>BROE01000028.1:3939539-4354266 GCA_036571765.1 Plecoglossus altivelis
CAGTGATGCGCTCTCTGTACCGGTCCGTCGTGGTGAAGAAGGAGCTGAGCCGGAAGGCAAAGCTCTCAATTTACCGGTCTATCTACGTTCCTACTCTCACCTATGGTCATGAACTTTGGGTAATGACCGAAAGGACGAGATTGCGGATACAAGCGGTCGAAATGAGTTTTCTCCGCAGGGTGTCTGGGCGCTCCCTTAGAGATAAGGTGAGGAGCTCGGTCACACGGGAGGAGCTCGGAGTAGAGCCGCTGCTCCTCCACGTCGAGAGGAGCCAGCTGAGGTGGCTCAGACATCTGTTTCGGATGCCTCCTGGACGCCTCCCTCGGGAGGTGGTCCGGGCATGTCCTACCGGGAGGCGACCCCGGGGAAGACCCAGGACATGCTGGAGGGACTATGTCTCTCGGCTGGCCTGGGAACGCCTCGGGATCCCCCCGGAGGAGATGGAGGTGGTGTGCGTGGAGAAGGAAGTCTGGGCCTCCCTGCTCAGACTGCTGCCCCCGCGACCCGGCCCCGGATAAGCGGAAGAAAATGGATGGATGGATGGATGTGGTCAAGCTTGTCAGTACATTACGGTTCTTGTAGAAGGGATCAGCAAGATTTGTAATAGCCTTGTTTACAAAGTGGACAACTCGTAATTATACAAGGAGGTGGTCCTGAGAGAATTGTGTTGAAAGGAATGGGGTTAGCATCATGAGGTCAGTGGACCAGTACTCACCTTTTTTCACAAGCCCCATCAGCAGTATAGTCACAAGGAAGCTGTACATTTTACTGATAGATGTATTAAACCATTTGGGCAGCCTCCCTATCACTCTCCAGGAATTGTCTTCTCTCTTAGATCCTCTGCAAAGCGGTTGGTCTCCTGGACTACATGCCACAAGCTCCTCAGTGAAGAAGAGCTTGAAACACTCAAGGGACAGGCAGAGCAGCTTGAGCATCTCCTGACTGGATGTTGTCAAGGAAACCTGGATGGAGTGAAGTGGCCTGATCTCCACTTTCCTTCCCCTTCTTTGTTCTCCTCCCTTGGATGGACAATTGAAAGGCCATCTCCGGTGAGGACAGGGTTGAGGGATTCAGAAGGCCTGCTGCCATCCGACTCCCGAGTTTGTTCAGGCTCACAGTCACTTAGGTTGAGTGGCAGGTTGTCATCATCTCTCTCAGGATCTAAATCACTCCCATATTCAGACTTGGGGTCATAACTGCAGAATAACTGTCCCATATGAACTCATCTGTGAGTGTTCATTTTTGAGTAGACGTGGTCCATTTAATAAAATATATTCTGTCAAATATATTTATTTTTTGTTCTCGTATATTTCTTGACTCTCTTCTCGTCTATGAACTCTGAGGTACTGTGCCACACAAGATCATTACTCAGTGCAACTATAGCACAATTTTCGTGGGGTTATGAATTTCCATCCATCCATCCATCCATCCATCCATTGTCTTCCGCTTATCCGGGGCCGGGTCGCGGGGGCAGCAGTCTGAGCAGGGAGACCCATACTTCCTTCTCCGCACACAACTCCTCCAGCTCCTCCGGGGAGATCCCGAGGCGTTCCCAGGCCAGCCGAGAGACAAGGTTCCTCCAGCGTGTCCTGGGTCTTCCCCGGGGCTGCCTCCCGGTAGGACATGCCCGGAACGTGTCCAGGAGGCATCCAAAACACATGCCGGAGCCACCTCAGCTGGCTTCTCTCGACGTGGAGGAGCAGCGGCTCTACTCCGAGCTCCTCCCGTGTGTCCGAGCTCCTAACCTTATCTCTAAGGGAGCGCCCGGCCACCCTGTGGAGAAAACTCATTTCGACTGCTTGCATCCGTGATCTCGTCCTTTCGGTCATTACCTAAAGTTCATGACCATAGGTGAGAGTAGGAACGTAGATCGACCGGTAATTTGAGAGCTTTGCCTTCCGGCTCAGCTCCTTCTTCACCATGACGGACCGGTACAGAGACCGCATCACTGCAGCACCGATCCGCCTGTCAATCTCACGTTCCGTCCTTCCCTCACTCTTGAACAAGACCCCGAGATACTTGAACTCCTCCACTTGAAGCAAGGACTTCCCACCCACCTGAAAGGAGCAAGCCACCTTTTTCCGGTCGAGAACCAGGCCTCAAATTTAGAGGTGCTGATTCCAATCCTGGCTGCTTCACACTCGGCTGCAAACCGCTCTAGTGCATGCTGTAGGTCCCGGTCGGATGGAGCCATCAGGACAACATCATCCGTGAATAGCAGAGATGAAATCCTGTGCCCCCCGAACCAGACACCCTCCGGCCCCCTGGCAGTGCCTAGAAATTCTGTCCATAAAAACAATGAACAGAACCGGTGACAAAGGGCAGCCCTGGCGGAGTCCAACATGCACCGGGAACAGGTCCGACTTACTACCGGTAAAGCGAACACAGCTCCTGCTCCGGTCATACAGGGACCGGACGGCCCTGAGCAAAAGGCCCCGGACCCTGTACTTCTGTCAAACCCCCCACAGCGCGCTGCGATAGACACGGTCGAACGCCTTCTCCAGGTCCAAAAAGCACATGTGAACTGGTTGGGCAAACTCCCATGAACCCGCAAGCACCCGATGAAGTGTGTAGAGCTGGTCCAGTGTTCCACGACCAGGATGAAAACCACACTGCTCCTCTTGAATCCGAGGTTCGACTATTGGTCGGATTTTCCTCTCGTACCCTGGCGTAGACCTTACCGGGGAGGCTGAGGAGTGTGATCCGCTTGTAGTTGGAGCACACCCTCCGGTCCCCCTTCTTATGAAGGGGTACCACCACCCCGGTCTGCCAGTCCAGCGGCACCGTCCCAAGGCGCCGCGCAATGTTGAAGGCACGTGTCAGCCATGACAGCCCCACAACATCCAGAGACTTAAGATACTCGGGGCGGATCTCATCTACCCCCAGGGCTTTGCCACCGAGTAGCCCACCGACCACCTCGGTGACTTCCGCCTGGGTGATCGACGAGTCCACCTCCGGGTCCTCAGCCTCTGCTTCCTCCTCGGAAGACGTGACGGGAGGATTTAGGAGATCCTCAAAGTATTCCTTCCACCTATCAACAACATCCCCAGTTGAGGTCAGCAGCTCCCCGCCCGCACCGTACACAGTGTTGGTGAAGAACCGCTTCTCCCTCGAGTCGGCAAATGGTTTGCCAGAATTTCCTTGCGGCAGTCTGGTAGTCCTTCTCCATGGCCTTGCCGAATTCCTCCAAGACCCGAGTTTTTGCCTCCGCAACAATCTGAGCCACGGCACGCTTGGCCTGCCGATACCTGTCAACTGTCTCAAGAGTCCCACAAACCAACCAGGCTCGTTAGGACTCGATAGGACAGTCTGAAAGCATCTCTTACTTCCGGTGTCCACCACCAGGTTCGCGGATTGCCGTCGCGACAGGCACCAGAGAACTTACGACCGCAGCTCCGGGCCGCCGCATCGATAACAGGCCGAGAACATAGTCCACTCAGACTCAATGTCCCCTGTCCTCTCCGAGAAACTCTCCTGGAGGTGTGAGTTGAAGACCCTGCTGACAGAAAGCTCTGCCAAACGTTCCCAACAGACCCTCACGATACGCTTGGGCCTGCCAGGTCTGTCCGACTCCCTCTTCCACCTGCGGATCCAGCTCACGACCAGGTGGTGATCGGTTGACAGCTCCGCCCTTCTCTTTACCCGAGTGTCCGAGACACGCGGCCGGAGGTCAGAGGACACGAGAACAAAGTCGATCATCGACCTTCGGCCTAGGGTGCCCTGGTGCCACGTGCACTGATGGACGCCCTTGTGCTTGAACATGGTGTTTGTTATGGACAAACTGTAACTAGCATAGAAGTCCAACAACAAAACACCGCTCGGGTTCAGATCGGGGGGGCCGTTCTTCCCAATCACCCCTCTCCAGGTGTCAATGTCATTGTCCATGTGGGCGTTGAAGTCCCCCAGCAGAACAATGGAGTCCCCGGTCGGTGCACTATCCAGTACCCCTCCCAGGGACCCCAAGAAGGCCGGGTACTCTGAACTACTATTCGGCCCAAAGGCCGAGACAACAGTGAGAGACCTGTCCCTGGCTTGAAGACGCAGGGACATGACCCTCTCATTTACCGGGGTAAGCGCCAACACGTGGCGGCTGAGCCACGGGGCTATGTGCAAGCCCATTCTAGCCCGCCGCCTCTCCCCACGAGCAACGCCAGAGAAATGTAGAGTCCAGCCTCTCTCAAGGATAATGGACCCAGAACCCAGGCTGTGCGTGGAGGTGAGGCCGACTATACCTAGCCGGTAACGCTCTACCTCCCACACAAGCTCGGGCTCCTTTCCTGCCAGCGAGGTGACAATCCATGTCCCCAGCGCTAGAGACCGTGTGTATGGCCTCGGTCGTCCAGGCACCTGCCCCTGACCGCCGCCCAAAACACACTGGACCGGCCCCCTACAGTCCTTCCTGTGGGTGGTGGGCCTATAGGAAGGTGATCCCACGTCGCCTTTTGGGCAAACTGGTTGGGCAAACTCCCATGAACCCTCAAGCACCCGATGAAGAGTACAGAGCTGGTCCAGTGTTCCGCAACCAGGATGAAAACCACACTGCTCCTCCTGAATCTAACGTTCGACTATCGGTCGGATTCTCCTCTCTAGTACCCTGGCGTAGACCTTACCGGGGAGGCTGAGGAGTGTGATCCCCTTGTAGTTGGAGCACACCCTCCGGTCCCCCTTCTTATGAAGGGGTACCACCACGCCAGTCTGCCAGTCCAGAGGGACTGTCCCAACCCGCCACGCAATGTTGCAGAGACATGTCAGCCATGACAGCCCCACAACATACACACACTCAAGATACTCAGGACGGATCTCATCTACCCCTGGGGCTTTGCCACCGAGGAGCTCACTGACCACCTCGGTGACTTCAGCCTTGGTGATCGATGAGTCTGCTTCCGGGTCCCCAGTCTCTGCTTCCTCCTCGGAAGACGTGCAGGAATGAGGAGATCCTAAAAGTATTCCTTCCACCGTCCAAACAACTTCCCCAGGTGAGGTAAGCAGCTCCCCGCCCGCACCGTAAATGCTGTTGGTTGGTATACATATATACATAAACATATATATATATATATATATATATATATATATATATATGGACAAATATAACATACATATAGTAATGACACAACTACAATTTCAAAAACAATATAATAAGAAATCTAACAGTTTTTTCAGAGTGAGTCAAAAAAACTGTCAACCCATTGAAGACATTATGGGATACTGGAAAATTATTCCATGACTACTTGAAAAAGGCGATGGCGCAAGCTCCTGGAAAATGTGTAGCTAATTGAAGGTACGTTTATCTGAAAAAGATTGAAAAATAAATGCACAACAAATACTTGTCAAACATATTTATGAAAACTTTATTTTATTGTACAACATGACTGCAAACTGGATATGCTGCTGCGGATTCATTTTTATATTTGAAATTAGAAAGAAATGTTAGGGACAATAGTTGTCATTGTTGTGCAAATGCACTTTTGTATGTCCTGTAAACTGAACCATGCATGCAATGTATACAACAGTCTTTCTGCCAGTTCTCTGCTCTATACTGTATGCTTTTAAATACTGCTCAACTGTCTTACTGCCAGTATCCTGCTTCATTCTGTTGGCTTTTAAATCCCGCTTTTTAAATCCAGCCTTTCTTTACAGCCTTTGTAAATGTGACCTTGTGATTTAAATAGTTGACTAAGAGAGGACATTCATAAGCCCCCTCCTCTTTGTCCTCGCCCTCATATGCTACAACAATTAAACTACCTGTGCTACAGCCTACCTCTCTACTTGGATAGCAGCACTCCAAATGTCATCATTGTTTATGAACATGTGCTTTTTTCCCTTACCTATCATGTCTGCAATACTGACAAACAATTCCACATACCCCTCCTGAAGAAACCTGACCATGAATCAAACCACCAGACTCCGGGTGACTGGTGACCATTGACTTCCTTTTCCCCTATAACTGTGGCTTTGTACCAGACTTTAGTCCCATCCTTATCAAACCCATGTCTGATGATTTTACCAAAGAGCTGGTCTGCAGACTGCACATTAGGTACTACAACATTTGAGAGCGCCCCCACCACCCTTCCTGCCTAAATCCTGAACAAGGGCCTGCTACTTCTCAACAAGGCATATTAATTTAGCCTTTTCTTCTGCAAAAACATGTGCTGATGCACAACCATACATCTTCAATGTCCTCCAACTCCAGAGGTGCCTGAACTGCCCTTCTAAGATTACTAATTAGAGTCTCTAAAGGCTATTTTCTACTGTCCTTACTTACGCTATTCTCATATTTCATTCCTAGTACAACCCGTCTAAACCTCCACTGTGCTGATATAGCTAACAGTTTGGTTCTCTCACCTAAACTCTCTAGTTGCTCATTTATTTAATCTAAAGTTGTCCACAAGCCTCCATACTTACCAATCTCCAATGTCAGCTTTTGCTTTGGGGCAGCATCCCAACTTCTATCATCCCTAATGGCTTAAGCACGCTTACAGAAAACAACTCACTGTTCTTTCACTGATACTCTAGCTACAGCCAACACTTATGCTTTCCTGTCTGTATCTATTTGTGACAGCCATTTCTGAGACCGATTCTGCTTGAGAAGCATCATGCTCTCTAGTGTATTTAACTTTGCCCTTGCTTTCTCTCGAAGACGCCTATCAAAAACCCAAAGTCACGCTCACAACTGACTTGCTGAGGCAAGTTGGTCAACCAGTTACTCAGACACATCTGCATACATTCCATGCACTAAGTGGTCTACTAGCATGCTGCTGCACACCTTCACCAGGCTTGCTAAAACAATTTCAACAGTCTGCACTGTCAAACCATCAAAATCAGTCTTTTTAGTTAAACACTTTAAAACAGGACTATTACGGATAGCTATGCTCTTAGAGAGTGTCACTTCACCTGTATGAAGCGCAGCTCCATCTACCTGCCACTCTCTAAGCTTTCTGACAAGCTCCTGATACTTGCCATTCATAGCAAGCACATTTTCCTACAAGCCTCAAGGCCCGACAACCAGCAAATAAATTAGGAACATTAAGATCCTCTACACAGCCTCTACTAACCTGTTGTCACTTCTTTTGGAACAAGAGAAAAAAATATCCCTACTCAAAAAATACAAATCTGCTGAGTTGTAAAAGGTGACATTTGCTCTGTTTCCCTTAAAAGAAGCAAGGGGAATGAAATCTGTTCCATTCTTCTCCATCAAAAATGTTAGAAATTGAATCAGCTTGCCACTCTTTTCACAACCACGCTCTTGAATGCGCTTATACTCTATTCTTAGGTATACAGCTCCGCTTTCGACACAATTCTTCTGGAAACCAGGGTGGTTAGAGCTTCCAATCTCTGCACTGCCAAAAACTGTCTTCCCAGGTAGACAATGCAGTGCTTGCTTGATGAGCCAGACCATCAGTGAGATTCAAGCCACAGAACAGCTTGTTCACACAGAGTCTTGTTTTCTCTGCCTCACTACACCGATCAAAGTCCACAACTATGTCAGGCTCTATGTCTGCCTCTGTACTCAGCCAGCATCCCATTGAACCTCTTTTCTGTGCTAGCCCTGTCACTCATAAGGTTCTTAATTTAGGAGAAAATGTCTTTCTCACAAAAATCACTAACTTATTTACCACCACTGCTAACAACATCATAAATCATCTCCCATAGAGTATCAAATGTGTACTGGGCAGAACCGGATTCCTGTTATCTCACACCTAAATGCAGTCTAGTACCATCCTTTAAATAGATGCCTAAAGTGCCATATTTGTGTCCATACTTATTTGTTGCATCTGTGCAAAGAGTACTTTGGAGATGCTGTAACAACACTTGTCTTGTTTCCAACACCATATATTTACAAAAACATTGACAACAAATCCTTCTCATCTTGGACCTGCCTAGCTTCTGTGACACAACTTTAACACAACCTTAGATGCTTTGGTGGAACTCATCCCCATAGTTGTTTTCAAATCCATGTACACCTCCCTAACAACATCTAAATTCAACCATGCTCAAAAGTGAGGACCTGCCGTTATTTTATGGTAAATTGTAGCATGTCCCACCATTTTATAACAGACTAATAGTAAGCATGCGTCCCTTAAAAAAATAGGAGGGGGTTTAAATATAAATGCATCTGTCTCTAGAATTTACTTACCAAACATCTTCATGGACAACGAACTCCAATTCATTCCAAAGCCTTCCTCTCCTTCGTCAAGATAATCGGCAGCTCACTGATTTACTGTGACTTACTGTGGCAAGTGAATGCCATTTGACCGCCACACAGCCATAGGACACAGCCATCCTCAGCTTTATGTACCAGATTGAGCTGTTGGGATAGAAGGGCATAAGATAGGAGCAGCTCCTGCCTCTTCTCGGAAGAACGCCAGGTCCAGCTCCCAACATGATGTTTATCAATCTAGGACGGAACAACCTGGACTCACAAATGTTGTGCATTCTTTTGAACCAAATGAGAACTGATCTTGAATGGCTAATATGCACGTATCCAAGTACAAAAATCATATTCTCAAACATAATCAGGCCCCATGTCTACCGTAATCAGAATACTGGTAACCAGTGTTTACGGGATTGAACAGGCCAAAGATTTGTTATAATTCTGGCATAGCTACCTTTTTGGCAGTTAGGGGGATAGGACAATAAGGAATGGCTATGTCCATCATTATATGGATTACCTCAGGGACGGCGTTTATCTAAATTTCAGGTGCAACTAATGTTCCTAATAAAAGGAACAAAGGCTCCTTTAAGAGCCACCTAAACACCTCACCAAAACCTTTCGCTGATTTGCTCAGCGAAAGTCACGTCGAGCTGATCAACATCATATTACAAAATGGTTACTAGATGGCAGCCAGGAGGGCTGTGTTGAGGGAAATATGGAATGGCGACTTTCTGAGTACGAACACACTACTTTTTATAGTAAACCTTGCAAAGTACAAGAATAAATAGAAATGTTATACAAAACCCAATGTACAAAAATGTCAAAATACAACAATTTCATCGTACTTGTAACACATTAAAAAGCCTGTATTTAACTTGACTCTGTCGTAGGCATTCCAAGCTGGGTAGCTACAGTCAGAATTCAGTATATCACCCCAATTTTTTATTACAATGTAAATTGAGCAAAAAGTTCAGTTTTGCATTTGTTGACACTTGGAACTCTCCATTGTGATTTCATTGAGAGCAAAACGTTTGTCCTCCTACAGAAAGCCAAGTTATCATGAATAATACACGGAATAATTATAAGTTTCAAACATTTCTAGCCCTAGTTAATACTGTAATCTGACTAGAGATATATCTACTTCTATAGCACAATTTCTACAGAACTAGCACAAGATAAACTAGCAGTACATAGAACGCATAACACATAGGCTAAAGAGTTCTGAATTCGCAAAGAGGCATCCGAAATTCCTGGGTGTCTAAGACTAATTTATCAAAAAGCAATACTTTCGTAGTTTATGGGTTACTGTAAACAGTTTGTTACATTTTAATAAAAAATGGGCAGACATTAGCTCTACTTATCTCAGGGACATTAGCGATGTTGTCTCCACTGCTGAGTGCAGCAAGATAATGGAAGAGCGGGAACGTGTGGTTGCTACTAACAGTGTCATTTTCAATTCGGATGTGTTTTTTTGTTATTTCATTTGACATATGATGAGAAAATTGAGTGTTTATATTATTTGAGGAATTTCAAACATTACATTCTGAATTTATTAAATAAATAACATTTTAAAATGGTTGATTATAGATAAGGGGAATATTCTAAAGTAGAGAATAATATATAAATACATTTTTAAATTGATATTCTGTCTCTCACTAAACTCTCACTTCCAAAAAACCCACCATTAAAATCACAGACTGATCCTTTCCTTATCTGTGGAAAAACATACAAAATCAGCAAGGGATGCATTTTTCCCTAAATGTATACTGTACGTGGGCCACACCCAGATTAGTTTTTGTTGACTGTGCCTTGTCTTTGCCAAATGTGGTCAACATTTGTTTTGTGATATTTGGGGCTCATTTGTTGTCTAACAAGTGGGCCACAGTATGATCATATGCTGATACACAGTGCCGGGAGCGCCACAGCATTTTGCGAGAGTACCAGCCGGTCTTACCTTTTTGCAGAACTCAAGAACAAGAATTGAATAATGCTACATGAAATAATAACAGAAATGTAATTATTTTGACTGCTGTTGTTAACATTTATGACAACATTCCATGTTCCATAGTGCCATGCATCTGTGTGTATGGAGAGTAATAATTGGGGGCAAGGGCTGAAGAGGTGACAATGCAGTATTCAATATTTTTGGGATCACTGAACAGCCATAATTTGTTAATGAAGTCGACTTGTTAAGGCCTGTATTATAGTCAGGTTTTGGAGAAGTGATGGGGAATAAGTTTGAGCAGCAGTTTGTTGTCACTCGGCCAAACTACCAGCAATAGACGTAGATGTGTGTCTTGTTTACTGTGAGTTTTTAACTATTGCAAATGCTCACCCAAGAGTGTAAAATAATTTTGAAGATCAAGGATAAGAACTGCACAGTTCCACAATATTTTAGAGTTGATAAACTGTATTATTCCCCCCAAAATTGGTCTTGGACGCATTTAAACCAGTGACTGCTGCTCAAATAAATAACTTAATACATATGTACAATGCATACACATACACACACAGTACCTGCAAAAAACTAGCAAACAAAACAGCAGCACACATGTCCATGTCGCCCACAGTGCATATCCAGCAGCACCATTTCATGTTCAAAGTTATATATTTAAAAGCTGCTTTTCAGCTATTAGGCATGGTGAACAAAGCCATCCTGAAGTCTGTGGGAACAAAGCGGTAAAGGAGAGGTTGATGATTGAAGAGAGGTAAGGGTATTTTACCAAATACAGATGTCAGTGTGAGAGTTGTAGAACAGAGGCTTTGCCTTTATTGTGGCTGCCGTGAATGTAGTCAGATGGGAATGGTAGGAGGCCAAGTCACCTGAAATTTAAACTTCCTCTCCACAGCCTGTGGCAAAGTTCTGAGCAGAAGAATATTGTCAACCATGGTGAAGAGGGATTTGCCTGTAGGTAACAACAGGACATTCAAAATTGTCAGCATCAAGAAGGATTCCTGGCGTATGCGCAGTGTGTCTAATGTGAATGTGTACTGAATCCTTCCCAAAAACATTTGAGTCTCTACCTAAGTTTTGGTCACTTTAGGCAAATTGAGGGAACGAAAAGAAAGTAGGTGTGAGGGCATGCCTGTTTTTATTTGATTTAGGCCTCTAGAGGTCCTCATTGAGCCCTTGTACCCGCTTTCTTGATGATGTATTGACTTGCAATTAATGTGAATTGGCTTATATGGGTCTCGTTCAGGTGGATATGTTTAATTTCTCTGTCTCATCGGTTTTTTGTTTGGTTTTTAGTAGTTCAGAAGCCGGTTGCCTGATTGTGTATTATGGGAGCTTTGACTCTTTGAATTCTGTGGAAGGTCCTTTTGGATTTACTTTGGTTTGAATATAAATATTTCTGTTTTTGTTGCTCCCGTGTGGATTACTCCAAAACCTGTAATTAAACTGTAACCCACATCTCAAACTCCTGTTTGTGTAGCTTCGTTTTGAGTTAATCATTCTCCTGTGTCTTTAGGGCTGAGAGTCTAAATCTCACACTGGAGACCACAGTTTGAGTCCTGGCCCTGACTGTAGGAAGCAGTTTAGAACTGTTTCCACCAGTTCTTTAGGTTTGTTCAGATCACTTTAATTAACTAGTTTGCAAAAGAGAGATTGACCGGATGTGGTTTGCAAAATGGTGAATTAATCAATAAGTACACTTGGTGAATACTGTGCTATGTCATTTTAAAATAAAGTATTAATAACTGAATTATGTAGGCCTACACAACAAACGTTCTAATTAATTAATTAATTAATATTATTAATATATAATAAACTGATGATAGATTTGATCAATTATTGTTCCCGCAGTCAGATCCAGGGATCTCAGCCAGAATAGCGGCCTGTCTCACAAACATCTCCGCCTAGAAGACCAAGCACCACCTCCAAGGCACCATACTTACCTGGCAGGGGAGACACCATGATCAAGAAGGTGGTTCACCCAGGGCGAGTCTCAGCCATTGCACTCCGGTTGTGCTGACCCCTGCGAATTTCTGAAATGTGGAAATCTCGACTGCATCATTTGTGGTAGTGGGGGACTGCGTTCACGCTCTCCCCTGATGAATTGTTAAGTGACAACGTACATCATCAAAAATTTCCATCTTGCTGCTTCCCCCAGAATAGAATGGATGCTTGATGCACATGGGAAGTCATGGCCTAATGGTTAGGGAGTCGGGCTTGTAACCTGCAAGTTGCTGGTTCGATTCTCGCACCGGCAGGAATTGAAGGTGGGGATTGTGAATAAACAGCACTCTCTCTGCCTTCGATACCATGACTGAGGTGCCCTTGAGCAAGGCACCGAACCCCCAACTGCTTCCCGGGCGCTGGAGCAATAGCTGTTCACTGTGTGTGCGTGCAGTTGCCCACTACTCACTGCTGTGTGTGCACTTGGATGGGTTAAATGCAGAGGTACATTTCAAGTATGGGTAACCACACTTGACAATACGTCACTTCACTTCAACTGAACCAAAACAGAACTTCTCATTATCCGGGCCAAACCACCCACCTTCATCACCATCAACCTGGGTTCTGTGACATTGACCACTTCATCGTCTGCCAGGAACCTCTGAGTTTTCATGGATGACAAGCTCACCCTCACAGCCCACATTACAGCAGTTCTCCTGTTGTGTAGATTCCCCCTGTACAACATTCGGAAGATCAGGATATACCCGTTTGAGCACTCCACCCACCTACTAGTCTAAGCACTTGTCATCTCCAAATCAAACTACTAGAACTCACTTTGCGCTAGTCTGCGCTAGTCTCCCAGCATGTGCAACCCACCCCCCCACCCATGTGGTCATTCTAAACATCAGTTAATCAATAAACATTGAACACACAATGATCTTCTAAACTAGAAAACAAATGTCTGTTTTTAGTCTTGCTCCTATCATTAGCTGACTCCTAAGACAATATGATAGTAGTTGAAACAACACAGCCTCAGAACCTGAGGTCATGAAGCTCCTTCACCCAGGTGAAAAGAACTTTAATGCTGCAATTCTCTCTAGGTAAGGAAGTCATAAAACTCAATGATCAAGTGGGCTATGGGGTATCATCACCCTCAGAAATAGTTAATACAGATAGCCATCTGACCCCCCATAAACAATACCCCAAAATCCCTAACACTTTACAACCTCTCAAACTTTTACAAACTCATCTTAATTATCTCCCCTTCCTGCAAATAACATAAGTTGTTGTTCCAGCATGTTTCTTATCAATGAAACATTTAAAACACATACATTGTACATACATTCAAAAATGAAATTACATTATGTACCAGATGGTAGACTGTCTTGTGGGCAAGACTACCAGTAGTTGTTTTTTATGTAATCTAAATTACTTACAATCCATAGGATTAATATACCTGTGCAAACCTGGTGAAAAACTAAAGGAAACTTTTTACTTTTGTATTGAAAACAAAGGCTACTATACCGAATATTAGTATTGATTTTCGTAGGTGTTCAAATACTTATTTGCAGCTGTATCATACAAATAAATAGTTATAAAATCCTTTTGTGATTACAGAATGTCTTTTGCAGTGGATGTGCATCTACGATGACAATTTCAGACCCCTCCATGATTAAGACTGACTAAGTAGGAGAACTTGCAAAATAGCAGGGTGTTCAAATACTTATTTTCCTCATTGTACATCAATGAGACCTAAGCCTAGTGGTGTGTTTATTGTTAGAGGTCTGGTTTTCTCTCCCAATCTGCATATTAATAATACTTGATAATCCAGAACTCAACTGACTTTAGTCACTATTTAAGAATGACAAAACAATAATCTCAGTACAGTGTGCTAATTTGCATAGAATTAGGAATTGAAGCAGGTTCACATTTATAGTGGTGTATTGTGTTGTTGAAACTTAAATTGAACAGAACAAAATTAGGTAAACCGTCTTCCCTGCAGCTCTGAAATAATGACCTATCTCTGAAAGGGAAGCAGCCTCACCTCACTCTCCATTTTTTCTCTCTTTCAGCCTCTCTCCTGGACTTTTATTTTTAGAAGATCCAGACGTGTAGCACTGTGGGGAAAAACTGCTGTATATGACAAAAAAGAGCATAAATAATAAAAATTGTATTTTTACTAATCTTCCAGACATTATGTTAATGAAAGTCATATCATGTCTAATTTGCCAGCTTGATTTCTGTTGTCTGTTCCCTCCTTTTCAGTGCAATACGAGCTATCATAATAGTCAAGGTAATGACAGAAAGGCCTGCTGTGATAGAGGTACACCAACTTGAGTGCTAATGGCACTCAATGCTGGTCGGGTGGTTAATGAAGGTGAATGTTAACATTCTATAACGATCTCTGAATTCCAGTATATACAGAGATACATTTTAAATCTACATATCAAATGCAATGCTGTGCACTTTTTCAGGTCAGTTTTCAATTCAGTGGCTTAAACAGAACCACTAAACAACCCACATACATGTTCACTTGAAGTAGGTTAACCCTACTCCTACTCTATGGTTGTTAACAACAATTTTTAAATGTACAAAAGAGAAAACACTGCTCATAAAAATGAGGAAATTGTCCAAACCATGTCACATACAGTTAACACAAGTGAATAAATATGCCTGTCTGTCTAATCATACTCTGACCATAGAAAAGTACACAAAATCCCTATTAGCGCACAAAACAAAGATTAAATTCACTTTCCTTGTCATAGGCTGATTTCATTTTAGGTGTTTTTTTTACTTAATATTGAAAAAAGAAGAATCTTTTCTTTGTCATAAATGGACATGATTGAGTACCCAGCGATACAAAACTTTTCAACATTTTCCCATTTTACTGGCATTACTCTTGGGGCAGCCAGGAACAGCAATCAGTCATATCATCTGGTGGTTGAGGCAACTGGGGGCCAAGTCCAAGCGTGCTCACCTCAAGCCTGGTATTCATAGTCAATGGGTACAGTCAACAGGCACCGTACAAGTGTGTTACCATACACTAAGCAACTGGTTTTCAGTGCCAATGTACAATGCAAAACATTGAGATTAAACCAATTTAAAAAATTTCACATCCCAATAGTTAAATCTAAAGGTTTGATAGTAAACTGATATCAATCTGAAGTTTGTGGGTGTAATAAACATGACCAACTATTAAAGTCAATCCAGTACAAATGATTGGACAGCATTTGGAAAGCTAGTTGTCTACTTACCTACCTCCCAACAGGTAGTCAGGCAGCACGTTAATGTGTTTTGGAAGAGTGGCTTTGAAGGCTAGGTTGATATATTTTGGTTTGAATTCTACCCTGTTTTTAACTGGAAGCATTTTTGTCAACTGTTTTCAAAATAACAGATTCTTCTATTTGGAAGATCTAAGCTTACCTGACCCTCTCACAGGTGCCAGGGAGTGGCGTAGGCCTAAACCATTGGTCCCTATCACTGCACTAGTGATGTGTTGTTAGTGAGCAATTTGTTAATTTTGAACTAATCTTTAATAGGACTATGGAGTAATGAGTAGTCTCAGGGTTAGGGTTAGAATTATTGTCTCAAGGGGTGCTTCTTATTGTCTCATAGCCTAAGTTGATAGTAGAATCCATTATATGATACTGATCTTAGTTTTACAGGACATTTCCTAAAGGCAACGCAGCTAAAGACGCCCTTGGAAATGCTTGTTGGATTGTTAAGTGCATCTTAAGCAATGAGACTCAGAGGAGACCACCAGTAGGCAAATCCTAAAAACAAGGCTACATGTATGCGTTAAAATAGTTCAAGATGGAAAAAAAATATATGTTAAAAGTAAAGAATGGAATTCTGTTTAATATCAGAATTTTCCTTCAGTTAAACTGAAACTGGTATATTTATCAATGAACTAGGCTACATATCTCTTTAACAAAATGGTTATATGGTAGATTACAAAATTATCTCTTATTTTAGGGACAGTAAAAAGGAATGTACATTTATAATTAATTTATTATTAACATATTTATCATTTTCCTTTATCATTATAATCATTCATTCATTTGCTACTGCTGTTCCCTGGTAGGGATTGCAGTCCTTCTTGTTCTCATCAGGGGTCACGGGTGACTGGAACCTACAGCCTGGACTGGGACCAACCGGTTACAGGGCTGACACAAAGACACAGACAACCATTCACTCACACATTCATTCATTCATTCACTCACTAGGGGCAATTTAGAATTTCCAATTAACCTATCACATGCATGTCTTTGGACAGTAGAGGAAGCCAGAGTGCCCGAAGAGAACCCATGGTAACACAGGGATGACATGCACACTCCACCCAGAGAGATCATGTGAGTTGATTTTGGCCCAAGAATCGAACCAACAATCTCCTTATTGGGAAGCAAGACTTTCATATAGCCGACTTATCTATCTTGGCTGGTTTAGATGTATTTCCATTATGATTACTTACAACTGAATCAGTAAAGTTATTTTTACAGAGGATGTAAAACCATACGCATTGTATGAACCCCAGATAATTCCATTGCCACTGATGCAGGAAGATGAGGGCATAACTGTGAAGGCCACACAGCCAACAGGACTGTGTACTGCTATGGTGTCAGTTTAAAACCAAAAAGGTTTTGCTGCTTCACTGATTTGAAGCGAATAAAGAAAGCAGTGAAACATGAAGGATACTCAATATCCACAATGGGGATAATGTCAAAACTCCAAGGGTCCATGGTGGTTATTTCGGCAAAAAGCAATGCACACGTCCACCTGACTTCTTCCAGAAAGAACATTACCATTAAGCAGTTGCCTCAACCACGAGACGTGACAATCACATGCCATGTTTGACGTAAATGATAGGCTATGTAGGTCTAGGTCCTTTTTATAGACCTTTACTTCATTGATTAAAAAACACGACATCTAAACATTTATTTGAAATTTTGAAATACTAATATTAGCCTACTAATAGTCAATACATTTTCCATCCATCCATCCATCCATTTTCCAGTAGCCTAAACATTTAACATGGTTTTTGTGTTTAGAAAATGAAGGATATATGTATGGATTTAGGTTTGTTTGGCAATTGTAGGCTACTGTTAACAATTATATAACTATGATAATTATACTGAGATCGTTTATATTGGTATACAGGCCTATATGCCTGATGCCTAAACATTTGACATAACTTCTATAGTGCTGCTTCTATAGTTAAATGTAACAAAACTATTTAGCAAAAATAATCGTGACAATATTGTGACATTTCTAACCCTATATTACCTCTTGGAACAGCTTACTTGCCAAACATAGTCGAGTGTCAAGTACAATTACACTTTAGCAATATTGATTTTTTTCTGGTAGGTTGAGCAATAGATAATTTATTTTAAATTATTCCACACAAGTTTTTCTCAGGCATTGGTCAGTGTTGTTATTCAATTCTTTATCAGAACAAGATTTGAAAAGTTATTATGTTTTAGTGTGGTCTCAATGGAAATTCCACACATGGACTTTGTCTGCAACAAGGGCTCACTAAACGAATCCATTGTAATAGCGAATCGTTTGCGAATTTGAGAATCGGAAGATCCCGTTCGCAAATTCGAGAACCAATCTTTTTTGTGCATGGAATCAAAATAGTTGATTCCCCGACAGGAGTAAAAATGCCCATCAGTAAAAAATAAAACGGAAAAAAAAGAAGTAACTTCTTTGTTGCTTTTGTGAAGCAAGCTACCCCTCAGGTCTTTGCAGAAAGTAACTACTGACTTATGTGAACACAAAAATCTAAATCACCTGTTGGTGTATTATTTTTTATTAGAGAATCATAGAAATCCTCCACCTCCCTACCACTACAAGCAGTCAGGGGAAATGGTTAATGCTGCTATGGGGATGTTGACTCGATTCTCTATTTAAGCTTAGGAAATGTGGATATTTCTTGCTATAGCATGGTCATGGTTCTCTTTGTCGACACCCAACCAGTCATTCATGACCACTGACAGGTGAAGTGACCAATTCTCACTGAATAGTGATTACATTGCTATCAGGCGATCAGTCAGTGGGTGGGATGTATCAGGCAAGTGGACATTTGATCCTACAAGGTTTATGTGTTAGCAGGAAAAAGGGCAAGCATAAAGATTAGAGAAACGGCCTAATTGTTACATGTAGACAACTGGGTCAGAGCCTCTCTAAAACTACTGCTCTTGTGGGTGTGTTTCTAGTGTAAAGTGGTTAGTACCTATGGGGAGTGAGGGCTGACCCGTGTGGTCCGATCCAACAGACAAGCTACTGTTTCTTGCATTGCTGCTAGTTCTGATATAAAGGTGCCAGAACATCGGTTTGTTGTATACATGTAGTGGAAGACCAGTAAGGGAACATTGGTTTGTTGTATACATGTAGTGGAAGACCAGTAAGGGTGCCCATACTTACCCTGACCACTGTCATAATCACCCACAATGGGCATGTGAGCATTAAAACATGACCATGTAGCAGAGGAGGAAGGTGGCCTGGTCTGATGAATTACTAAAATTATGCTGTTAACATCTGCCAGATACCACAGTACACCTTCAGAGTTCCAGGGGAGACATCACTATGATGGATCAGGTCTATTCTGGAGGCAAAAGGGGGATGTACACAATATTAGGCAGGTGGTTATAATGTTGAGGTTGATAAGTCTAGGTCATCCTGATCGGACAGGTCTTGAAAAAAATGAGACCACTGCACCTTATTCTTTCATAAAAAAAGGTGAGGAGGACTGTTTCGAGTGAAGAGCGTATTGAAAACAACACTTTTTTATTTTCAAAAAGGAACTCAAAGAAGCATTACAATAACATAAAAAGTCATAAAATAGACACACAGACAACACAGGATAAAACAACACTTTAGCGGTGGTACGCACAGCGGAAAAGATAAGTTTTAAGTATATTTTTACATTTGTAGTAAGTCCGAGTTCCCAATACGGAGGTAGAGAGTTCTCCAGAGGGTTGGGGCAGCGATGGCAAAGGCTTGGTCCCCCAAGGTCACTGCTATTTAAATAATAGTTTGGATATTATAAAAATCACCGAACACTAATTTACCTGTTTGCTTAGAGCAAGTCATAAAACACTAGTGTGTAGTATAACACTAGTGTAAGCGCATAAGAATGTTCCAACAAGTCATTGGGATGAGATCTTAAGTGGTCCAAAAGGGATGATGCTAGCACTTAATTACTTACAATTCCTTTTTTGGTCTTAAAAAAAGAAAAAAATTATTTGCTGTTTACCTCACAGCAAGGGCTTGGGTTAAATTCTTGCTTGGGGCACTGTTTGGTACTCAGGTGGGCCAACTCCTGGTCCTATGTTGACTTTGTATGTTTTCTGGTGTATTCAAAGAACCCCAATGAAAACATATATACCATATTACTAAAAAGACCCCAAAAAAGTGAAGTGCACGTTAAGTGTATATCTAGAAGGACAACTGTGTTCCCTCAATACAAGTCTTCTACCTGTTTAAAGTGATTCATGAGTTCATAGTTTGTTTGACATCTTAATCAGCTCTCCTCATTTGTCATATTTTCTGCACACATTGAACACTGAATGTGACTGGATTGTAGCTTTGTCACACTTATCTTGAAAGATATCAACTTTGTGACCTAGCTTCTCCTCACAAACAGAAAGGGAACAGTACACTTGACTATTGCGCACAATAGCAACCCATCTGATGATCAAAAAAAGGTAAGACATAAGGTGGATGACATCAGTTACATACCTTACAGTTGGCTTTACATACAAGTTCCATTTATACAAGAAAATACAGGTCTAAATCTAAACTTGTTTTGTATGTTTGATATCTTTTGATAAACCTATTTTTATTCCACAAAACAGGTGGTTGAGAGGCAGACAGTCTGAGTTATTTCCTCTAGGGGGCAGTACAAGCAGGGACAGTTTGTATCTGAGACGTCAATCCAGTGACTACTCCACAACCACCCCTGCCGCTCAGATTAGTATGGCCAGGGCCAAAGGCCAGCTTCATCCAGCTCTCTAGAATCAGCTAGTTCCTTCCCAGTACTTACATAAGGCAGAGATTATTCCAACAAGTACTGTATTCCAATGTGGAGCCAATAATATGCACATCAAAAATCAAGTCTTAAACTCTGGCTCAATGTGAAGTCAAGTGATCTAGATTAGTAGTGGAAGTATACACGTTGATACTTCTGTTGACACCCACCACAAGTCACAAACACACAATTTTCTGACTGATTTATTGCAAGGTTATTTTGTTGTATTTTATTTTTCCGTCTAAATGAAACACAAACAATAGGCTAATAAACAGACAAGAGGTTTCACACAGCAAGACAAATGTTTGTAAAAAAGCAAAATACACAGTAAATATTAAATAAAAAAATATGGTGAATGCTTATTGTATCAGGCCTTCTGTGTCAATACAAAGTCAGGTGTATTAAGCCATAATGAACATAGGTATTTATATTGGAATAAGAGAAAGAAACCAATAATCATGGCAGTTAAATAGCAATAGTTACATTTTCATCTGTGTTATCAAATAATCAATGCAGTCCAAGTCTGGAGAAGTTGGTAAACATGTGTTATAACTCAAATGAACACCTTGCCTAAGAACATAATACAACCCCCAAATCAGAAAAAGTTGGGACAGAATGGAAAACACAAACAAAAAAAGAAAGTAGTGATTTCTAAAATTACTTTGGCAGGCATGGTATTCCATGGCAGACAATACAACAGCACATTATTAATGTGTTCTCATGATTTTTATTGGGTTTTGTTTTCCAAAAAACTAAATTACTATTTTGGTTCTTACAACAAACTAAAAAGAAAATCTGGAACAGTAAAGCACTTACCACTTTGTAATGTTGCCATTCATTTTCAAAACACTTAAAAGATGCTTAGGGACTGAAGACACCAAGTGATGAAGTGTTTCAGGTGTATTTTGTCCCGTTCTTGCTGCAAACTCGCCTTAAGGTGGGCAACAGTACAGAGTCTTCGTTGTTGCATTTTGCGCTTCACAATGCGCCACACATTCTCTATTGGAGACAGGTTTGGACTGCAGGCAGGCCAGTCAAGTACCTGTCTCCTCTTTCTCCACAGCAAGGACTTTTTAATGTGTGCACAATGTGTTTTTGCATTATCTTGTTAGAATAAGCATGGACATCCCAGGAAAAATTTCTTCTTGAAGGCTGCATATTGTGCTCCAAAATCTCTATGTACATTTCAGGATTAATGGTGCCATCACAGAACTGCAAGTTACCTTTGCTGACACAACCCCATACCCTGACAGACCCTGGCTTTTGAACTTGTTGCTAATAAGTCTGGATGATCCTTTTTTTCTTTGGTCCAGAGCACAGTCTATTTCTCCTCAAAAACAACTGAAATTTCTACTGTGTGATAGTCCATCCTGATGCCTCCGAGCCCAGAGAGGTCGACGGCGCTTCTGGACACTTAACATAGGGCTTCCTTTTGGTACAGTACAGATTTAACTGGCATTTGTAGATGTAACTACGTATTGTCATACTTGACAAAGGTTTGCCAAAGTAGTCCTGAGCCCATGTAGTGATATCATTTATAGATGAATGACGATTCTTGATGCAGTGCCACCTGAGGGATCGGAGATCACAGTTGTTCATCTTAAGCTTGCACACTACACGCACTGAAATTCCTCCACATTCCTTGAATCTTTTAATTATGTTATGCACTGTTCAAGGAGAAATAAGCAAATGTCTTCCTATCATTCTTTGAGGAACATTGTTTTTAAACATTTCAATAATTTTCACACGTATTTGTTGGCAAATTGGCGATCCTCGGCCCATATTTGCTCCAAAAGGACTAGACCTTCCTTGGATGCTGCTTTTGTACCAGATCATAATTACAATCACCTGTTGACATCACCCGTTTCAAATCACATCATTATTTAACCAATTTACCTGATTACTAGCCCTAGATTGCTCCTGTCCCAAACATTTTTGGAATGTGTTGCAGGTCTGACAGGAAAGCATGTATTTTACAAATAAAATTAAGTTGAGCAGACAAAACATGAAATATTTTGTGTTCGGCAATGAAATACAAGTCAAAGTATAATTTGGAAATCACTACTTTCTGTTTTTATTTGTGTTTTCCATACTCTCCCAACTTTTTGTGATTTGGTGTTGTACAATACATAATGATAACTATTGCATGCTGCACTTGACAATTTGTTTTCTTTTTTGACGAAACTCTCCCATATGTTCATTGAGTGGCCTGCAAAGATGCAGTACTTATTTATATACTTTACAATGTGATGATATGGCAACACTTTACAGTTGATTTGTATCAAATACTATGTAACTATGTAGCCACACCCATAGTAAAAACATTGTAGGAGCATAAGAATCGCTATGCAATAAAATATTGTAAAACATTTGTGATATAGCTTATTACAAAAGTGTAAGAAGGCCACAGCATTAGGGGAGGGTGTGAGGGGTGAGTTGATGTTGCAAAGAGGAGTAACAACATTTTGTTACATAGTCGAAGGTACATTTAATTTTAATTGTATTCCCATACATATGAATCAAAGTTGTGCTAATATTTAGCAATAAACACACTTCCTCATGTGATAGATTACGGTTAAACATCAGTAGTCATTACACAAGTGAAACTTGGTGTTGGAAAGGTGGTACTTTCTAGGGGTGAATAGAAGCTAACATTGTCCTTGTTTGGGAACATTTTGAACTTTGTATCTTGAACATTACATTACTCCTTTTTATTCTTTTCTAATCCGCTGTGGTAGTCAATGTAACCTGAACTTCAGTGTTGACATCTGTTTATAGTATTTGTTTACTATAATATCTTGTTTACTGTCATAATTTTTCCATGAAAGATTTCCATGAACCATGTTTTGACCCTCATCTATTTTCTGTCACATTTACATTTTTTATGCCCTTGGCACCACTTGCTTTTTTAAGGTCTATCCAAATATATTTTTGATTATGCTTAGGTCAGGGGACTGAGGGCCATGGCAGCCTTCACCTTGCACCTCTTGAGGTAGTCCATTGTGGATGTTGTGGTGCGTTTAGGATCATTATCCTGTTGCATAATCCATCCTCCATCCCCATTGGCTAAAATTCCCTTCTTCCCTTTATCTGTGAAATGTTCTCTGTGTCTATGGCTCCGTGTCTAACTGTTGGACAGGTGACCTTTTCACGAAATTCAGCATGCCTTTGCTCATTGCAGTCAAAAAGTTAAATTTGAACTTCATCAGTGCACAGACTTGTTCTTGTTTCCAAAGTGCATCCGACTTGCTTAGATGTTCCTTTAATATCTTCCGAAGTTTTTGGTGAGGACACAGAAGGTTTTTCTTGTGGATACTCTTCTATTAGGGTCATATTTGTGTAGGTGTTGCTGCACAGTACAACAGTGCGCCATTACTCCACAGTCTGATGAATGTTCTTGAAGGTGAAATGGGGTTTTGATTTCCCTTTCTAGCAATACTACAAGCAATTCTCTCTGAGTTTGTTTTGTCCTTCTAGACCTTAAATTGACCTCTACTGTTGCTTTTAACTGCCATTTTTAAAGTACATCACAAACTGAGGAAATGGCTACCTGGAAAGCTTCGCTAGCTTTTTGTAGCTTGTTCTAGCTAGCTCTCTTGCTTCATAGGAACCAGTACATTTTTTATATTTACTTACTTTCAGAGTGCTGGATAGCTGCTTAAACAGACAAAGTATTAAGAAAGCTTCAATTTGCAAGACCTGGCCTTCCCATCAATGATTGTGAACAAGACAAAGCGCCAAGAACCTATTTAAGGTTTCGTAAGTAAAAGTTGCGTGTCAGCTTAAATCTCTTGGAATGCCCAGACTTTTGCATGGTGCTCCTTTTTTACCCTTAAATGTTAAATCAAATATAGCACACTAATCTTGCATATAATCTTGAAAATGTTTAATATCTCACATGGTGATGTATGGAGATCAGTTACTCTTCTACTCACTTAACTATTCACAGTAACATACTTTATGACCAGGGATGTCCAAACAGGCATGAAACTGTTTTTGGCTTTAATTGTTTGCCTTAACCTGAACGTCAAAGATTCTTATTTCGAGAACTGATTTACAGTACCCGTGCTGTAAGTGGCATAATGAACCATTTTTCCAGAGTAACTTCACTATCAACAAATACAACTGCTCTGCATACCGAGAGTGATATCCTTATTAAAATCTCCAGCGGAGAACCAAGAGGGAAAATTGCAAGGTTGTATGATTTCGGGTTGGTGTGTGTTGTTGGTGTGTTTTTGTGCTGCTGCTAGAAAGCAAACAGCCTAGGAACGTGGCGATTGAGAGAGCTAGTTTGCAAGCCCTCTCAGTCAGGTTCAACTCATCATTCTGTAATTAGCGCCTCATGATTCTCAGATGTTGCTGCACCCTGCTGACAGCCAAAGAATGGCACCAACCCCGTTACTTCATGAGTCTCTTTTTCCCTTCTCTCACCAAGGACATGAGACGGCCTGTTTGTGAATGCTGGTGAATTGGGACTCTAGCCAACAGGCGAGATATTCCTATTTTATTTACCTAATTCTACCTTATCCATTATATATTGTTTCAATGGATGACATATGTGTCAGACACATATATACATGTCTATTTTCTTTCTGTTTTTGCTTTAAGTGTTGTTACAATGCTTTGCCATGCAATGACTGACTGTAACATTCCATTGTATTACCTTAGTTACACCTTCAGTGTCATTCTTCTTTTATATTGAAATAATCATCTCTCCTTTTCCTGCCTGCACTTCCTACAATGTGCCCTGATTACTCTCTGCCCTGATTAGTTTCACCTGTCCCTCAGTATCCCTGCCTTCCCTTCCCCTACATGTATGTGATATGCAGTACTTAAAACATACCAATAGAAGCTACAACATGCGTTTACCATTTTTAAAACCATTTAAACACCATTTGAATTACGCGAAACAACTGAGGTGATCTTTTAATCTTTTATTGAAATCAAAGTAAACTTCCCTTCTAAACAGGATGTGCTTTGCCTTTATCATGTGTCAGTAAAGGTACCACTTCCTCCTCAGACAACAGGTTTTTACACATGTAGAAGACGGGGTACAGCTTTAAAGAAAAATTTAATAACCGACAAGAACAATAGACTCCCTGTTTATTTCAGTGGAAACTAATACCACTACTACTCTTACTAGCTCATTCACATGGCCGTACACAAAAGTAGTCTTTCATTCTAAATCTTATGTTATTATTCAAATTAAGTCAAGACAAGCAGATGTGGAGATAGCATTCAGAAGCTTGTTGTAAATCTCAAGCTTTACCTCTGCGATTGCTCTGCCCACCATGGAATAAAGATGAGAAGAAAATCACTAATCATGACGGATGTCATTAGCATATTACCAATACGTGAGTACGAAAGGAAAAAAAGGAATTGCTTGGATATTGTGGTTAGAGTATGATCAATGGTGAGTATGCATGCACACAGCTGCCTAACAAACAGACATATTCATTCTGAAACATGGCTGAGGAAGTGTATAAAATTATGTTTTTTTCAATGTTTTTGTGCAAGTCATTGACAGAAACACTTGATGTTAATACTGCATTCCTCTCTTTCTTGTGATCAGGTTTTGCAGCTGGGTTGCCCTGGCTCTTTTGGATACATCAACAAAGCCTGAAGTGGGAGCTCTAATCTAGTAAAGTATCGCCTAGTTGAAGAGGAAGAAGCAGTCCTTAATCATTTAAAACAGACACAATACTGTCAAACTTGTTGGATGAAAATGTATTATAGGATCTGAAATATGATTCCGACATTTTATTTTGAGATATCTTTAATATCAGCGTTTTTAAAAATCATAAAATCAACACCACTGTTTTTCAAAGTAAGAATTTAGTAAAAAATGTATGTAAATGCATGACAAACAAGTGATGTTATTTAGATGTAAATTTGACTGCTCTTTAAAGTATTGAAGAAAACTCATCATCATAAATCATTATTCGTTCAGATGGCCCCTTAATCTGCAATTTTTTGAGCCAACTCGTTTTACATTGATAAAATTGTTTTTAGACATCCCTGTTGAGCCACTGTACTTTTTATGTTTGGTCTTCCCAAAATGTGAATATTCCTTGAATCAGTATCCATAAAATAGCTTGATCTGAAGACCTAGCATTTATTTCTGATGGATACTGTATTGCATGGTTTCAATCTGTATAATATTATATAATCAAAATGTATCATAATATTAATGGATTATAATGTGGGTTTGATTACATAATTTCATGTTGTAGATGGATTAAATTTAGAGTAATCAAACTAAGTATTTTAATTACATTTTCTGTCATCCCATGACAAGCTGGGTTATTGTTAAAGTCACTGAGTGCTGCTTCATTGTTGTTCTTTACTGAATCTTCTTTCAGTAATGTCTTGCTTAGTATACACCAAAACCTTTAGATACCTCATCTCACAATGTGAACCTCATGCCTGGCAACATAACATAAGTACATATCATTCATTAAAACAACCATGGATTTGGTTCTGACAAATATAAATGTGTTTGTTTATTCACAGAGCTTGGTTACTCATCAATAGTGACATTCATTTCAAGTTCAAGTTGTGCTTTATTGTCATTCCGCTACATGCGGGTGCATACAGTGGAACGAAATGTCGTGCCTCACAGAGCCACGGTGCTACATAAGTACAGACATTCAACAGTACAGACAAACAATTTTAAATAAATAAAACATTTTTCCTATACATGAACTAAACAGGATACAAACTGTACAAATACTTACCGATGTGCATGTGCAGAGAGTATTGTACATGTGCGAAGAATAGATACATATTATTACAGAGTCTTTAGTGCAGTTTGTGTACACACGGCAGTGTGTATGAAAAGTGCAGTGGGTGAGTGATTTCCGATAGTCTTAGTTATTGTGTGGGTAGTCATAGAGGCCCGGAAGAGTTCAGGGCCTCAGAGTTCAGAGTTCAGCCTGGGGGAAGAAGCTGTTGATCAGTCTGGCAGAGCGGGCTCTGATGCTCCGGTATCGTCTACCTGATGGTAGCGGCTGGAAGAGGCTGTGGGAGGGGTGGGTGGGGTCCTTAACGATACTATTGGCCTTGCTGGAGCATCGTGTGTGGAAGATTTCTAGGATTGAGGGGAGAGGGGCACCGATGATCTTCGCAGCTGTGTTCACTGTTCGCTGGATGGTCTTGCGGTCTGCTGCAGTGCAGTTTCCGTACCAGACAGTGATGCAGCTGGTCAGCACCCTCTCAATGGTGCCCCTGTAGAAAGTGGTGAGGATGGTGGAGGGAGACTTGCTCTCTTCAGCCGGCGGAGAAAGTGTAGGCGCTGATGTGCGTTCTTTGCTGTTGTGTAAACAACGTCTAGTGTGTTGTTTCCCCTTGTTGCAAAGTTCACATGTTGGTAGAACTTAGGCAAAACTGACTTTAAGTTTGCATGGTTGAAGTCACCGGCTACGATGAAAAAGCCGTCTGGGTTATTTGTTTGTTGTTCGCTGATGGCACTGTATAGTTCACAAAGTACGTCTTTTGCGTTAGCACACGGAGGAATGTAAACAGCGACCATACTCATGGACGTGAACTCCCTCGGCAGATAGAACGGACGACACTTCACAATCATAAACTCCACCAGCGGTGAGCAGTATCTAGATATTACCGCAGCATTGTTACACCATTTTTTGTTGACATAAACACACAAGCCTCCCCCGCGAGTCTTTCCAGACAGTGACGAATCTCCGCTGGGTAGCAGGTTAGGCCGTGCAGTTGAATGGCGGAGTCCGGGATGTTGTCGTTTAGCCATGTCTCAGTGAAGACAAACGCACAACAATCCCTAGCCTCATGCTGGGTAGATAGGCTGAGTTGTATTAGGTCCAGTTTGTTTTCCAGAGAGCGAACGTTAGAGAGCATGAGTGACGGAAGAGCTGGTCTTGTGGGGTAAGCCGTCAACCTAGCTCGTATACCTCCGCGCTTACCGCGCTTTTGTCCTCTCTCGCACCGCTTGCGACGCCACCTTGTGCGGGTAGCATCAGTAGGCGAGGCCGCGGTCTCGAGGTTTTGTTTCTCATTTTGGTATTGGTGTAACTACACTCCAAGTTTGAACCTTTAGAAGAGGCAAACATTTACGTGATCCACTTATAATAACACATGTTTTTAACAGTATTGCTTAACCCAATAAGAACAAAATACATAAATATAAAATAGGCAAATATATAATAAATAGGCAGTCCAACTCCTATCTCCAACTCCTAAGTACTCCTATGTAAGTCGATGGTGTCGCTTACTTGGAAAATATCTTTTTATTCAAATGATTTTTAGCATAATGTGAAAGTTTCTCTCCAATGTGTTAATTGAAACATCAACAGGATATTAAAATGGTTCACTGTCAAATATTATAATTAAGTCGTAGACAGTGCAATCCGGAAAACAGTTTATTTATGATATTCATGACTTGGTTTATTCCTATTTATGCTTTCCTATAATCTGAGGCCAATCGATTTTATTACTGAGAGGGCTGCAGACATGTGTTTGAAAGACATTTGATAGGATATTCTTTATTGACCGATTTTGTTTCCATGGAATCATTGTGTTCATTCAGGAGTCAGGCTTGGGCCGACCACATTGCCTTAATATTAAATCAACATACTAAATTCTGCGTAGAAATTGGATACTTTCGCCACAAGCTTGTATAACCTTTAATATGTTACTACAATAAATGATGTTGTATCAACCAGAGAGGGAAGAGGGAGAGGGTGCTGACTTTAAAGTTGTACTATTGACATGACAGAGGTAGCATGGGGCCTGTAACAGTGGGCTTGAGCTGCAAACACAAATCAACATAGGGACATGCTGCACAGATCAAAACACGTCACTCAAAATAAAAACCTCCTGAAGCACTTGAAAAATGGTTCATTATGCACAATTCATGCAAAGTCTCACAATAAATAAAATGTTAAAATATTCTAGCGACATTTCTACTTTTAGTTCCCAGAACTATTTTAAGGAACTTGAAGTGTATCCCTTTACAGAGACTATTAATAAAAGTAGTTTTCTGACTTACAGTGCTAAGCATAAATGAGTAGATCCCCTTTGAAAATTTAATTTTTTAACAATTTCCAAAATGAAGTTTAGAAAATATCTGTTTAACTTATAATATGAAACTAAGGTAAGTTATATCACTTCGAGAACACTTTGCTGTTTTACTCAAACAAGGGTGATGTAAAAAAAATGAGTATATCCCACTGAAAGTATCTGGAGCAAAGCAAAATTGTATTATAAACAATGTCTAATTTAACGAGAAGTTAACCACAAGGGAGCCACAATGATTATTCTTTACTTGGGTGTCCGGCAGACAGTTGACTATCAACAGTTGACTGTGCAGTTTCATTTATTTAGCAATGGCAAGAAATGGAATTAAAATGTCACAAGACAAGAAAAGACAAGAAAGAAAATACAGGAGGTCTTCTGATGAGAAGGGTTGAAGAAAATTTGCAAAAAAGTTCACTGGAGTTATCTGAAGAAGTACAGAACTGGAGTGACTATTTCCTGTGACACAATACAGCATATACTACAGAGGAATGGCATACATAGGGTGCTGTCCACGAAAGAAGCCTCTTCTAACGGCCAGGCATATTAAAGCCCACCTAGAGTTTGCCAGGGACCATGCTGACAAAGATGAATTCACAGAGGTACTGCTCTAAACCAAAATAAAACCATCACTCCGTGCCCTTGGTCTTCATGCACATTTCCAACATGTCAATGATCCTAAACACAAATCTAAGGCTGCAGTTGGAGTTCTGGAGAAGAACATGGTAAAGTGATACAGTGGCCAAGTATGTCTCCTGACATAAACTCAATTGAACACCTATAGGGAATTCTGAATAGAGAAGATGATGATCACTCTCCATCCAGCATCTAATCTCTAAAAGAGGTCATTCTTGAGAAATGGAAAGAGATGGATGTTGCAAAATGTCACCAGCTTGTTCATTCCATGCTTAGAAGACTTGGTGCTGTCATTAACAGTTATGGAGGCCATAAAAAGTACTTAATGTAGTCTACTTGTAGGAGTATTCATTTTTGCATCACCTTTATTTGAGTTACTCTAAAATTCCATGATCAACTATTAATTAGGGGTCTGCGAAGAGGACAATAATGGTGTTCCTGTCTGTGATGAACTGTCAGTGAGTTCTCAAGTTCCTTCTACTTCAACTGAATGTACCACACCATCTAAATCACCTTGGGTCAGATAGCAGGTTCTAATCGAGTCTCCCCAATGTGGGAAGACATTCGTGAGCAGTGAAGAGCCCAAATAGGAGTCAAGCCTTATAAATGGTCAGAGTGTGGAAGAGACCTTGACCACAGCCACTGCCCTTGCTTGTCATAGGCTACAAGAATGCAGAAATGCTGATTATCTCTGCATTAAATGTGGGAGCAGCTTTAGCTTTTTAGCATCTTCAGTTGAGAAGTTTACAACACCAGTGCCCACAACAAATACAGGGCAAGCAGCTAGACTGGAAAATGGCTTCTAAAGGACAAATACTACCTGTCTGCTCATGCCAGAAACAGTCTCTTTAAGTGCAGTAATTGTGGAAAGGGTTTTCCAGGAATTGGTGAGTTGAAGTACCATCGGAGTGTCTATAAGGACAATAGTGTCTACGTGCACAAAATGTGGTAGGAGCTTCAATTTGACTAAATGTCTTGCGAAACATGAATGACGCCACAAGCAAGCTTCAGCTCAGTCAAAAGGTTTGGGTCATGGGGCTGCCAGGTCAATAAGTGGCATTAAACAAATAAGTCATGTTTCTCCGACCACATTTTCAGTGTTCTTCACAAAGAATGCAGCAAAAACTGTTGTGGGAGGTGTTTCAGATATTGATTTGAGTTTCTGGACCAACAGAGATTCCACACAGGCGAAAAGCCTACATTCTAAAATGTGAGTGTCTTGACTGTAATGACTGAAGCCAGTTCAGGCATAGCACTCTGGCAGCGTGCATCATCCGCTCATTACCACACCTGTGTTAGCCAACCGAAACCTATTGGGACACATTCAGTAAGACAGCATTGAAAGGCTGCGTGGATATGCACACACCTAACCCAGTTGTAGTATAATCAGCGCTGCTGCCCTCCACCATCCCATTCTCCCCCTTGCTGTCTATCTGTTCTATCCATCAGAGGGAATACGTCTCTACTGACAAAAATACCAAAAAACTAAAAAGAATCAGGAAGGGGCCCAACTTTTCACATCACTGTATGTGTGTATGTATTGTGGAGGTAGGGGGCCCTTCACTCCGCCAAAGTCAAACCTATATTTCTATTTTGTGGTTATCAATAAATGCTCAAAGCTAATAAGCAAGTGTATTGACCAAAATATTTGAGCCAGTTTTCATAATTGTAGGCCTAATTCACCATGCATTTTATGAATGTACAGTTTTGCCTAAGGGGTGTTTGCTACAGTATGTTATCTTACCTCTTTACTTAGGTTTTCTGTTTTCCTTTGAATCATGTAATGCTGTACAATATGATTCTATTGTATTCTTGTCTTGTCTTTTCAAAGCATATTTGCATAAATCTATACTGAAAATATCCCATATATATTGTTCTTTTATCTGGCCAGTTTTTCATTCAGAAATAAAAATCCTTTGAAAGCAGATGATGCGGTTAGCCATATGGGTTATAAAGGCAAATTTGCATTTACTGTAAATACCAATTGGTCACAGGCTACCAAAATTGTACATTGAAAGGTTGGCCAGAAAGTGATGATGCCTAAAGCAATCAAAATCAAATCCCAGACATACCCAACTCTTGTACATTTCATTTGTGCACAGAGTCTGGGCTATCTCTGTTGACAATCATTAACTTCCTTGAATGCGGATACTCTGTTGAAGTTCAAAACTATCAGATCTGCCATAATTAATCGCCTGCGTTCGCCTTAGCCAACTCTTTCACAACGAATGGGCAAGCTGGATAATCAAACGTTTCCTGAATCTGTGGGGAGGAGGGCCACAACATCATGGCCACCAACAAAACTCAGCTCTGGCTTTAACTTCTGGATATTTCGCAGCGTTGCCAGAATGAACCAAATGGTTTCGCTCGCACCTTTCTCCGCCACCATTACTGAACTTCAACACAAAGTACCTCACAACCTCAACCTTATCATTCAAGTCTTCTCCCTATGTTCACTGATTAGCCTGCCAAATATTTGGCAGTCAAAAACTGACAAATACGCTGAAATCCCATACTGAGTGCTAATGCTAAATTAAAATGTCTTAACCTCTTCATCCTTGCGATCAGACTGATTCATGTGTCAGATTTGAAATTGTTAACGCTCATGACTATGCCATTACCAAAACCTGGGCTTGTAAGTTAAATTTAATACAGCAACTGAAAAGGTTCCCATAACATCACTTTGTATCACAGCTGTATCAGAATATGTATTTGGTCACTGTATAGTAAATTACGAAATACTGATGCTAGCCTGCACCATGCCTAGGCTAAGTAAGCTAACTGGCAGTTACAGACTAGTCTGCACATTATAGGTACTCTTACTGATATTGCATAGCACACACCCATTCCGTTTGTTGACTTCTGTCAGCTTCCATATCAGCAGCGCAGAGTTGAAAACCTCTTAAAAGTTTGCGTTGCAGGTTAAGTCTGACAGGTGTAGGCTAACTTGTTCACTAGTTGATCAAGGAACAGCCGCCTACCAGGAGTAGCTAGCTGTATTCGATCTCTTACAGCGCTGGCGGCACAGAGCGAGGCGTGCAGCCGGCTGACTTCAAGGAGTGAATGCCATTGGCTGCTTCAAGTCAGTCAGCTGCAGCTGAATAGACATAATATTAGTAGACGCTTCATAGACCGACGCTGCCTATTGGAGCGGACGTATCAGTGCGGCGCCATCTTGGATGTGTCCCCAATGCACCGCTCCCAGCATTTATTTCTACTGAGGAAGATGCATCCTCAACTACAATAATCATAACTCCCTGAGTTTTTACCGGATTTTCACACGGTTTGGTTTGTTACAAACGACAGAGACTTAGTTATGATACAGGACGCTGTCACACATTGAAAAATTCTGCTTTCATGTTGAAGGACTTTGCATTACGCTCTTTAACAAAGACATGTGGTAGGCTATGGCATATTAATAAATGTATAAATGAGTGAATTTTGTCTTTTATTAAAGAAACAAGTTTGATTGATCATTTCTCTCTCTTGTTACAATGTAAGTGGATGTGGCAGGGGAAGATGCAGTGAATCCCTCAGATAACTGTAGGCTTTCGGACCATGGAGGTGCAGTGTGAGGGCAAACTCTCTCTGGTCCTTGGTGTATTCATGGCCCCCTTTGAAAAGAGGTCTACCTGAAGATCTGAAATTCAGTTATAATAGTTAGACAAACTAGTTAGAAAGTTCCCTTGAAATAATACCTTTATAAAGTCTGACAAAGAGTGTAAACAACATACAATTCCAGGTTGTATTATCAATTAATTTTTTACCAGAGTGGAAGCCAAGCCTTTTATTCAACTCTTCATTTATAAGGTTCTTTTCCTTCAGATCTTCCAGAAGACTCTTTACGGTTTTCTTTGCTCTCCGTTCCCGGGTCTTTGTATTTTGCTTCTCCAGCTCTAGACTCTCCATTCAAGCCAAAGCTTAACAGAGTCTGGCCTTTAGACGAGTATCACAATTGGGCAATGCATAGGAGTGGTCCTTGTAGAAAGAAGGATTACAATATTTTCAGTGATGTTTATATCATACCACTCACAGTTGTGTGGTGCATAGCACTCCATACAGTACAGTTCAAAAGTTTGGAAACACTAACACGGATTTTTAATGTTTTTTTAAATAAGTTTTGTCTGCTCACTAAGGCTACATTTATTTAATTGAAATACAGTAAAAATAGTAATATTGTGAAATATTATTACAATTTAAAATAACTGTTTTCTATTTGAATATATTTCACAAAGTAATTTATTCCTGTGATCAAAGCTGAATTTTCAGCATCATTACTCCAGTCTTCAGTGTCACATGATCCTTCAGAAATCATTCTAATATGCTGATCTGCTGCTCAAGAAACATTTAATGTGTACAATTGTACAAAATATTTGTGTACAATATTTTTTTCCAGGATTATTTGATGAATAGAAAGTTCAAAAGAACAGTGTTTCCGATTGACTCTGGTGCTAGCGTTGAGTGGAGAGACCCAACCAATATGGCGGCGACGATGGATCACGCTCCAGCACGTCATGAGGCGTCTACGTATATTATGTCTATGTGCAGCCGCCTGTCGGTGCCGCTGCACGACGTCGTAAACAGCTATTGTCGAAAGGGGGTGGGGCTTAATGTGCGTGATTCATGAGCTTTGTGTCTGCGTGGATCGTAAAAGATTGAAAATAATACGTGCTTTTGACATCGTTTCCGTCTGCATCCAGCAAGAGTTGCCGATTGCAGTCGTGAAGTTTTAACCAATCTGTAAACTCCGACATCCCTGCTTCTCTTGGTTTTCGGCGTTGACATCAGTCTTGGCGGAGGAGTCACTGTTTGTTTACTTTATCGCTTACTAACTGCATTGTTGCAAATTTAAATAGCTGTGTTCTACTTCATGCAGGGTCGACGGCACCGATAGACGCCTGAAGCCCGCTGACTTGAAGGTTCACCGCCGGTGCGGCATGATGTCTAACACAGCTATTGTATTTACATCAGAACTTGCTTTAAGCAGTCAAGAATAAAATAAATTTGTGGACTGTGTGAAAGAATTTCTGATGGCACGGTGTAGATATGAACAGACATGAATGGAGGTTTCAATACAATTTATTTAGCTTGTACAAGTACATAAACAAAGCGCCTTGTGTTTAGTCATTACGGAAGACGTGATAGCCATAAAACGCTCGTAAGGGTAAGGTCGAACATCCTTAAACACTACCTTAAATACACTTAAAACAAATGGTATTGCATATGGTAATACAGCCACAGGTCGTTGAACAGTCAAATGGCCAACTATCCTTTGTGTGGTCATCGAACAAGGATTTACTTAATACCAAACAGGAAAGATACGGGCGGCTGGATCAATTTTAAACCTACTTCCTCAGGTCACGTGAGCTCTCAGGTCACCAAGAGTTCAAGTAAAAACACAGATGGCCTCTACCAGAAGGAGTTAAATTAACATACATTGTATCAAGCTTCTTAACCAAATGTAAACTTCTCTTGAAAAACATTTATTGTTACAATATTCTAGAATTGCACCACAATTGAAAAACACGTTTGTAAATTGTGGAACATTTATGGATCATGGTACTTGCATTTATAAATAATTTTGAGATATGTCTCTTTCCATTTATTTAGGGTTAGTGAGGTTAATCTAGTTTAACTACACATACAATGTCAACTCATGCTGTACACCTAATAGTAGCAGGTTATATTTGCGATAACAGATCAGCCTGTATAAGGGCACCACATACCATATACTTATATGTAGTAGACACAGCCAACCTGCTCTTCAAAGCTCTTCATCCCCATTTATTTTTATGAAAAGTGTGCAGTGAGGCAGGTGAGAGCGCTTAATGGGCTGTGCCCTGAGCTAAGGCATTGCAGTTGAGTCTGAAAAGTTGCAGAATGGGATCAATGTCCAATTAAGAACCAGATACATGTGACGATACATGATGCAGTGAATCGGGAAATGTGGTTTTGAATCCAGGACCATTAAATATAATGTTTCACAAATAGTTGCACCATCTTTCAAGCATGGCCATCTAGACTACACCTTTCAAGATAAAACCAACATTCAGATGTACATATCTTCTTCAGGTATTTGCGATTTTCAATGAATGGCAATAATTTTCTGAATTTTCAATAATTTGAAAATGTAGAAAATTCATAATCTGTAAAAATAATCTCTAAAAAACAATTTACCCATTAATGTCCCCTTCTAGCTAGACTGTATCACATATTTGTAAATCAAATATAATTCGTAATTTTCATTAGGCCTACATCAAAGAACAACATTGGGCAAAAACTTTTATCCTGCATCAAATGAGTAATATTCCCAGCATGGAATATTTTATACCACCTAAAGTGCATTTTGATGCTGTCAAATGTGCCGCAAAGGAAGCATCAAAACCAGGGTGTGTCAGGAGGACATGTGTTGAGGAAGTGTGGCACATTACAGCAGTGCTGCTCATACTTCAGAATATGCCTAGTAAATAATGGTAATTCATCTTCAAAACCACAATTTGGATAGAGGCAATCTATCAGTCAACCACGCACATCTACAGAACAATAGGGTATGCAAATTACAAGGGTTTCTATTTCATAAATGTTTACATTTGCGACAAAATTGATAGGTTAACCCTTGTGTTCTCTTCAGGGGTCAAAGTGACCCAAACCTATGTTTAATGCACTCACAAGCACACCCAAAATTAAAGATTTACATAGTACATAGTATATGCTTGATTGAACTCAGACAAAACTAAATTTTGTGATTCATGTGCAGCATGGCTGCACATTTTAGTGCCCAAAAGGGTAGAAGGTTAAACGTTTAATTAACTTGCTTTATTTAAGAGAGCATGAGGGTTAAGTCACTCATCTATCTTTACCTCATCTCAGCACAGGATTAGTTTGCATCTACAATGGTTGAGATTGGAGAAAGTGATTATTCATTAAAGACATGGCTCTGCATACAGACTGTACATACTCCCCCTCTCAACTCTCAACGTCTTAAGTTGTAATCAAAATGCCTTTCCAATTGTGTATCTCAACATTGACAAACTCACAGCCTTGAGAATCTACACAGTTTATCTCTCAGGTTAATTTAAGGGTGAAAATGACCTGCTACTATGTTAAACATCAGAGGAACACCCTTACTTGAAATTGATGACACAGAGTGACCAACAACAAAGCAAATAGCTTTTGTTCATTTTTCAAGAATGTCGTGTAGGCTACCACCAAAGTATAAAAATAATCTAAGAATCATTTTTGTCTCAGCACCTATTTAGAATTATTTACACACCACAAAGACACATAGTCAGATTTTGAGATTATTTCTAATTTTGGATCTAAAGGCTATAAAGGTGCTGCAGATGACAGTCCCCCAGTTCTCTGTTTGCTCAAGCCACAAATACACATTTCAGTGTTGTAATGAAAACTATTGGTATCCTCACTGATCATATGAAGTCATATGTGAATGCACTGTGCAGAAGCATAACAGCAATTCACAAAATGTGTTAAGGTGAACTAGATTATGTATTCATGCTGAATTGGTTTGTGGTTTAAAATTAAAAAATGTTGACACTAAGGACAAGGGGTGTGGTAACACAATGTCAAGACTACACAAGGGTTGGTATTTACATAGTTAGCCTACTCACAACTTTTAATACAAACATGCACTTTGTACTGTTGTTAGGCACAAGTCACTTTATCAGTTGTGCAACTATTCTTCGCACATGATGAAATCAGTCTCACAAACTTCCAGATTAGTTGATTGAGCAACAATCTTGTGCATTTTCAAGTTTAACAGCTGTGCCTTTGCTTGTATCCAAAGGAAGCTTTAGCTGGCACCACGATTCAGTTTCTTGCTCGCACCCATTTATGGTGTGGCTTACTTTTGGTTGTGCTTGAGTTTGTGGTCTGATGATGTAACGGTTTGAGTGAAAATTCCTAATACAAGTTGGTTTATTGTAAGGGAAGCTTCTATTGGGTGAAGATGGACTATCACTTAGGTGTACAGATCTAATGTAAGGCCTTGTTTGTATCAGATAGACGGCATTAACATGTTGTTTCTTCCTTTCTAGTCCTGATCTCTTATACAAGACACCAACAATGGCAGATATTTAAAGTTTCTAATACACACTCTATAGTTATTTACTTAACTGTCGAAGGTGGTTTTATTTGTGAGCTATACCCTAAATTTCTACTAGGTTTTCATGTTCTATTGTGGCAGATATAGAACACTCACTTTTATACCACAGTGTAAAGGCAATTGTCTGTACTAATGATTAACTTTTTCTATATATATACATTAGAGCATTATACTTGACATTGAATATATGTTGATGTTGATTGATTAACAACGTATTGTCTGTCAATTAATAGTTTTATCTGAGGAAGTCATCATGTTCAACAAGCAAGAACATGCAAGTAATTTTTCATACATTTTTTTGATGGAATTTAGAACTATGAGAAAAAGAGGTATTTTAATGTAAAAGGCTGCACAATGATGTATTTAAAGAAACAAAGAATTAGCAATGCATAGAATACATTGCTCAGAGCATGGTTTACATTTGCTGTGCACTACACTGCAAAATGAGACTAGTCATGCCTTAATGTAACCAGCAAAAGCCGGATGAAAATCCATGCAAACTCATTTAAGGATCAATTTGAGTTTGTGTCAGACAGTCTGGTGCCAACAGAGTGGATTTTTTATTAACTTATGGTCTAGGACGAATGAAACACTTTTCATTTGTGTACTTCAGTGTGTTGCCTTATGATTCTGAAGAAGAGTGTCCACACTGTCTGTTTCAGCACAAGCCCTTGGATTCTTTGCAAGACATCAGGTAAAACATATTGGTTAACTTAATGTTAAATGAAAACATTTATCAAAAGGAGATATTCCATGATGAGGGGATGATAAAGACTCATACTAATTAGAAGTAAGTATCATCATAACATTTGTACATAATCAGCAATAAATGTGAGTTTCCATCACTTTGATTCATTGTAGCTAAATTTACTCAACTTGATCAGAATGCTGCTATGCATGCTGTTCTTGGTTGACTATGTCAACCCTTGAATTCTCATGACCTCATAACTCAGCATTGAACTGTTCCATTTCAAATTTAAAAATGTACAACATTTGAGTTCACGTTGAACTTTCCCTGACCCCTCAGATTGTATCTTGGATTCAGTAAATTTGCAGAAGCAAATCTTTATTCCATCACAAAACACAAAAAGTTACCATTTTCCAAATGTTTGAAACTGTATTATTATGAAAGGTATGAACATATCAGTATTTTTGTAAAGAACACAGGTATTTTCAAACCACTGAAATAAAGCTGTACATGAAATAGTTTATAGATCCATTGAGACATCTATTAACATTTTGTGGGTTGGTCTGGTAGCTCACCACACTAATGCTGTAGTGCAATACAGGGTTTTCTTTGAAGAAATATCACAATTGTTTGATGCAATTATGTATAGACTGGGATTGTAATGTAATTTTCTTACTGCCAAGTATCAATACACTAAAGTTGTAATGTTCAAATCAAAATGAACTTTATTGTCTATCATACCATGCAACAAGTAATTGTTCAGACGATCAAAATTGCATTCTTTTCATACTCCAACTATGCAAGTAATACGACATTTTAACATTTGACAATAGCGCTTCCCAGATGGTAGGCGGGTGAACAAATTGTGTGCTGAGTGGGTGGGGCCTAGGGTGATAGTGATGGCTCTCTTGCGGCAGCAGGACAGGTACAGGTCCTGAATGGATGGTTGGGCTGATCTGATGATCTTCTCTGCTGTCCTTACTACTTTCTGCAGGGGCCTTCAGTTAGCAGCAGAGCAACTGCTGTACTAGACTGAGAGGCTGCTGGTTAGGATGCTCTCCATGGTACCCCCATAAAAGGTGGTGAGGGCAGAGGGTGGGAGGTCAGTTCTCCTCATCCAGTAAAGGAAGTGAAAGTGGGGCAGCACCGTCTGGGCCAAAGAGGTGGTGTTGGTGGACCATGTCAAGTCATCTGTGCTATGCATCCCCAGGAATTTGGTGCTTTTCACAGTGAGTCAACAGCACTGTCATTAATAGTGAGTGGAGTGTGTGGAATGTGACTCAGTTTAATGGCATTGGAATGTATTTTTTAATGTATATTTTACCGTGCCAGAGTCCACTTGAGTTGTCCAAACATGTTGAGCCAGCCTCAGCCTTCCTAGCCATTAATAATATTTCTTGATATCAGCCACTTCAGTTATCTGGCAGTGGTACATCCCATATTGGTCTGTTCTCCCATGATGACACCTCCAGCATCTCTGATCATGATTTTCTTTTAATGGTAGGTCTATTTGAACTGAAAAAATACAGAATAACAACAAAGCAATCCATGAAATTGCGTGTCAAAATTGTTGTAAATAGATAACAATTTAAAAAATATATATTACAGTCAATGACCAGTGCTCGACACTTCCCGTGCTAATTACTCTAAACCATGACCCAATAATCTATTTTATCTAGAAATCTAAATGACCAAGGAGACCTCATCTTGAAGAATGAAACAACAACTGAGAGTCATTGACTGCTTTGCTGCCAACAGAAGCTTAATAAATGTGAAATGGTGTGTAATACTTGTATAACCCTCTTTCCAATGTGTACATGTAAGGACTGCCTGCCACAACATTGGTAATGTGTTTAACAAAAACATTGGGGAGCAGTGAAACAGTATGACATCAGTTTCTTCAGTCTTATAAAGGATGGGTAAGACGGTCTTCAATGTCCCTTACAACAATGTCCCTTACAACAAATCTTTACTGTTTTACACAGTGCAATGGCCAAAACAGTTCAATCCAGACATAGCAGTGTCAAGTAAAGGATATGATTCAATATTGATTGGGTTTGTTTAAAGCAACCATTAAGTCAAGTCTTGTAAATAGTTTTATTGAAAAGTTCCCTTGTACTGCAAATTGTGACTTAAAAGGATTTATTCCCAACACTGACCTACTGTGGAAAAATAACTATTAAGAGATTTATCTCTCAAAAGACTTTTGTGCTAATCATCTATTTGGCAGCACTCCTGGCAGACAATACATACATTTGAATATGCCAAGCCCCAAATCTTACCATCTCTGACAGGAGAAAGTCCAGTTGACCTCTCTGGGCTCTCATCATTAATAATCTCACCACTTAAATTATTCCAGCACCTTTGTGAACTGATACTCATCTGACAGAGAGTTCAAAAAGTGATTAGCAAGAAAGTGCTATCATAATACTCATTGTGTGCTACCCAGTTCACAGTGTTGACAATACACCTTACTCTCAGACAATACTCACCTATATTTTTCAATGCCTCCTTCAGAAGTAATAGGTCTCCACTGGGTTTTTCTTTCACTTCTCTTGCCAAAACCCTTTTAATTAATTGTTTGTCATCCATTGTCTGAAGGAACTGCCTTGGCATATGACTGTTGAAATGTATGTCAGGTTTAGTCAGGGTCTCCCTTTCTCCGTATTTCTTTGGTAGTTTGAGACCTGGCTTAACTCCTGTGTTGGCATGCTAGTGTGCACGTTTTCATGAGTAACTGAACTAAGCTAGTTGATTTCTTCATTCACAGTCCCATGGGCCAATGTGTACCTCATTGTGAGCTGTCAGAAGCTACAGTACATGTTAACAAGGCTAATGCAGCTTTTCTGTTTGACCAGCCAGCATCACCACCCCAATGAATTTCCTTAGAAAATAGCTTTGCATTCATCCCCCCCTCAGGTGTTTCCACTTGCCAAGTTGACTGCTAATTCATGATTCAGCTCATTTCATGCTGGGGCAGACGAGCCGTTATTGGGTCAACTAAATCTGTTGTTTAATTTTCCTAGTCACAAATTGAGGAATAATTCCATGTCTGTCTGAGTGGCTTTCTGTTTCAGCAAGATGACATGTGATCATAATATGCATATGCCTTTTTTGGAATCTCATGCCGAGGTTTGAATGGATTAAAGATACAGAACTTATTTAATCAACCAAGTACATCATGACATGTTCTTGTTCCAATTAATTTATGGGACAGTGTTATGTCAACTTATGGATTTTTTTCCAAGATGGTGCACTAAACCAAAAGTGCAGTAGGGGTTTTCTAATGCATTCATTCAATGCCCTCCATAAAGTTTTGAACAAACCTATTTAATTACTTTAATTTCAAAGTTTTCCACAGAAGTTAAAATGTTTAGATTTGTATTTAAGTAATTGATAGTGGTTAAAGTGCACATTCTCTGATTTTATTAAATTGAATTTTCAAAAGTTTTTGTTCCAACATTTTGACTATTTTGACAACATTTTGACAACACTCTTCAGGATGCTGGTGTCAATATATCAATGACCCCTGTCCAGTCAGGAAGTGCTTGAAATCCAAAGCATAAAACATATTCCATAACACAAGGTGGTGTGGGTGTTTTTAATGGATGTATAACTGCCACAGGTATTGGTTCACTCAGCTTTACTGAAAATGCAGGTGCCAATGGCAATAGGGGACTGAATGAAGAAGTGTACATAAACATCGTAGCTGTTCAAGTAAATGTCTTGAAATGTTTAAGTCGGAGATTCATCCTACGTCAAGATAATGATTAACATACTGTTGAAGCAAAAAAAACATTTTGTTTTCAAACTTAAAGCTGTAAAAATCAGAATTGGACAAGTCTGTCACCATATCCGAACCCAACTAAGCATACTGAATAAAATGTACATGCAGGAAAAAAATTAACACTAATTTTTTGATCATCAATTTAAAATGGTGGAGTACAGAGCCAAATCAAGGGGCAAACAGTATATCCCAGAAAGGCACTGTTTTTTATCAGATTTTCTCATTATATCAGCAATATTTTCAGTAGTTTTGTACTACTGCAGGTCAATCTAGATGTAAAAAACAAACATGAAAGAATGTCAACTATCAGACAATGACCACTTTGTATGACCACATACCGTAAGATATTAACTATTAATTGAGTGACTTGGGTCACTTGAATCTGAACTGTAGAGTACATGTCAAATTTCAGACTGCCATATTGGAATAATTTGTCAGAAGTTTGGTAGTTAAGCAAACATTGTAGAGCAAGCAATTGGGCCACAATTTAACACACATGGATACAGTCTTAACACTCTGGGTGAAATGAAAATAATTTGGTGTCTTGTTCATACAATGTATCTGACAGTAATTGAGACTGGCTCCACCATTTGGGTGGAATAATACCATAATTGAGTTATTTATCCCTTTAACCTATCATGTTCCCACTGGCACAACAAAGGTTGTGTGATGCAGAAATGAAGGCAACCTCAATTTGAGAGGCAAAGATAGAATTTTCAGTGCATCAGTCCATTTTAGTCAGGGGTCTCAAGAATACCTGAGCATTGCGAAAACTGGTTCAATGGCCTGAGTGAGAGGAAGAATGATTACACAAAAATGACAGATTTACAGTAAATTTAGAATCTAACTGGGAGTTGGATCCAACCACGGTCTCTTCTAAGATAATACACACCACAACATGGAAACATCATGACATCACATGTTATGATGATGGCCTAAATTCATCACACAAAGATCTCAGGGAGAGGGTTGATTGAGATTTGGGCTTAGTACAGAGCCATTATATAGACCGATATATAGTATTTCATAACTTTGATAAATGCAAATGCGAACATGTTTTGAAAGTGTTTATGCAGTACCAAACATTACAACTTTAGTGTATTAACAAAGTACAAATGTGACACGGTCCTGTCAAATTCCATATTTTCTGTCAAAAATATTTCTCAATAGAGAGTCAAGTTAGTACTGTTAATGTGTAACAGGGTGTTTGTGACCATGTCAGTGGGGTGAATCCTGAACTTGTCGAAGGGAGGGAGGATGTTACGATGGAGGAGAAAAGGGAGGGGGATAGGGAGCGAAAACATTTTTTGGAAGAATGTTCTGAGGGGGTTGGGGAGGCAGGAGTAGTTGTAGGGAGAGACAGATAACTGCATAAAGTCATCCAAAATGTGTAGTATGGTTACAGAGGTTACATCAATGACACAGTTAAATGTCAGGAAGATGTTGGGCTGTTTTCCTGCGTTATGGGTCGGAGGTGTGTTCAGCAGCATCAGGTCAAAGGAAGTCAGGAGAGACATTAGGCTGATGGCCTGAATTCCTTTCGTGTGACTGCTGTCTTTAGTTGTAAGACGTGAATGATATTCATACATGTACACTTACAGTTAAGTGCATTGTAATTGTTTGCCATGATACGTAAATGCCAGTGTGATAATAAATTACTATTCAAAACGAAACAATCATGTTTGACTGTACAGTTTTCTTTCAAAATATGATCTAACACAAATGTGCAATTCAAGTAAAAGGGTCTTAGATTAAAAATGTAAAGGAAAATTGTGAGAAAAGGTAAGACATATTTGATTTGTTTCCTTTTGCTCCAAGTACTGAGCCTATATCATCTAATGTGACGTAATAAAGAATTTGAAGACTCATACCCAAAGACCCAGTCGGGAGATGACCGAATCATTTCTGTTTGCTCAACTGAGCCTATGCACGCAACAGTCCTAATATGTGGTCACAAGAAAAAAATGAACAAATCACTTTTTGAGAGGACTTTTTACTCCCTAGTCCTTGTAAGGATTTGTTCAAAATTAACGAGTCGTTCACTAACGACACATCACTACAGTCAATTCATGTCCTATCAGAGAAGGGACATTTTTATATATGCAGTGATTGCATGTAATGGGCCGTGTCACTGCTTTAACCTCTGTAACCCTCTGTAACTCTGTTACTACAGTGGGGAAGTCGTGGCCTAATGGTTAGGGAGTCGGGCTTGTAACCTGCAAGTTGCTGGTTCGATTCTCACACCAGCAGGAATTGAAGGTGGGTATTGCGAATAAACAGCACTCTCTCTGCCTTCAATACCAAGACTGAGGTGCCCTTGAGCAAGGCGCCGAACCCCGAATTGCTTCCCGGGTGCTGGAGCAATAGCTGCCCACTGCTCCGGGTGTATGTTCACTGTGTGTGCGTGTGGTTACACACTGCTGTGTGTGCACTTGGATGGGTTAAAATGCAGAGGTAAATTTTGAGTATGGGACTCCATCCTTGACAATACGTCACTTCACATCTCTGATCACTTTATCCAGTTATTCGTCTCTCTCTCTCTACAGCTACTCCTGCCTCTCCACCCCCTCGGAACATTCTTCCACAATCTTTGCTCCCCATACCCCTCCCATTTCTCCTTCGTTGTAACACCATACCCCTCCCATTTCTCCTTCGTTGTAACATCCTCCTTCGCTCCCTTCAACAAGTTCAAGATTCCCCCCACTGACATGGTCACCAACACCCTGTTAACTATATTAACTTGACTCTCTCTGTCCCCTGTCAACCAAGCCTGCATAATCTCCTCCTCCTGCCCGTGGATCACAGATATTCTTTGTGAAGAAAGATCCGCCCTATGGGCAGCTGAGAGGATATGGTGCAAATCCAAAGATGGAGGGGACCAGGATAAGTATCACTCCTTAATCCTTTTCTGCTAATGCAACCATTGCTAAAACAGTGAACCTAGCTCCACTTGTGCAGGGTTTAGATCTCGGCACAAAGCAACACAGAAGACTATTAGAGACTGACATACAAAAATATATTTTATTATTTAATAAAAAGGTATCTTCAGCCCCCCTTACTAGTACAGTACTCCCCGGTTGCCCACAGTGTCTCCTCTCACGGGGCCGCCTCCCGGTGGGATATGCCCGGAACTCCTCCTGAGGGAGGAGTCCAGGATGAATCCAAAAAAGATGCCCGAGCCACCATAGCTGGTTCCTCCACGTCGAGGAAATTAGGAAAATCATTTCAACTGCTTGTATCTGCCATCTTGTTCCTTCGGTCATTACCCAAAACTCATAACCATAGGTGAGAGTCGAAACGTAGATTGACCAGTAAATCGGGAGCTTTGCCTTTTGGCTCAGCTCCTTCTTCACCACAACGGTCCGATACAGAGACTGCATCACTGCAGCCGCTGCACCGATCCTGCCTGTTAATCTCACGTTCCATCCTTCCCTCACTCTTGAACAAGACCCCGAGATACTTGAACTCCTCCACTTGAGGCAAGGACTCCCCACCCATCCGAAGGGAGTAAGCCACCTTTTTCCGGTCGTAAAACATGGCCTCAGATTTGGAGGTACTGATTCTCATCCCGCACGCTTCACACCTGGCTTCAAACCGCTCCAGTGTACGCTGCAGGTCCAGGTCTGATGAAGCCATCAGGACAACATCATCTGCAAATAGTAGAGATGAGATCCTGTGCTCCCCAAACCAGACACCCTCCGGACCCTGACTCTGCCTAGAAATTCTGTCCATAAAAACAATGAACAGAACTGGTGACAAAGGGAAGCCCTGGCGTCCAACATGCACAGCGAACAAGTCCAATTTACTATACAATGCGAACACAGCTCCTGCTGCAGTCATACAGGGACCGGACAGACCTGAGCAAAGGGCCCCGGACCCCATGCTCCCAGCAAATCCCCCACAGGACACTTCGAGGGACATGGTCGAACGCCATCTCCAGATCCACAAAGCACATGTGAACTGGCTGTGCAAACTCCCATGAACCCTCAAGCACCCGATGAAGAGTATAGAGCTGGTCCAGTGTTTCGCAACCAGGATGAAAACCACACTGCTCCTCCTGAATCCAAGGTTCGACTATCGGTTGGATTCTCCTCTCTAGTACCCTGGCTTAGACCTTATCGGGGAGGCTGAGGAGTGTGATCCCTCTGTAGTTGTAACACACCCTTCCATCCCCCTTCTTTTAAAGGAGTACCACCACTCCGGTCTGCCAGTCCAGCGGTACCGTCCCAAGCTGCCATGCAATGTTGCAGACTTGTCAGCCATGACGGCCCCACAACCTCCAGAGACATAAGATACTCAGGACAGATCTCATCTACCCCCGGGGCATTGCCACTGAGGAGCCCACAGACCGCCTTGGTGACTTCAGCCTGGGTGATCGATGAGTCCGCCTCCAGACCCAGCCTCTGCTTCCTCCTCAGAAGATGTGCAGGATTGTGGAGATCCTCAAAGCATTCCTTCCACCATCCAAACAACGTCCCCAGTTAAGGTCAGTAGCTCCCCGCCGGCACTGTTAACGCTGTTGGTGAAGCATTGCTTTCCCTTCGTGAGTCGGCGAACAATTTACCAGAATTTCCTTCCACACCAGCAAGGAGACATTTCATGTCTGCAGCGCAGACTGTGCACCACCGCCCAAAACACACTACACCGGTCCCCTACGGTCCTTCCTGCAGGTGGTGGGCCTGCAGGAAGGTGGTCCCACGTTGCCTTTTTGGGCTATACCCGGCTGGATCCCATGGGCAAAGATCCGGCCACTAAGTGCTTACCTGCGAGGACCCACTCCAGGCCTGGCTCCAGGGTGGGGCCCCTGTAACGCCACTCTGGGCGACATAGCGGATCTCGTTGGTCTTGTCATCATAGGGGGGTAGGTGAAGCGCGCTTTGTCTGGCAAGTCACCTAGGACCAGTTTGCCTTGGGAGACCTTACCAGGGGCTTATTACCCCCAGCAATATAGCTCCTAGGATCATTCCAGCACTCAAACCCCTCCACTATGTTAAGGTGGTGGTTCATCATACATAATAAACACACGAAAACTATACAGTAACAAGCAAGTACATTATATTATTATAATATATTATATATATTATTATTATTGCATATAATATACATAATATATTAAATAATATATCGTATTATGATTATTATAATTCATACAAAACTGTTAAAATCAACTGGTACACTCACAAGGGTATTTAAAATGAAACCTACTCTCCTGATTGTAGCCATGTTTTGACAAGACAATGTTATTTCATTGTTGCATAAGATGATGCCAACTCTGTGACACTGATAAACATTTCAGTGTTGGAACACAAATTTGTTTGTAAAAAATGCAAGATGTCATAAAAGTGACAACAAACAGATTTACCTGAGTAATTACACTAATCAGGAACAGCACCATGAACAGATCAATATACAGCACAGTATTCTTGTTCTAGTAACGATTATTTCAAACCACTTCATTTTCATGTTCAAGTTGCTTGGTTATATAATTAGTAATTGATGACCTGCTAACTGAATATTTGCTGACGTGTTGTGCCTACCTATGTTTTGCTTGTGTGTACATCGACTTCTGATTGTGGGGGATGGTCGACTTTATTGAGGTGATTATTGAGGTGTTACCCATTTGACAGCTGTTGTACATGAGGGGAAGCATAAGCCTGCCAGTAGTGGTTAAGAATAGAGTAATATGCTGTTAACAAGTAGGGAGCGAGAGTTGCTGTTAAAAGAAAAAATACATCGGGCATGTTTTGAACCTGTGACATGTTTTGAACCTATGGGATTGCAAGGTTATGTCCTTTACTGTTCATGACCATCTCATTTGAAAATCCATTAAAATGCATATCTGTTTTGAATACCAAATGCTCAATACATAAGAGTATGCTCAGCAGACTTTCCTAATAATAAATGAAGGGGCTACGTACATACTCCAATGTATGATACATAACTAAAACTTGAACAACACAGTCTGTACAAAAATGCACTTCACACATTTTTGCTCTCTTTGTCTTTCTCCCCTCCCTATCTCTCTCTCTCACACACACACACATCCGTATGCCCATTAGCTGATGGACTATGTATTGTAATATGTTTGGGACCCTGTTCTGGGATTAAAAGATCATTTGGCAGTTGCATGCTTGGCCTTCACAATATCCCTTGGTGGAGAAACAGCTGTGTGGGGGTCTTTTAAAGAGACATTTTGGGTGGGGGTAGAGGAGTCAAGGGTGTATGCTTATCAAACACCACAGGGTGAAAATTAGATGGCCAACACCATCTCAAGCACAAAACGCCACTGAACTTAATTGAGATGGGGAAAATACTGATTCCCAATTCTTATGAGATGTGTTACATCTGTTATTTGGGTTAGATTGAACACCAAAAGAGAGATTTGGGGCATTTACTCATTCATTTAGGTCTGAAGTATTATAAACACAGCTACTTTAAATATAATGCAGCACTTTTATCATGTACATATATTATACTGTATCTTGTATGTATATACTGTATATGTCTTATCCACAACTCCTTAAATATCCACGAAGCCTGCTGTTGTAGACTGGTGTTTAAATCCCAAAAGGGCTTAACACAAAAATGTGAAAGAACAACACAGGCTATAGGAAGTAATGTCCCTACACTCCACAAGAAAAAAATACCCAGCCTCAGACACTGATACTGTAAATACATATTTAAATGCTGGTTGCTTTTTGTCATCTGAAAACCAGTCTTCACTTCTGCAGACACCCGAAGTGACAATGTGTGAATACTCATGCCTGATATGATGAACTATGTTGGTTCTCTAGGGTTTTCCCTCCATATAACAGCTCCTCCTCTTTGCTTCTACTTGTTTTCCATGTATATCCATTCTACAGGTAGTGCATTGTATTGTTTAGCTTTTTTGTTGCATTGCATTTTGATGCATTTTCTCTGTGAGAAGTGCTATACAAATAAACTTTACTCACTGACATGTCAGTAGGAATGGAATCTTCAGAACTATATGAACACGATTTAATGATAAGACAGTGAAAACAGGCCCCTATTCTATTACACAGAGCGCAAGGGTGTTCTCTTTGGGGACTAGAATGACCCAAAACTATGTTTAATGCACACATATGCACACCCACAATGAAACATTTAGATTGCATGTGGTTGATTAAACTCAGACAAACAAAATCTTCCTGCTGCACATTTCAGTGCCCAAAAGGGTACAAGGTAAAAATGGTATTAACTTTATTTCAGGATTGAAGGTGGGGCCTTTTGACCCTTAGGACAGGGGGAGTTGCAGAATGTGAGGAGAGCATGAGGGTTAAAGGAAAAAAAATCCACAAATAGCATATTTTGGTTGGAAGTCTTATGATCCAGTGCATCTGGGAAGAATTCAAAGCGTTCACTTTTTCCACATTTTGATACTGTACGTCAAAGCCATTCACTCTAATTGTTTTAAGTTATTGTTTTATTCAATTCTGCACACAATACCTCAAAAAGGCAAAGTGAATTTTCTTTCCATATTTCTTATATATTTGCTCATATTTAAGAACAGATTATATAACATGTGCGTAAGTATTCATTGCCTTTGCTCAATACTTTTCTTGTAAGATGCTACAACCTTGGTACAGCTATTTTTGGGCACTTTCTCCCATTCTTCTTTGCAAGACCTCTCAAGCTCCAGGTTGGATGAGGAGTGTCAATGCACAACCATTTTCAGATCTCTCAAGTGATGTTCAATTGGGTTCAAGTTTGGGCTCTGGCTGGGCTACTCAAGGACATTCATAATCGTCCTGAAGCCACTTCTCTGTCATCTTGGCTGTGTGCTTAGGAAGTTTGTCCCGTTGGATGATGAATTTTTGCTGAAGTCTGAGATCCAGAGTGCTATGGAGCAGGTTCTCATCAATGATGTCTCTGTATATCGCTGCAGTCATTTTTCCCTTGATACTGACGCTGAAAAACATCCCCACAGCATGACTCCACTACCATGCTTTAATACTGAAATGATATTGGCCAGGTGATGAGGTGTGCTTGGTTTCCTCCGACACTTGGCATTCAGGCCAATAGTTTCAAATTGTTGTCAAGGTTCAATAAAATAAAATAAAAATTGCTTATGATAATAATTTTTTGCCACCTTTAATGGAGCTCTAGAATGTTAGTTGGACAACATTGCTTATTGTTCCTGAAAATATTAAACTGTTTCACAATAAAAGTGTTTAAGTCACATTTGTGTCTAGCTAAGATTTATTTCGGTATTTTGAGTTTTTACCAGTGAGGTAATAAATCCATATGTATTTTCATTATTTTAAATATGTTAAAAACCCTTCATGACAAAACTATATTCATTCTAAAGTTTAAACTTGAACTCATACCAGATAAAGGTTCACTTTACAAACATGGCATGCACAGTTATACTATACATTTAAATCTATCATTAAATCATACTAAATAGGCATTTATTAGGTTCACGTCTTGTAGTACTTACATTAATTGAAAGTGTAGTTGAAAATATTCAAATGTATACTACGTACTTTAGTACGTATCTCAAGTGCCGCTGACTCTTCTTTCCTATGCAAATCTAAGAATTTCAAACTGCCATTGTAAAATGGGCAATTCAATCGAAGTAAACCTCTTGTTGGATCCTAGGGCTATTTCACAGAGCTGTGATAGGACACATAGAACAACAGCTTGGGCATTTTTATCCCAACCAATGTCCATCCATCCATTTTCTTCCGCTTATCCGGGACCGAGTCGTGGGGGCAGCAGTCTGAACAGGGAGGCCCAGACTTCCTTCTCCATGCACACCTCCTCCAGCTCCTCCGGGGGGATCCCGAGGCGTTCCCAGGCCAGCCGAGAGACATAGTCCCTCCAGCGTGTCCTGGGTCTTCCCCGGGGCCGCCTCCCGGTAGGACATGCCCGGAACACCTCCCGAGGGAGGCGTCCAGGAGGCATCCGAAACAGATGCCCGAGCCACCTCAGCTGGCTCCTCTCGACGAGGAGGATCAGCAGCTCTACTCCAAGCTCCTCCCGTGTGACCGAGCTCCTCACCTTATCTCTGAGGGAGCGCCCGGCCACCCTGCGGAGAAAACTCATTTCGACTGCTTGTATCCGCAATCTCGTCCTTTCGGTCATTACCCAAAGTTCATGACCATAGGTGAGAGTAGGAACGTAGATAGACCGGTAAATTGAGGGCTTTGCCTTCCGGCTCAGCTCCTTCTTCACCACGACGGACCGGTACAGAGAGCGCATCACTGCGGCCGCCGCACCGATCCGCCTGTCAATCTCACGTTCCGTCCTTCCCTCACTCGTGAACAAGACCCCGAGATACTTGAACTCCTCCACTTGAAGCAAGGGCTCCCCACCCACCCGGAGGGAGCAAGCCACCTTCTTCCGGTCGAGAACCATGGCCTCAGATTTCGAGGTGCTGATTCCCATCCCGGCAGCTTCACACTCGGCTGCAAACCGCTCTAGTGCATGCTGTAGGTCCCGGTCCGATGGAGCCATCAGGACAACATCATCCGCGGAGTGTGTTGCGAATCGCAGTCACAACCTCCTTTGTCTGCCAAGTGAGGGACAGGTGATGGTTTTTGCCCGCCACAACATTTCGCCAGCTGTGCCACTTCCCCTCTATAGTGTGTTTCATCGTTGTTGCTGTTGAGACCTACCACTGTTGTGTGATCAGCAAACTTGATGATGGCTCCGGGTCGGAGCTCGAACTTGCGAGTGGGCAGTGTGTGCAGCGGAGCGAGATGGAAGGAGAGGTGGCCTGTAAGTACATGACAGCCAAGTGGTGGGGTCAACCCATGGCTCACAGTGTTGGAGTGCTCAAGTGTTATGGCGAGCACGGACTGACGAGGTCTTCGGTAGAAAGATCCGAAATACACACATGCACGAGGGGAGCAGCGCTCGAGCCAAGTATGTAAGCTGAGTAAGTGAGCTGTAGAGTGGAGTATGTGTTGAATTCTGAGCTGAAGTCAATGAACAGTATTCTTACATAAGAGTCTTGTTTTCTAGATGGGTAAGTGCCAGATGGACGGTTGAGGAAATTGCATCGTCTGTGGAGCGGTTCGGACGATATGAAAACTGGAGCGGGTCGAGTGTTTCGGGGAGGCTGGTTCTTATGTTCTTCATGATTAACTTCTCAAAGCACTTCATGATGACTGGGGTGACTGCTACTGGGCGCGGTAGTCATTCAGACAGGTCACAGGTGATTTCTTTGGTACTGGTATGATTGTTGTGGATTTTGAGACATGTGGGGACAACTGCCTGAGCCAGCGAGGTGTTGAAGATGCCTCGCCCCGCCTCTACATGCCTCGCCCCGCCCTGCTAGCATGCTCGCGGGGCACGCCTGAGCGCCTAATGATCTGTGGACTCCGGTGCTCCTCAACTGTCGGATGTGCTTCGTACAACAGATGAACTGCTTTCCTCAGATCCATTTCTCTGAATAGCCGAACTCTCCTAGCACCTGATGATCTAGATGAACATTTCCTTTCGCCTGAGGGGTTCTTTCTTTACTGTCCATCGCAATATGGATGCACACCAGTCCTAGAACATCTACAGCCTGTCCGTCCGTGGGAGCAGGATCTCTCCTTCACTGTGGTCTCCCCGAGGTTTCTACTTTTCCCAAAGGGTTTTTTCAAACGCCCATTGGTTTGTGTTTTTGGTGACGATATCTTGCTGGAAAATACCAAAAAAAAACTGTTGTTGAGATAACCTTGCGTGGAGAGGTGTGTAGTTTTTTCTCTGAGAGACTGCCCGAGAAGGATGGGTCTAAGGACATGAGGTATCGCGGACAGTCAACCATGCAAAATCATATGTACTTTTTTATAATGTGGTTTTCTGTTTATTGACCAATGATGGAATCCTTGTCGCCCTTCGAGGCAACTGTTGTTGTGATTTTGGGCGTTACAAAAATAAATTGAATTGAATTGAATTGAAGATGTCTGTTAGGACATCTGTCAGCTGTACAGCACAGTCTTTCAGTACACGGCCAGGTATATTGTCGGGGCCCGCAGCCTTGGGTGGGTTGATCCTAGATAGGGTCTTCCTTACGTCAGCTGGAGACAGACAGAGTGCCTGGTCGTTGGGGGTAGTGGGTAGTTTTTGTGCTGGTGTGACATTCTGCGTGTCAAACCGTGAATAAAGGTGGTTAAGTGTATCTGGGAGGGATATGTCATCATCACAGGCCTGTGGCAGGGGCTTGTAGTCTGTGATGGTGTAAATGGCTTGCCACAGACTCCGTGTGTCCCTGCTGTCTGTGAAGTGATTGTTGATTTTTTGGGCATACAACCGTTTAGCATTTTTAATGCAGCGGGACCGATTGGCCCTTGCTGTTTTGAGGGCTGCTTTATCTCCCGATCTGAAAGCTTCATCTCTGGTCTTTAGCAGCCCACGAACCTCTGCTGTCAACCACGGCTTCTGGTTGGCACGTGAGGTGATGGTCTTTGTGACTGTCACATAATCTGTGCACTTTGCTGCTTACTTTTGTAAGCAGTCACAGTTTCAGTGTACTCCTGTAGGTCAGTGTGATTGTTATAAATAGCTACCTCTTTGAACATGTTCCAGTCTGTGTCCTGGAAGCAGTCCTACAGTGCAGAGGTAGCATTTTCTGGCCATACCGAGATTTGCTTGAGTATCAGTGTCGCAAGTTTGAGAAGTGGGCTGTATGCTGGGATTAGCATAACAGAGATGTGGTCTGAGTACCCGAGGTGAGGGCGGGGTTTGGCTTTGTATGCGTTCCTAACTGTTGTGTAAACAATGTCTAGTGTGTTGTTTCCCCTTGTTGCAAAGTTTACATGATGGTAGAACTTAGGCAAAACTGACTTTAAGTTTGCATGGTTGAAGTCACCGGCTACAATGAAGAAGCCGTCGGGGTTATTTGTTTGTTGTTCGCTGATGGCGCTGTATAGTTCACGAAGTACGTCTTTTGCGTTGGCACACGGAGGAATTTAAACTGCGACCATAACAATGGCCGTGAACTCCCTCGGCAGATAGAACGGACGACGCTTCACGATCATAAACTCCACCAGCGGTGAGCAGTATCTAGATATTACCGCAGCATTGTTAAACCATTTTTTGTTGACATAAACACACAAGCCACCCCCGCGAGTCTTTCCAGACAGTGACGAATCTCTGTCCGCTTGGTAGCAGGTTAGGCCGTGCAGCTGAATGGCGGAGTCTGCGACGTTGTCGTTTAGCCATGTCTCAGTGAAGACAACGCACAACAATCCCTAGCCTCATGCTGGGTAGATAGACTGAGTTGAATTAGGTCCAGTTTGTTTTCCAGAGAGCGAACGTTAGAGAGCATGAGTGATGGAAGAGCCGGTCTTGTGGGGTAAGCCCTCAATCTAGCTGGTATACCTCCGCACTTACTGCGCTTTCGTCCTCTCTCGCACCGCTTGCGACGCCGCCTTGTGCGGGTAGCATCAGTAGACAAGGCCGCGGTCTCAAGGCTGGGCTCTAGCAGTAAACAAAGTCCTCGTAGTTTCTCGCTACCGCCAGCGGGAGTTTGTGTTTGTATGTTTTTTCGATGTCTAAAAGGCTTTGGCGATCATAGATTTATCTGGGAGTGAACTCCCGATGAATCAACGTTGAATTAGCACTGTTTGGAGATGAACAGACGACATTAAATGACATAAAAGCACCGTCTTCGGGCTCCGGAGTAGCCGCTGCGTCCGAATGCCCCACCATCTTGGATCGACCCCTCCTTCTTCACCCCGACGGACCGGTTCAGAGACCGCATCACTGCAGCCGCTGCACTGATCCGCCTGTCAATCTCACATTCCGTCCTTCCCTCACTTTTGAACAAGACCCCGAGATACTTGAACTCCTCTACTTGAAGCAAGGACCCCCACCCATCCGGAGGGAGCAGACCACCTTTTTCCGGTCGAGAACCATGGCCTCAGATTTCGAGGTGCTGATTCCCATCCCGGCTGCTTCACACTCGGCTGCAAATCGCTCTAGTGTATGCTGTAGGTCCCGGTCGGATGGAGCCATCAGGACAACATCATCCGCAAATAGCAGAGATGAAATCCTGTGCCCCCGAACCAGACACCCTCCGGCCCCTGGCTGTGCCTAGAAATTCTGTCCATAAAAACAATTAACTGAACCAGTGACAAAGGGCAGCCCTGGCGGAGTCCAACATGCACAGGGAACAAGTCCGACTTACTACCGGCATTGCGAACACAGCTCCTGCTCCGGTCATACAGGGACCGGACGGCCCTGAACAAAGGGCCCCGGACCCCCTACTCCTGGCAAACCCCCCACAGGGCACCACGAGGGACACGGTCGAACGCCTTCTCCAAGTCCACAAAACACATGTGAACTGGTTGGGCAAACTCCCATGAACCCTCAAGCACCCGATGAAGTGTGTAGAGCTGATCCAGTGTTCCGCAACCAGGACGAAACCCACACTGCTCTTCCTGAATCCGAGGTTCGACTATCGGATGGATTCTCCTCTCCAGTACCCTGGCATAGACCTTACCAGGGAGGCTGAGGAGTGTGATCCCCCTGTAGTTGGAACACACCCTCCGGTCCCCCTTCTTATAAAGGGGTACCACCACCCCGGTCTGCCAGTCCAGCGACACTGTCCCACGGTGCCACGCAATGTTGAAGAGGCGTGTCAACCACAAAGCCCCACAACATCCAGAGACTAAAGATACTCGGGCGGATCTCATCTACCCCCGGGGCTTTGCCACCGAGTAGCCCACCGACCACCTCTGTGACTTCCGCCTGGGTGATTGACGAGTCCACCTCTGGGTCCTCAGCCTCTACTTCCTCCTTGGAAGACGTGACGGCAGGATTGAGGAGATCCTCAAAGTATTCCTTCCACCGTCCAACAACGTCCCCAGTTGAGGTCAGCAGCTCCCCGCCCGCACCGTACACGGTGCTGGTGAAGAACCGCTTCTCCCCCCTGAGTTGGCGAACGGTTTGCCAGAATTTCCTTGCGGCCGTCCGGTAGTCCTTCTCCATAGCCTCCCCGAATTCCTTCAAGACCCGACTTTTCGCCTCCGCAACAATCCGAGCCGCGGCACGCTTAGCCAGCCGATACCAGTCAACTGTTTCAGGAGTCCCACAAGCAAACCAGGCTCGATAGGACTCCTTCTTCAGTTTGACAGCATCCCTTACTTCCAGTGTCCACCACCGGGTTCGCGGATTACCGCCGCGACTGGCACCAGAGACCTTACGACCGCAGCTTCAGGCCGCCGCATCGACAATGGAGGCCGAGAACATAGTCCACTCAGACTCAATGTCCCCAGTCCCCAGGAATCTGTGAGAAACTCTCCCGGAGGTGCGAGTTGAAGACCTCGCTGATAGAAGGTTCCGCCAGACGTTCCCAACAGACCCTCACGATAGGCTTGGGCCTGCCAGGTCTGTCCAACTTCCTCCTCCACCAGCGGATCCAGCTCACGACCAGGTGGTGATCGGTTGACAACTCCGCCCCTCTCTTTACCCGAGTGTCTGAGACACATGGCCGGAGGTCAGAGGACACGACAACAAAGTCGATCATTGACCTTCGGCCTAGGGCGTCCTGGTGCCACGTGCACTGATGGACGCCCTTGTGCTCGAACATGTTATTCGTTATGGACAAACTGTAACTAGCACAGAAGTCCAACAACAAAACACGAGCGGGTTCAGATCGGGGGGGCCGTTCTTTCCAATCATCCCTCTCCAGGTGTCACTATCGTTGCCCACGTGGGCGTTGAAGTCCCCCAGCAGAACAATGGAGTCCCCGGTCGGTGCACTACCCATTACCCCTCCCAGGGACCCCAAGAAGGCCGGGTACTCTGCACTGCTGTTCGGCCCATAGGCCGATACAACAGTGAGAGACCTGTCCCCGGCATGAAGGCGCAGGGACACGACCCTCTCGTCTACCGGGGTAAACGCCAACACGTGGTGGCTGAGCCACAAGGCTATGAGCACGCCCACGCCAGCCCGCCGCCTCTCCCCGCGAGCAACGCCAGAGAAATTTAGAGTCCAGCCTCTCTCGAGGATAATGGATCCAGAACCCAGGCTGTGCGTGGAGGTGAGGCCGACTATATCTAGCCGGTAATGCTCTACCTCCCGCACAAGGTCGGGCTCCTTTCCAGCCAGCAAGGTGACATTCCATGTCCCTAGCGCTAGAGACTGTGTGCATGGCCTCGGTCGTCCAGGCACCTGCCACTGACCGCCGCCCAAAACACACTACTGTCCTTCCTGTGGGTAGTGGTTGTTCTGCAGGAAGGTGATCCCACGTCGCCTTTTCGGGCTATACCCGGCCGGGTCCCATGGGCAAAGACCCAGCCACCAGGCGCTCGCCTGCGAGCACCCACCCCAGGCCTGGCTCCAGGGTGGGGCCCCGGTAACGCCAGTCCGGGAGACGTAGCGATTCTCCTTTTTTTTGTCATCATAGGGGTCTCGGTGAACCGCACTTAGTCTGGCTAGTCACCTAGGACCAGTTTGCCATGGGAGACCCTACCAGGGGCTTATTGCCCCCGACAACATAGCTCCTGGGATCATTCAAGCACTCAAACCCCTCCACCACGTTAAGGTGGCGGTTCAAGGAGGGGCCAACCAATGCCACATTACCTTAAAGAACAGTGTGAAATATAATCTCTATATAAGCATTTTACCACCCTTTTAAAATGTACTAAATAAGATGAAAATCTGGCCAATATCATTTACTTTGTGTAGAAGTTGTATACAAAAAACTATATTGCTAGTATGGTGCCATGATAATAGTATACTTTTTATTTAAACATAGTTATGAAAATAAACAAAGAATACTTTATTCCGTAAGGGGTTGTTTACACACTCACTGAACAGATAATCAAAAAAAAACATGCCTCTGACTGGTTTTCAACCTACAACCCATGCCCTGACCAGGATCTTGCAAAGTCCTTGAAGTTGATAATATAAGACATTTCTCTTATGTAGAGCATTGGCAGACTTGGTCCAAGCTGTAATTGTCATGTTGTCACATATTAAGGTAAGACTATGCACTGTATTTTACGAAGGTATGACCTTAAACCTTATTTGGGCTTTGATTGAATTAATTTTTCTCAAGTAACATTTTGAAAGACAAACATTCTACACATCTGTAAAAAATGTCAGTCAATTGGACCATTGATTCAAGAAAATAATCTTTTTTTTCCGCAAAATGTCACTGTACAGGAAAATCCATTGTGGCAGACCTTATGACTCTTATGATTTTTGTTCCTCATGAAAAAGAGTCACGTACACCAGGTTTCAGAAGAATTGGAGCAATGGGATGGAAAAGCCATTTCTTTGAAACAGTGACTTTTGGGAGTTGCCTGTGGTGTACCCTACGTTCCAATGTTACCCATTATTGGCAAGGTGGTACCCTCTGACAATGTGGGAACTTCGAAAATTTGTGACCAATAACCTTCCAAGTGATTGTGGCATGTGGAAGAAAATGGGATTTCCTGTGAGCTTACATTATCACTAACCAAAAGAACTAGTCATTGAATACTAGTATGTTAGTATGTTTCTTGTGTTAGCTTGCTATTAATAAGAGGTAGATTGTGTATCACTATCTATGTTAACATTCTTGAGCAAATAAAAGATGGTCCTCCGGCCTTCAGAGCAAGGAGACATGATCGAGACCTAAACCTGGTGTTGTCATCATTTATTGTCTGGGATCTGATTTTCTCTCCCAATCTGCAAATTGTTAAATACATATTCAAATCCAGAACTCAACTGAACTTAGTCATTCTGTTTATAAAGAGATGGCAAAACACTTTCTTCCACATGCACAAGGAGAATTGTTTTGTAAAAAATATAGCTGAAACAAGCTGATTTAAAAAGGGGGAAAAACCTTTGTGATCATAATGACAACATCGGGACCGATGGAATCGTCTACATCTAAGGAGTCCAATGATACCTTACTTTAGAAGATGGGTCATACGGTTCAAAAGTGCAAACACACAGCCAACTTTGACCCCTTGGTGGCGCTATGGTACTTCAGTGGTTAACATAAAACTTGGTGTGAGTAATCAGGAGATTGTCCCCAATCACTGTGCCAAATTTCACAAGTTTCACTCTATTGTTCTATGGTCTCCCATACACTAACCCTAAGTATAATAATAATAATAATAATAAAAACTAACAAAAACAATAGGTGCCTTGCAGCTTCGCTGCTTGGCCCCAAAGATGATAATAATAAAACAGAAACAATAAGTGTCTCCAATTTAAGGAACTCTAAACAGTTAATTATCTAAAAGCTAATGAGAATATATGGAGAGCTCTGTGAACTGTTTTATGACCCTGCCTGAGCTAATCTGGTCTGACTGTGTCTAGGGGCGAAACGATTGTCAAACACCTACGCCAGCACCAATGAACAAAGACAGGATGGGAACACAACCAGGTGTTTTATTGTTCGTACCCAAAACAAACAATAAAGACGAGTAGCGACAAGAGGAAAAGGGGACCAATGGTCATGAGCTCTGGGTAATGACCGAAAGGACAAGATCGCGAATACAAGCTGTTTAAATGAGTTTTCTCCACAGAGTGGCCAGGTATTCCCTTAGAGATAAGGTGAGGAGCTCGATCACACAGGAGGATCTCTGAGTAGAGTCGCTGCTCCTCAACGTTGGGAGGACCCAGCTAAGGTGGCCTCCCTCAGTAGGTGTTCCGGGCATGTCCCACTGGATGGTGGCCCTGGGGAAGACCCAGGACAAGCTGGCCTGGGAACGCCTTGGGATCTCCCCGGAAGAGCTGGAAGAGATGTGCGTAGAGAAGGAAGTTTGGGCCTCCCTTCAGACTGCTGTCCCCGCGACAGGGACGTGGATAATGCAGAAGAAAATGGGTGGACTGACCCTACCTAACCCCAAAGAATGCCACTCTAATAAAAATTACAAGGGTGGCTCAGCTCCTTGCCTGATGTGTTAAGTAAGGTAGATGATGAAAATGTATACCCATGGGCAGCTTACCTGTCCCCTCCCTCCTGCGAGGTAACAAACGATAAAAAGAACCTATAGAACATAAACAATCAAAACAGGTCAAGCGGTGCAGAAATCGAATGTACAAACATAGACCATGTAGATTGCCACTTGCCAAACTCTAACAAACTTTTAAAATTGCCGTGTTAAATTTTTTACTGGGCAGTGACCAGATTGACAGGAACCTGAGTGGACGGCACTGGGATCGAGCTCTACGATTCCAGCCAATCCCATACAGGATCTGCAGAGACGAAGAATAGGGAAGGGGAAACACCTCAAACAAGAACACGGCCCTACCAGCTGTAAGAACAATGCATCGTTCTTGCCTCGTAAGAATTTAACTTGGCACTGTATGTGTTAGTCTGAACACCTGAACACCAATGCAGAGCAGCCAGCTCTCACATAAGATAAGATACACACATTTGATTGGTTTCACACGCTATGAAACCTATCAAATGTGTGCATGTTGGCAGCGCTGGCGATACCTGTATGACAGATACAGGGAGAATTATAGTGAGGATCATATGTTCAAAAGGAACTGGATCTAAAATGTATTGTAAAGCGATACAAGTCTCTGGTCATTTATAGAGTTACAGTTAAACAATATTGTCATGACAGTGAAGAGAATAAAGGGGAGGGTAATCCATATGCTACATCCATGATCTGTATCTGACAGACATACTACAGCTGGGACATTTTTGACTTCAGGTCAGTAAGCCTATAAAATAAAGCTTGTTGAATTCCACATGTGTCAATGTACTGATGTCCACAGAGGTCAAGCTACTAGAGGTTTCTGTCCCCTCATCTAATGACATGCTATTCGAATTGGATGACATGATTTTAGAGCACTTTCTCATCTAATAGAAATGATTCATTTTGTGCCTATGAGTGGTCAATTATTCTGCAAGAATACATAATGAACAATGCAAGACTAGTCAGAATTTAATCAAAACTGAGGCTCGCGCAAGTACAGATGAGAAATGATTAGCACAGTTAATCAAACGTCCAAGTATTAGTTTAACCATGACAAGCCTATCCTGTTATTTGAATATGTATGGGATCCATTGCATATGGCAATTTTTCCATTTCCTTTTGCCTATGATCTTATATGACATCTTTTAATTTGACCATTACTTATTCAGCTGCCTCAGTTTCTACAACATTACCATAGACACCACAGACCACTAAATGATTTTGTCCAGCACAACTTTAAATGTGACACTAAGGCAGTAGAGCAAAGTATAGCAAACATTAAAAAACTGTAGTTGACTGAAATTATTCTACTTTGGGTTCTTGGGCAAATTCAATGCAACTGTCAGGAATTTTCCATTAACTGTAAACCTGTCCTCATTTGACAAGCAGTCTAAACTAGGCTACCTTTGAAATAATGTTTATCTTTTGCTTAGTTGCAAGGCTCTCAAATAACTATCCATTCTATCCTCTCAGTATTTTTGTGTTGTAGCTGGGTAAAATTGTGTTTTAGCTGTCTTCCTGATTGGTGTTTGTGTTACAGTCCCAACATCCAACCCAGGAGGGGGCAATTAAGGGAGGGAATATGATCAACAAAATGACTCCAATGAAACCTGTTTATGGTATCATGAAGCCATCCTTTCCTTCAGATTTCCCCCTATTCAACTGTCCATTGTGATGACTGGAATATATGAGGGAAGATCACTGTTACTCACTTCAGAATGCTAGAGTGATCAGAGATGATTGCTAAATATCTATTGAGAAACTAGGATATGACAATTCTTTCCAGTATGAATTTACTTTATGCCCCGCCAAATAGAAAGATGACTAATAAACACCCACATTTAAAGATCAGTATGTGTTTTACTATGGAGCTCTGCATTTCATACTGAAAAGATGTACTCATCCTTTGCAGGATAAAAACTTGGGCTCAACTGATCAAAGTTTTGGAAAAATGTTTGCACTAATTTCAGTTGCCAATATAAACTTGAATAACTCAATTTAGCTCCCAAGGGGCTAGTGAATAGGTGTTGACTAGCAAAATGTTCAAGTAAGTAAAACCAAGCACTATTTTTAAACGTCACTATCATTTAATTTATAAATACTTTTTAAGCATTACTAAGCAGCCCTTGCATGCATTTAGAACAATAATAAGCTATATGTACTTTAAACTTTTATAATTACTGTCCTTTATACTCTCACAAAGAAGTTACTTTTAAATTAAAAGAATTAATAGGAATGCAGAAGTGGAAGACGTAATGTGCATTTACAATGATGAATGCTTAAGAAAGATTTTGCTTCAATTAAAATTGCAGGCAATTACTCAAAAAGATTATTGACCTCTAAAGGGACTTGTGATGTCACATATTTTCTTTCTCCTTTTTCTCTCATACTGTTCATATTAATAAGCAAGAACAATGTGGAATGTTTTCATCAAACATGAGTGTATTAACTAAACTATATTATCTCCTTAGTCCATTTTCATTGTCCGTTTGTGTTGGGATGCTTTGTGTACTTTAAAATTAATAAATGCTTATGATTTTAAACATTTGATTAAAGTAACATTTATTGACGCAGTGGAAATTCACATTTATTTTATTGTCTATTATCACTCTATCCCCTCCAAAATTACTTCCTCTGTCATTTTTATTTTATATCATGTACACGGATAACCCTTTTTGTATAATACATGTCCACATTCACAAAAAGCCCAGCTTTACAAAGTAAAGCAAATTAGAACTGCTGGCTTTTGCTCAACCATATTATAGGCCACCATAGAACACTGTTTTGATTGGCCATAGGTGGTGCACATGTGTTTTTCCATCTTAGATCCACTCCAGTTTCCAAACCTCCAAGTATTCATCAAGGAATACTGTATATATAATTGCTTTAATATGTAAGTTTTTCAATGTTTTATTGAACAATAATTTTACATAACATTTCCTGACATAAGTGACATCCATAAACATAAAAATGCAAAGGTATTAACAATAAGAACAACAAAAGGCAGAGGAGACTATATATTTTGATGGTGGCAAGATGTTCCAAAGAGGAACTCTAATAGGTATCTCTTTCCAACAGTATTCTTTGCCATCTTTCCATCCATCAAGCCCCTAAGTATTGTGAAATACAGATCCATCTTTGAACAAATGTCTCCCTAATTAGGTGTAGACTTGCAGTCTGCCCACCTTCTAAACCCGCAATCCAACATGGAAGGTTTTTTTTCTGTTTCCTGCTGTCAGCATGGTCAATGCTGGCAGCAGTTTGGGGACCGCAGTTGATGTCATGGGATGTCCATGACATCAACTACGGTCCCCAAACATTTTTTAACTGCTGTCCAGACTATTAGAGGGTGGTTCCTCCATCTTGTCTTTGGTAGGCATTTCAATATTATCATTAGCCTTTACCTTAAATGTTGAGATACATTTCTTTAAAATGGACATAGGTACTCTTAAAGGAACAAAAAGGAAGTCTAGGCAACAGGGTCATTTTTACAGTCTCTACACTACCAATTAAAGAGGAACGCCCTTCCAACTAGTCACATTATTTGTGTGTCTAATTATCTTCTGGAATTGGCCTTAAAATTCGAGTGGGGTTATTTGTAATCATAATTTCTAGATACCTAAATCCTTGTTTTGATCAGCGAAAAGAGATACTGTTATTTAGTTGTGTGGGCCAGGTATCCCAAACCATATTGGCTTCTGATTTAGTCTAATTCATTTTATATGTGGGGAAGTCGTGGCCTGATGGTTAGGGAGTCGGGCTTGTAACCTGCAAGTTGCTGATTCGATTCTCGCACCAGCAGGAATTGAAGGTGGGGATTGTGAACAAACAGCACTCTCTCTGCCATCAATACCATGCCTGAGGTGCCCTTGAGCAAGGCACCGAACCCCCAATTCCTTCCCGGGCAGCTGGAGCAATAGCTGCCCACTGCTCCGGGTGTATGTTCACTGTGTGTGCGTGCGGTTGCTCACTACTCACTGCTGAGTTTGTACTTGGATGGGTTAAATGCAGAGGGTTAATTTCGAGTATGGGTCACCATACTTGACAATACGTCACTTCACTTCACTTATATCCAGACACGGACCCACATACATGTAGACATTTCAAAAGTGCAGGGAAGAAAATAAATAGATTTTTCACAAAAAGTATAATATCGTCTGCAAACAGAGCTATCTTATGAACTGACTACCCTTCATCTGCTATCCTTTGAATTGTACATTCTGGTGTATTGCCAAAAGGTTCAATACTAGGGGCAATAAGATGGGAGTCTTGAGTCCCCCTGACTCACACCTACCTAGCTATAAGTCTATAGCTTTAGGTATCCCTCATTACACCTACATAAGACACATAGATGACCCATTCTCTGATAGATAAATGATCAAGAGGTTTTGTGTGACAAGTCAAGGTGGAGAGAAACCATACTAATTTACAAATGTATGACTCTTAAGAACTGTATTTGTATCAGCTTTTTGCATGTAAGCAAAGACAGTGGAAGAGATGGAAGATGGGCAGGTGTTGTTTTTTCATAGGCTCTAAATCCTGGTTCAGAGGCATCAATATTGACCTTCAAAATGTTTTTGGAACCAACAGGGTGTAAATGACTAACAAAGCAGACTCAATGTTGAGAATCCAGAAGGGCCCTTTCAAGGAACTCTGCTTTGTTTATGCCATATAATACATCTACTTGGAATCATTTGTTTATTTATTGTAGTTATTTTGTATCTGGGGTGGACCTTGGTTTTGTGTGTTTCACTTCTTTTTAATTGCTTCCAGTCTATGTATCAAATGATGAGGAATGGTGCTCGATGTGGACATCCGCATAACAGTCAAAGTAGTGGTTAACTTGAACTCAAACTAAACCAGTGCACACTGCTCAGTGCCCATGATGCAGTCAGTGATTAAGTTGCTAGTGAAACACGCATACAGATTTCTTGAACTATAGATGCATAATGCCTGTGATAATATTGGTGGCACACATACACAGATTCCTGGAATTGTAGATAGGGCACAGTGCTTGAGATGATGTGAGTGACACACACAGAATTATAGATCGTGCCCATGATGCAACTTATGATGAAAATCTTCTCAGTGATTTTGGGACCTATACTTCTCAAATCACAGTTGATCTTCTGTCATCTTTAGGTACTCCATATCTATTCTAGTCAAATTACCAATACTATGGTAGCTTACACTCATACAAATTATTATGTAGCCTTAATTAGTCTGCTGTTTCCCATGTAATAAATTGCTCATGTTGATCAAAATGTACTGTACTGGTTCTTGTACATTTGTAATGTATGCAGGCAGTAAATACCTATGTACCTTGACATAAGTAGACACGTTAATTTAGGTAACAAAATTAACTGATCTATACTAAACGTATATCCAATTCATATTGCTGTTCTGTTAGCTAGCCAGCCCCTTTGAAATCAGCTGAATAATGGTTGTAAAATCATTTTCACTTCTAAATAATTGGTATTACAGGTAAGACTTGTTGCATACATATTGCTTAGATGCTTGAGCTTCTTTTGTTTAATATATTAAATGAAATAAAAGTGTGTATTGACTGAAAAAGAACTCAAGGAGACTCAATTATTGGTCATTGATTTTGGGTAAAGTGAACGTTGGTTTAAAAAATAACATTTGAATTGATTCTTTCAACGCACCTTACTATTATGAGGGGTAAATATGCAGAATAGTAAAACCACACACATTTCATTGTTACACAAAAGAGTTACATAGATCATTTTATCAAACCAGATATTGTTTTCTAAGATAAAGGACATTTACATTTAAATCACATTTATACATATTTACATTTTTGGAGTTTGGGGGGTTAGCTTGCTTTGCATACAGGAAATGATATTATTGTAACCTTTATCAAATTATGAATAACAGCATTAGAAACTGCATGTCAATTATTAAAATGTCTAGATTTAGCTGTGAAACACGCAACTCTACAAATCCATAACTGATCATTAATGGAATGAGTACAAAAGTGACTGTTCATCTGTGTACAAGATGACAATCATGCAAATATTTTGAGAAAGCATGGTTCATGGGATAACTCAGGTTTGAGAACAAGTCACTTGAGACTTGAGAAATTAAATAATATGTTTGAATCTCACCAGTTTACTTTAAGTCTTGATGTGCCTCCTAAATATCCATGTCCAACACATAACATAGATTTAGATTTTAATTGCATATTCACTTCATTAATGTAACATTAATATAATTACCTGAAGAGATTGCTACGTTTGTGATTTACAATACATTCTTTACGTCTATTAATTAATGTATTCATTATTGATCATAATTAATAGATGTGAATTGTAAATGCTAAATGTTAGGGAGACTTGTAGCTACAATACTTTTACATAACACAGATTGTTTGGCTTTAAATACATGTAAAGGATGAGAAGAAAATAGTTGTTTTAGTGATTTAGATGTCCTGTGTTTAACGAAATTTAATCTTTAAGAAACCCTGTGCTCTAGTGTTTATAGCCAACATAAACATTATCTTTCCAAATGTTTATCAGCCAATGGTTGACCTTTATTACATCTGTTTTCTATTTTTATGCCCATCAAAATATGTGTTATTATGCACAATTATACTTATGAAAACTATGACCCTTCTTTTTGTTCACCTTCAACTATAATTAACATGATTTACATTCACTTTTCTCCATTGCAGATTTGATTGAAGCCAGGTGTAAACCAGCCTCCTGCCTGATAATGTGCTTACCTAAATTCCTCAGCCAGACCAGAACATTTTACATGGCATTACTGGATCATGAGATAAACATAATGCTTTCACACTCATATTATTGTAAACTTTATTCAAATGTCATTTAATGGTTACCCCTCTCTTTATTATTTTGGCATTAAAAACAGATTTCAGTTCAGTAAAACAACACTTTGAGATTCATACACTTGGTCAACGTCATTTTTGAAATGATAGGCCAACTGTAAGATTAAAATGTTTCTATTTAGGCTAAAATATTGTATTACCTGAAATACCCAAAATAGAATATAAACTGTCAGCACTGATAACTATTTCTGAATGAAACGTTGTTGAGTTTTGTAGACTGCAGTTTTCAGATGTAGCCGATTTATTTATATATTTATTTTGGCGCTTTCAGTAGGCTACCACAATACTAGCCCAATCACATTCCATTATGTTGTAGAGACATCCCTCCGGTTGATTATATACTGTGTGCCATGTGCAAACACATATACATTTGGTACATAAACCTCTGTTTGCCTCGACAATCTGCATTGATAAATGATGTAGGTATGCATGTATGTAGGTAACTATAAAGGCATATTCATGTTCACTGACCCTTGAACATCTTTACTCCACAAAGCTGTTCTTCTTTTACATACTCTTTTAACGTGTTGTTCTTAAACGTGCAAATAGCTTCACATAATTAGTTCCTTAAGCGCCGGGCTAGTGCTAAATCCAATTCAGTGTTGATTTGGAGTCCATGTCATGTTTTGAAGCAAACCCATTCACAGGCGGCTAATGCAGAAGGCTGCCTGCATTCGACTTACTGCACTTGCTCTGTTTACTGGAACCCTGCCCCGCTGTATCAGGCAAGTGTCTCAATGCTGCAAGTGGGATCTTTTCTACGGGCGCGACGCTGAAACTTCGCAGTCACGCCGACCGCCTTTCGCTCATTCATCGGTACAAGGAAAGAACCACGGAGAGCAGTCCACGGACAGCAATCCAAATACAATTTCCCATCATATCACTTCGCACTTCGCTCGTCGTCAGACTCGTTACTTGTTTCTTGGACTGCAGACAATCGGGGAGATGAGAACAAATGCTCGAAGAGAATAGTTTGGGTAAGACTGAACAGCAAAATGTCATGGAAGCTGTGTACGGTCTAGGTGATTGTATGGGCTAAAAGCAGGACCGGTCGGTTGATTAAACCCCCCACAAAAACACATATCTGTTCCGGATAAGTGGAGCATGCATCAGAACTGCCAGAGGAACTCTTCGATGCTGCCTGTTGTGTTCTGAGCTGGAGAGGAGTTCCTATTACAAGTCTGTGCTTTCAACAAATTGCCATTGTCCAACAGATTTCCAGAATTCAGCATATTTAGCTCAAACGGACGATTTTAATCAGAAAGGTAAGCGTTACAATTTTTAATTTTATATTTTATAGCTGATTACAACACCTTTGTAATATTCCCTTTATGGTCTATCTCACGAAGGACTTAGATCTGACAAGTTGAAGAACATACAGTAACTTATATAAACGTTTCAAAGAAATCCTAGGTCTGTTTCATTAACCAAAAGTTGCATGGTCGAATATAAAGACATGCCCACGACCCTAATCATGAAGCTTATACGTTTAGGTTTTTAAATCAAATATACGCCCCACCGAAAGACGTCAGTTTATTGAAAATAATGCCTTTCAAGTCATAGGTTAAGATGCATTCATCGCAACTCTTCCGATGAAATGTTTAATTGGATTTAGACCTTCGTTTCACTTTTCGAACATTATATGTTTGATTATTGACATTAAAGAGAGTAGCAACTTAATCGATTGGGTTTCGGTCCGGATTGCACTATTTTGTGATCCGGCAAAGTTTGTTTTAGTTTCGATGCAATTGTTACATTATTTGTTGGCTAATCCAGTATGCTTTAGGTTTATTAGTCTGATTATGTAGTAAACTGACGATATGTACGCTTGTGTGTCATTATAGCGTACAATAATAAGAACTGAAATTCGCGCATGAACAGTATATTTCAAGTCTAAAATACCATTTATTTTATAATGGCCTATTTTCATGACTAAAGTCGTTTTGTCAACCGTGTTAAATCCGGTGCAAAGCCACATGCGGAGAGGGAGTCATACTCGGGTCAGTTGTAGTCTATGAACCAGTGTGTTGCAATGGAACTCCGATCATTATATTATCGTCGTAGATTTGGCTGCAATCGTTTTAGCTACTAAACTATTGTTTGTCTGTTCACACATACAGTGTATTGCAAAAGAAAAGCTTGCGCTTGTCCAACCAGGATTCAATGTAATGCAGTTTAAATTCTAACTGATGAATGGTCCTAAAAGTGCACCCTCTATGCAAATTTGCACTGGTCCGAAAACCCCCAAAAGCTATGCCCATGACTAGCATGGCTTCGGGTCCACTTACTACCTTGTGTAGACTCCGCAGCGGAATACACTGAAATTCTTGCTCCAACTACAACATTTGTTGTAAACAAGGATAATGCTATGACTTAAGTTTGTCAGAATATGATTTTATGAAATAGACTTTAAATATGCGGTTAGACAATGCAACAAGAGAAATGTAGTCTGGTTAGCTGTCCAAGACCACATTACAAGTATTCTATTTTTTAGTCTCTCGCTAATAAAGATGTAAGCCTATATCACATCTTTTTGTACAAAATATAATTGCATACTCCTGATGTTTAGAATAAATATATTTGCATATCAAAGTAGTATAGCTTTTACTGAATGGAAAGAACTGTAGCTTGGTCCCCCATTAGTTTTGACTCAGGCCGAAAGGGTAGAGGGCGCGTGAGCAAGTAAAATAGGAGGGGGCTCTTCTCTGTAACCTGCCCCTTTCTTTGTGTCTGAATAAAAATAATACAGAAAGCAGAATCATAGCATATTTTATGAAAGAATCATCAGTCACACTCTAACCTGTAAAAGTAGTTGCCAAATATTAGATGGCACAATCCAAAAGATTCTGTCATTGTTATAAACATGTCAGAGGGGAAACCATCTAAGTCCTTCAAAGCTTGCATGGAACTAGTCTACTAAGACAATCAAATGTGTCTACATAACCAGTTCAAATTGGACAGCTAAGAGCTCTGACCATATGCACATTCTGCGCTTGCCATTTTCTGTCAATAGCATCCTCTGACTGTAGTAACTGGGATCGCTCAGTCAACTTGTCCTCAAGCATATTATAGTTTGATTCAAACCAAAAAGCTCTTTCCCTACAGTTTTGCTTGAGAGTGATAGTGCGGCTGCAGTCGTTGATGTGCCAGACCCTGGATTGCTTCTCTGCTTCTCTGTTCCTTTCCACTCTTAGATCAACAGCTCAGTGTATTTTGTGTATGGGCAAAGGTAACAAAGTGCTAAATATTAACAACCACTTTTGATTCTTATTCACACACATCAAAATAACAGAATTAACCTTTATTTTATTCATAGTTGTATTTTTTTATTTTTTATGATTGAGAACATGAGCTGCAATGTGATAGCACAAATGTGTGTGCAATCTATATAAAACAAAGTAAAAGTAAGTAATCAAGCAAACTAGGTTCTCTAACACTATTGAGGCATTTTACCATCATTAAAAAAAAATACTCATAGGATTTTCTGGTGGAAATCACTCTCTGAGTCTGTTATTACTTATGGACAATTTGATAAGTGCTTGGTCTCTCCAAATCAGTGGTGTCTGAGTACTCCTGTGCCTTTGACGGTGCTGTCCAGATTGTTCTCGGGCTTGGCTGCTTTTATTCACAATGTAAGGACCAGCAGTATGACTGTAATCAAGCGCACTCGCATTTACGCTCACAGCATTAGTACGATATGGCACTGGAAGCTATCGGCCTGACTTTCGTAGAAATACTGAGAAGTCATGTCAACATGTTGAATGAAAGAAGTGTCGAAAAAAGGTGAATAGTACATGGAGGTGAAGTTAGTCACAAAAGAAAGCTAATTAACTTTGTGTTTAGCTTTTGAGTTTGTGTTCAACAATGTGTATCTCCAGATATGGAGCCTTGCTGTGTCGATAACTGTTCACTATTAAATGTAATACACAGAATGTAGTCTGATTTAATTTTACAATTGGAAATCAGTTAAACACCATGAGCCAAGGTGTACCCTTCTCTGCCATTTTTTGAATATTTTATTTTCACTAACTTTCACTAACTTTGCACCCACTGGGGGTTTCCCCTCCTCACTGAAATGGCAACTGGAACATTACATTTGCTAGGTCAGTAATCTCTTACCAGAATATTATAAAAATGGAGAAGGGTAGAGAATTATGGTGAACTAAACATTTTGTAAAAGGAATGATGTTATTGGAAATTCACACTTTTCACCTTGTCCAAGTAGTAACTTTCCATAGCTTATTTTTGCCTTTCATTCATTTTTTTAATGCTCTGCATAGACTTGTAAAACATATTTATCTATTGCAAGAGCAACGGACAAAACCAGGGCTATTGTTGCAATGATCTGTGGGAAACTAAACACACCTCGTGGCCGATTAGTCGTCATTGATGGTTCTCAAATTGAGTAGTCTGTGTGTCATTAGTGGCATATCCCAAAAGAATGTAGTGTTGGGGTGCAATGTGGCTTCTCAGGGTTCTCTTGTCAAAAGAAATCAAGAACAGAAGTAATTTTACAGGTTCACACATTTCATTGGTAGAGCTACCTACTGCTATGGGCAATCTTATCATTTTACAGTAATTAAAATGCAACAACTATAATAACAGCCAATGCATTATAATATAAAAACATATTTTAATCATACAATCATTATTTTATAAAAAGGCAAGATGTAGTTACATAAAAAAATATTCTGTTAAATTCACACGTATTGATGTAATGCATATTGCTGACAATGTACACTATATTAACATATTAAAAATGCATCACAAACACCTCCGTTTACATTTACAGAAAGACATGTGCACACATACATACAGCTCTTTCTCATAAGTGGTGGTATGTGAAAAGGACACATCTTATCTGTGCACAGCTGCAACAGCATTTGGGGAAAATTCAATTTCTCTGTGACAGTGGAGAACCTGGGAGGCAAAGCTCTAAGTCAACAGCAGTTATTGCGCCTTTGCCATGGCAGCCGAGAGCGAGGGCTGGCTGGGAGAGTGTGTGGATCTACAGACGTCTGCCAGGGGAAAGAGTCGTGTCTCTGCTGGATTATAGGAGAGCACATCACATCCACACCTAAAAGCCCTTTTTCCAACAAGACAGGCCTGTTATTTAGGGATGGTGTCAGTAAACATGGGAGTGCGAAATATATCCTTTAGATTGTCCTTGACAAGTGGGACTCACTAAGTGAAAAGAAAACCGAAAGTGAAAGTTTTCCCAAGTTATTTAACTTAAACAGTTGTTTTAGCCTATGCCCTGGTGTCGAGAAATATTGTAATTGAAACAAATCTCTTAAAAAATTACATGTTATGAACGGACATGCATGCATTATACTTTACGAGTATTTCTTTCTGAAAAATTAATATTTTAATATGTTTAATTCTGACAAATTTGAGGGGAAACAATTTTTTTAAGTAGTTGTTTTGCATAGACTACATCCAACCTTTCGTCAAATAATTTCACTTCAAGTCATTATACAGTCTTGGCTATCAATAATTAACGCTTTATTAATCATGTCAAGTCAATAATTAAGACTATGTTTGCATGTATGTAAATGTAGTTCTAGTCTTAATGCTAGTCTCTCGGTGTTAGATGTTTTGCATCAACCTCTGTTATGTGTGTGTGGCGATTATGTTTCTGTAAATTATTTTAATACATTCAGAAAATAATTAATTAATTCCAATTTTGAAAAAACTGTGGTTTTGGTCTTTACAGGACAATGAAAGGCATGTTATTACTGGATTGTGAATAACAATGTCTGAAAACGAGCTCTTCACAAACCAAGTGAATCTAAGCTTTATAACAAGGTCAGAGATGGTTCTATTTAAACACTCAGATTCAGGGATTTTTTTTATTCATTTTGGTTGTTGCTGAATAAGTATTTCCTTGGTGTGTTAGTAAAGAGAGTTTCACATAATTAGACATCGAATGGATGACAACTACCTGAGGGTGTAGTGCTGACCATGGTGACATTTGGTGGATGTTATGTTGAGGCAACTTTTTATATTTGAGATTGCATGTAATTACAAAGACAGAGCGTTTGACAACCAACGCAAACCTGATGTTTCTCAATTATTTTCTTATGGATAAAAAGGGAATGCAATTTAATTTTCTAAAACATTTACTGAGGAAACTATTGCTGATTTACTTAATTACGTTGCTTTGTGACAACTCTGTTTTGGAGGAGAGAGCAAAGAGGATGGCAAAATAGAGTCACGTTTTTTTCCAAGATCAAAAATGTTATAATTTGCTAAAAATAATGCTATCCAAAATGAGTTCATATTGTTGTTTATAATAGGAGCATCTTTATAGCCTAAAGATACGGCATCAGGATAAGCTCCTCTTGAAAAAGATGTTTTGTTGAGGACAGCCTATAAACCCTAACAATAAATGTCTACATCTGTGAATCTCAGCCTGACGACAGTGTGGGGCCAATGACAACACTGCAACAGTCACTGCTGCACCTGCTGCTGTCTCTGTAAGAGGTTCTATTGGTTTACTGTATCACTCTTCTCTGTCTGACAGAATAGAGCAGGCCATGAGCTTTGCTTGGGTCAACTTAAGCGGAACCACTGAGACAAGCGGCACTCACTACGTGACGTTAAAAAAAAGAGTATATCTCTAAGGATTCCATTGTGTTCCATTTGTGGACTTTTTGTAATGTCTCTTTGACAAAATGTAGCTTTCATCACTACGGGAAAATGGACAAGTATTACTGTGAGTAATAAACGTAAATGTCCTTCACTGCTCTTTACAAACAACCATTTACCAAACAAAACAACAAGCACATTTTAATGTCTCTGTTATTTGTAGATTTTATACCATGGTGAAATTGAATTTCCAGTTGGCAATGACCTGGAAGCATGCTGAGGTTTTATGTCGTTTTTGCACATTTGCACGCCTATGCCTTGTTAGACAACATACAACATACTAAATGTACAATGGAGTTTGGTTTGATAACCATGCTTTTGGATAGAATTGGCTGTGATATCTCCAACTATGGAGAATCTTTGTTTGGGTGTATAAAAACAAAACCAATAAGTTACTGTATTGTGCTGTGAGTTCAAATTGTATAGGTTTAGCAGTGGGTGAAACGTAGCAACAGTGGCAGTGGTAACTCCTCAGTTCTTTGCTTGTGGCGCCTAGCAGTCATTGATGTTTGCTAAGTGTGCAAAATGTTCTCAATAAAGGCAAATAAAGACTTACACTTTAAAAGGAAACATTGTTACATTGCAGTTACATTAACATCCATATAGCAATACTTATCTTGACAACTATTTGGTTACATGGGAACCACATGCTATGTTATTACAGTTTATTTATTATTTAGCTGTACAGTAGTACAAGTTGTTACACAAGTGAAACTTTGTATGGAGGATGCAAGTTGAACATTGATCTATTTGGTAGCACAACCTTCAGCTTCCTCTTTACAATATCTACCTACCACTCGCAGCAATTTCTACTGTACCTTCTGAAATTTCTGACACTACACTCCTCTAGGAACCTATACTGCTAATACTTAATACCATTAATTACAGAGAAATCATACATAGAAATAATATAAATGACAAATCTATAGTAATATTACTTAACCTATTGCTATTTAGCTATATGGTAATTAATGTATCCTTAATGATAGCATAATTTTAGATGTATTATTTGTACCAAGTATAATTGTCTTTCCCTATTTTGTTTCATTGACACTAACTTGTAATGGCAACAGTAGTAATCCTGAGAGAAAATATAAAAAATACAAGCTAAAAAAGGGAAGTGAAAGTATTTTCATTCTTGCAATGAGCGGCACCGGTCGCTTGTGGCATTTCCATCATTCACCCCCTAGAGCCGATTACTAGTAGGAATTACGTTCTGTCAGAATTCAGCTCCAGTACCCATTACCATCAGAAAAAGGTCCAGTAGGCCTAGGGGCAGCAAAGGAGCCAAGGCTCGGAGAGAGTGCCTGTTCATAGCTTCTTTAAGTTTGGTTGTGGCCTGGTTAAAGCGAGGTAAGTTTGGTTGAAAATAAATAAAACCATGTAACCAGTACTAAATTAACAGTATGTCAAATGACGTCTCCAGAGCGCAACCATTAATGAGAGGGTTACAAGCAGACCTCCTATACATGCACTGCCCCAAAGCAATAGCTATCATTTTGAACAAGGTTACATAAAGTTTTGCAGAAAAAGTTAAACGTTTCAGCAATAAGAAACTCCTATCACATTACGGAGTTTCATGCAACTGCTTGCCTTTGTCATGTATTGAACAGTAAGGTTTGATAGAGTTTTAAGTATTGCAGAGCTTGTTGCTGTAGGCTATAACAGCAACAATAAGTACATGTATAATCGTGTGTGTATCAAAATGACCTTTGCCCACAAAACGTGTATAATCTTCCAAAGAACAATCACTGTTATCAGTAGAGATTGGATGGAGTAAGTATTTGAGATTTACTACCTTTTACATTACACATTCTGGCAACTTTTGAAAGAGACTAATCCTGCCACATATGTAAGCTAGGACAATATTCATGCCAAGACCTGTTTGTACCATAGAAAAGTATCTTGGGTTTGGCCTTTTTAAACAATTATCTTTGCCAAAGCAACTTCAGTCTTACAATAAGACAATCGTCTAGCACCGTGGCCTAATGCCGTGTTTTGTTGTCATTATGTTTTCATGTTAAGAAACTGATAGATGTCACATAGACATAAGTTTATTCCAATGAGGGAATCTCTAATAAATAACAATTGCCAAGGCATTACCCTGACTTGCTGTTTGGACCTGTCATATCACACTCCATATTCATTTTGAGTCTTATACACCTATTGTTATTTTGTCAAATTAAAAACTGTGGCAATCACACTTCAGTAGATGTGCACAGACACTGATATACAAATCTACAGCTCGTGCGGTCTCTATACATACCAGTTCAAGGATGTGACCCAGACAGAAATGTGTAGAACAGCTTGTAGGACAGGATACTGGTCAATCTTTAAAGGTTTGTTTTAGATGCATGTGGGTGCATTTGCGTATAGGGTGGTGCCTTTTGACAGGTAGATAACTTCACCATGCGTTTGTTTTCTCATCACATTTTAAACATATGCAACGTGTAGAATCAGTGATTGCTTTATCGGCTGTCCTACCATGGGTGGTGACAGATGATAAGGTTGCCACTATACAATGCACATTCAAATTTATTTTTGTCATACCAAGACTGATTATTGGGAGGATTAATAAAAATATGTAGCGTGGAAAAGGCACATATCACTACAATAAAAATAGTACAATTGTTATAATATTACAATCTGACTCTATTAACACTTGATAATACAGTGCTTAAAAAATAATACTCTGCTTTCTTAGCAGAGGTAAACAGAATTGTTATATTCATTGTGGCAAATAATTTAGCAATTATTTTTGCAATCCATTTAAACTTTAAAAAAATAATAATACTAAAATCCCTGTATTTTTGTGGGACAATCCTTCTTTTCAGAAGAAGATGTAACTTTGTTTATAATTTACTCTTTATCCAAAGGTGAAGGTGAGTCCCACTGCCTTGATAATTCAGATGAGTGAGTTCGATGAGCCAGTCCAAGGATCTTTGCATCACAATCTTTTGTATAACTCAGGCGAAGATATGCAAATGCAGCTGTGATGACTTAGAGGAGAGCTTATTCTGAATGCTGCTGTCTTATTTCATAATTCTAAACAGAATGCAGTGAGCATATTGATTGGAACTGACTGAACCTGTTTTTTCAGAGAACTTAAGTGAAATGATATAGCCACACAATCCACTCATTTTGAAAGAAGTCAAGTGATGTAATTCAGTCATAAAATTCCTGTTCTAGTCTTTGTTTGTGAGACTGTGCTTCATTTTCATTGTGCAATGGAGCATGTAAACCATTTATTTGTGGGCAGCAGCTATATGGACCTTTACACTGGTCCGTGTGTTTGAAAAGACGTCTATATACCTTCAGGTTTAACAAGGTGCATTATCTGTCAGCTATTTCAGAAGTGATGGAGATTTATGGCTGACAACTGATTGCTCTCAGGAAAGACTACACCCACCTTTTTTGTCTGAGCTTCCCATTTTGAAGCAGTGCTCTATACTTTGGGATACTGTGACATACATGACATCCCTCACCTTGAAAAGGCACTCACTCATAAACAGATGGAACAATACTGCATTATTGAAATGTTGAGGTTGAGGCATGTCATATCAGTAATTATTCTGGCTGAATGCGTTGATCTACTGTAAAGGTCCTCACATGATGCTCTGTTTTTGCAAATGCTAAGATTATGTTGTGTCAATTATTTTGTTTTTGTTTACCTTTTCTCTCAGCCAAGTGGGTCAAACTCCTAATCATATGCTGTGCTTAGGCAAAAAGGGATACACTATGAAAACGTAAGAAATGAGCACCTTTGATAAAATGTAACATTTTTGAACCCAATCAGTATCTTTTTATATCATAAATCTCTTTCTTAAATCTAACAGTAGTTATTCCACTATATGTGAAGCTTTAACATGTGCAAGAACAGTGATGAATTGGTTGTTTACTGTTTTACCCCTTTCCATTTTAGATGTGGCTTCTCTAAGTCATCTTCTCAGTTACCTTCCTCATATTTTATGTTGCCACCCACTATCTTAAAAATTAATCATCCTGTTGAATAATGCCTCACAATCATAGTGAATTATTGATAGGCCTCTTCTTTAAACAGGGGACAGAGCAGGTTTTTTTAACCATTCGACTGCTCATTTTTCTCTCACACCGAGATAGAATACAACGCTACCCGCAAGTGAAAATAATCGTACATGTCCCACAGTTGAATGATCAGTGTAAAGTGTAAAATCAAATACTGTACCTTGGTCAATAGAATACTTTTTAAGAAGCTGCTTCTCTCTTCTACTCATGTACTTGTACTTGTGCATGTACTGTTATATGCGATTCAAAAAGGAATCTACAGCCTAGATTTGCCTCATGGCGTAATGCCGTGGCTTGTGCAACCAAACAGATTCGGTGATGCTCTGTGTTGTGTTTGTTCGATTTCATTATGGGTATGTCAGAACGGATTAACATGACAATATTGACCTGAAATCCAATGATATTTTGTGCCACATCCCAGTGTTGACATTGCTGACAATACTGTACTGTACTGTACTATACTGTATTATTTTTGAATGACGATATGAATGTGCCATATTCATATCAAGAAGATGAGGTTTGGAGAATAAGTCTGTGCCAATAGCTGAGCTTCGTTTGTGAGCACTAATTTGCTAAAACTAATTCAGGCAAACCTGAACTGGATCACATTTGGATTTATTTGATTGTGCTCAATGCATTCCATCTGAAATCCTGCAAAATGCCAACATTGTATCTCCTGACATCCATAATGTTAAACAAGTGCATATGCCATTGACGGAGAAATGGGTAATGTCAAGGATTTACTGATATTGATGGACAGGTAGTACTGTATCATTAAGATAGCCCATATAATGGTAGGCTTCCATATTCCTGTCTTTTGCCTTTATCTTTCTGTATTAATGTCAGTCTATTCATTTCTTGGCAGAGAAGCATGTAGCAAAAACACTATTTAAGGGTTTTGAGTAATTATTATCTCTTTGGATGTGAAAGGAATAGACATGTGTTATCAGTAAATTGTAATTACATTTTACATTTTCATTCAAGATTATCCTCTTCACTTCCACTAAAACATGAAAATGATGGTGGCTACCAGGTAAGAGCACACACCACTAAGGCTAAAACCTTGAACCACCCTGGGCCATTTCCGCAAGTCTTCCCGCACCTTTCCCTGTTTTCCTGCCTCTCTTTTCAGTCAAACACAAAAAGATCCCAGTATATGTTTAAAAGCAGCCTTGAAAGAAAGTTTCTCACTAACTTTATATAGTCCACATAAATAGGCAGGTATTGGTATCGTTCATAATGAGTAGGATTTATTTAGCATTTCCTTGACTGAGTATTAGGTAATAGATTTTTTATATATTGCAACTAAGACAGAAAAAAAGAATAGATCATCTCAGAATATTATTATAGAAGGTAGTCTCATTCCCAACTTTTGTATGAACAGACCGGATACTCCACCAATTAACTTTATATATTCCTCAAGAAACTAATGATTGATCTACTAACATCCAGTGAATACAGATAATTGTACAATACCATATTAAATATTGCTACGTAAATAATAGTTTGACAGTTTAGACAGTTAGATTTAAAGTTGAATTTCCAGCCCATCTGTTCCATAAATGTTCTTGCCCATTTATCACTGTATTGTGGATCATCTATTGTGTGCTATACTTGAGATCTTGATTGTTTTAGTTATTTGACCAGCGATTTAGGATTTAGCCATCTGAAAGAACGTCTCATAATAATGAAATATGTCAGCAAACTTTTTTGCCTCCCCGCTCCAAATTTTGCAAAGCTGTTCTTTGTGTGTTTGACCTGGTATTTCACTGGCAAGGCTGGGTTAGGGGCTTCGGTCAGGGCAACAGCAGTCACACAGTGTTTGGTTGTGGTGCCAGTCATACCCTTTGTTCCTGCACTGTTCTGTGCTGCTCTCAATCATTCCCTCCGTGGAGAGGTCAGTGACTGATTTTGTTCCCTTATATCTAACTCAGTGGGGTTCCAGAGTCATCCGATCACTGACCCAATCTTTCCCAACTGGAGTGCGTATTTTCTGATTTACTCTTACAAATTGTACATTTTCAGCAGTGTCAAAGTAGAAACACAATCTCTTCTAAGAATATATTTCCTCAGCAGCCTGAGTACAGTCATGTTTCAGACTGGGTTCCAATGTGTCACACATTTTACCTAAAAGGCATAGATATATAGCTTCAGTTAAAAAACGTGTGTAGTATGAATTTGTGTGCATCTGCCTTGTGAACAGAACAGAATGAAAACCAAATGTTTTCCTATTCAACAAATTGCTGCCTCAGTGTTCCTGATTTACATTTCAGTAAATCTTTGGCCCCATTTTTCTTGTTTTTTTCCCCCTTTCTATTCTTGCATCCTTGTGATGCTGCATGACAATTAACATCCCTAACTCTTTCTACAAGTTTAATGAAAGCCTGTGGGCTAATACAAGGGTCAAGCAAGACTTGCAGGCTGTCATTCTTTTATTGTAACCTAGTTCTCTCCTCCTCTTACTTTCTTTGTCCTGTTTCCTCCCCTTTCATACAGACTTGGTTTCATAGAATAGCCCAAATCTTCCCCTGTTCTCTAGGATACCTCTCAACAGCATGAAAGGAACAACTGGGAGCTTTGTCCAATCAACTTGGCATTCTTTCACATCTAACTCTTGTTTAAAGCCACCTACCATTCAAATTTCAAACTGTCTTAATCCATTCAACCTCCCCTTTCCTTTTGAAAGGTCCGTTCTGCCCAAATACTTAGCTTTTGCATTTTGATGAATGCATTTGGCATTTGCACACTTTTATCAGACTTGCATCAAGCTAAACATGGTCTGCTGTCACTGCTGTTGGAAAAAGCAAATATGTTGCATTCACATGTGTTTAAAGCCTCTGGATCCATGCCACTGTGGCTTCACTAACTCATAGAGCACTTTTACATCTGTCTGCATTAGCGTCATATTCAGCCAAAACAATGCAGTGTCTGTTGACAGTTGGCATATGTGCTTAACATTTACAGAACATTGCCTCAATCATATGTCTGGTGAATTAGAGGGTGTGATCATGATCCCCCCATCCACACTCTTGCACGGATGCAGGCACTCATGCACATGCACATTTTCCCTGTCTTTCTCTATCAAGCTGTATACTCACTCCTACGCACACACGTACACATAAGATAGCAAGATGTATGTAAACAGTACAAAGGAATAATGTCCTTTTTTACTTGGTAATAAAACAGATGGTGCTTGGTAAGGTTGGTGCCTTACCAGGCCTTACCCTAAATGCTGAACGGGTTTGAAGCATGTTCACCTTGTTAATGTGTAAGTGTCTCCAGATAGCAAAGGGACATTTCAGGTCATTTTTATTCTGCCACCCCAGAACGACAGTAGTGATTTACATGAAAAGTGTTAGCTGTTAAACTGGATATTGACCACACAATTTATCAACTGGGTGTTTGAATGTTTGACTAAGTAAAGACAGGAGCAGTTCCAGGCAGACCTTGATACTTCAGGACATTCCGTAATTAAGGAAAGGCTTGTCCTTACCCTTGGGGAAATGTTAAAATATTTTACAACATCTCAAAAGTGATAATCCAGTCTTAATCCAGTCCTGATTTGGGAACTAAAACATTCATGCAAGGAGTGAATCATACTTAAGATAAACCTAAACTCATGCACGCCTGGGCTAGTAAGAGTGGATGCATTCACACTTACTGTATGTCCAGTTAACTTACACTTTTTACTTTTTATTGGAATTGGGAGTTTTTTCAAAAGTCATATTTGTGTTGGTTTGTCAGCATCAAATTCTCATTCAAACAAATGCCCAAATTCCTTTGGTACTGTGTAATATTTTAGTTTAACCTGTTTTGAGCAAAATCTAGTTAGAGGGCTCAGGTAAAATGTGCTACTCCAAATGAGTTAATGTGCTATTAATTATACATGTAGCCTGTCAATATGCATATTATGCATATTGTCACTGTGGTGTGTAATATTTTACATAATAGACTAACAAAATATTGTACAATTTAATGATACCAACTTAATTACCACTGTACCACATTCACAGTGAACAAGCAAATAAACCGATGATAGAAGTTCTGTATTACTAGATGAAGACCCATCAGAAACAGTTTTTATTAACCTATCCTTTTCTGCATTCATCTAATTTAGTACCACTGTGTTCTACAGTTCATTATGTGTGGATTTGAGAGAGGTAGAAGAAAGGTTGTTTTTCAGTCCCGCAAAAATCTGTAAAACAATTTCTAATGGAGTCCTGTGTGCCTTGTTACCAGAGTGCCAGTGCATGTTCTGATGGTTCAGGGGAGAAGAGTATGGCCACAGTTTTTTTTAAAGCAAACAAGGACAAAAGAGGAGCTGTATGGGTTGCATGTCTAGGCTCCAAGTAACCACTGGGTTTTGCCTGTGGTTGGCCAGTGTTTTGTTCACTGTATTTATGTCAGAGGGTGGCTGTTTTTGTTTGTGGCAGTGAGGAAAACCAAATAGCCAAGCAAGCTGGTACGTGAGCAACAGTTGTGTATGGTTTGTGATGTAAGGAGATTCATTTAATCCGGAGGGAGTTGGGGCCCAAGGAGGTAATTTGGAATGTGTTCTCTCACAATTGTTGCTAGCCATTTGCTAGCTTTGCTTGTTTGTTTATTTTAGGAAGGAGATAACTGAATTAGCCGGACTCACTGTTGGTTATGTAGATTGAGAGGGGCTTATCTGTGCGGCTGCAGGACTAGTTACACTCCCCGTGAATGAAATGGCCAAAACTTAGCTTCCATTAAGGGATTTCCCTTCTCAGTATTATTGACCTTCTGGCCTTTTACTGGTTTGTATGGATTTGCAAAATGGCACCGTTTGTAGTTGCATTCTTGTTGCCTTGGAAGAAGACTCCAATTGCAATAAGGGGATGCAAAGATGACATAACATAATGTATATACTGTAAGGAGAAAGAATGGCTGGAAACCCTCTTGAAGAACCCCCCATAGGAAATATGATGTAGGTCTTCCTTTGCTTTGCAGGTGAAAGGATCAACAATGAACATCTGTGCAATCTGCTGGCGTGGACATTTTAACCACTCTTAACTCAGCATAATTTTGCGGAGAAACCATCTAATACAGCATGATGGCATGCTTTCTTTGGAAACTACCAACCGTCTATGGGCTTTTTGTTGTACTGACCCATGTACATTCATCAGAGGGTAAGTACACATGGCTCTCACTCTCTTTTAAAGACAGCACATAGATTGCATGGCTCTCACTCTCTTTTAAAGACAGCACATAGATTGCAGTATTGAAATGTTTCAAACTCAGCAATGTTTATATCTGTAGTGGCAATTAGTTCTGTGTCAACTGTTATATAGAGAGAACCTTGTTCAAGATAGGAAGCATTTGTTGTCATGCTCAAATTTACATGATATTTACAATATGAACCCAGAAGGGTCACTTTTATCAGAGCTGTTCCTGTGATTGCCTGCTCTACCTACAAATTATACTGTTCCGATGTGTCTCTGAGGAAAGAGTTAATCTAGAGGGGTTTTATTAGTTTTTAAATTATGATTCATCAGAGATTTTCTGCTTCAAAGCCTCACTTGTCCCTGGTGACATCAAAGCAGAATACATGTTTATTTCCATGTATACACAATCATGGCATGCATATATTTTTTACAGAAAAAGTCATGTTTAAATTGTAGTATATTATGACTGAACTAATACAATTTCAAACTCTAGAACTACATCTCATGTACACGTTCATGTGGTTTACCAGATATTTAGCAGAATGTCAGGTTTTAAACTTGGCATTTGAACAATGAAATATACTTCAGTATGTACACCAGTCTTTCAGTTCATTTCTCCCAACTGTTCACTTCCTTTGTGTATTGATCGTAACGGACTTGTTCGGCACATTGATTAATTTAAGATGGAAAAGGGATTTTCTAGTCAAACCCCAAATCAGATATTTTGGCACAAATTACATTGATTATAACTAGTGTGTGATCCTATACATACCGTACAATTCATAGCCATATTGCTGTTTTTTTATATGACGTTTGTTGACAGTCTATTTCATTGCCTATGGGCTGAATCGATTTGAGAATGATCAAGGTTAGCACTGACGCTAATCATTCTTCCTACATATAAATGTTGAAATGAGATATCATCCTTAAATCAGCCTCAGGCAAAGTCAGTGGTCACCATTTTTAGGTCTGTGTACATAAATATATGCGTCTTTCTCAGCATGATTCAGTTTGTCATTCACCTTAAGTTTAGTATGCTGCTCAGATCCCTTTGTGTTTATGTCTCATTTCACATACAGGAATCAGTTCAGTCCAACAACAGTTCATTATGAACAATATCCCCAAGTAAACATGCTTCATTAAACTGCATCCTGGCCCTAATATCTTTTTAATGTATTTTTTAATTGAATTAAATTGTTTACTGCTGTAAATAGCTATACATTTTCTTGTTTTTAGGATACTCTGCAAGATTAATGGTTCCAAGGGATTTGGCTCTATGCAAATATCCTTCACAAACTCACTTTGAATCTTCTGCATCTCACTCAATGAGTGTACTGTTTGAAAGTGCCTATATCCTTCCACCCTAAGAGATATGTAATTATCTTATATATCTTATGTAATACTGTGTTTGTAATCATTTATACTAAGGCTTTTCCTCATGACAAATAGATTCAGTCCGTACCTCACCACTTGGTGTATGGTGTAACCTAACCTGTTTTGACTCTTTATAAGAGGGTGTTAGGAACTAAGCTTACTGACTAAATTACACCTGTTCATTCACATAAGTTATGGTCACATAGAACAGGCCAGGGGTGGAACCCTTTTTTTTAAAACTCATTCAGTTATAAAATATACGTGGGCAATGCTGACACAAATCTTTTTCCTACCGCTAGATCTGAAACCAGTAAACTTTTTTTCAGAGCTCGAAATATTTAAAGTACTCAAGGGCAACAAAGTATGGCTATTGTTTGTCCCACTTTTGTGGATGTCAAAATACTAAATGTTTATGCCTTCCAGTTTGAACATCAAAGGTAGAAAACATTTTTTTATTAAGAAAACAAAACAGCTTGGCTAAGAAGCTAAGGATTGGCATTTGAAGGCGATTAGATCACCCTGAGCATCAATCCCAATTGTTTGTGGCAGACTGTTGAATCTACCTTCTCATGGCAAGGGACATAGCCCAGTGTTGCCTATATACAAAGGACCATCATGCTGCTAGACTCTTTCATCATTGGCTAGCCTTGCCAATAAGGAGATAAGGGGACAATAGCCCCCAGAGAGCAAACCGTGGCAAGGTGTGACTGCAGGCCCCCTGGTCTCCACCCTGCTGAGCACTTTAAATCCTCATTAGGATTTTCAGCAAAGGAAGAAGGGATTTAATGGATTAAGGCTTTGTCACAGCTGGCCCCAGGTTGGTGTTTGTCATGCAAGACCATGAACGGGACTGTGACAATACTCTGAACACTCATCACCTTAACACTCATCACCCTGATGGAGTGTTCGCCCACCTACACAGCCACCAAATACCTAGGGAGTGGAAGAATATGAAATATAGTTCAATAAGGGAAACACAAGATTAAGATGCTGATTATTGTTATTATTCGTAGCCTAATCCCTTGTCAGGGATTTTATCCTTTTTCTAGATGCTCCATGTCAGGTCCCAACAGTTTGGGCTGCTACATCAGCAGTACTACTAACCGTTATTTAAACATGGATAACCTTGAGAAGCATCATTAGTTTGCTGTTTGCTGTCACTGTCTAAAACTCACTCAGATCTCCCGTCATATAGCACAACTTCCCCTTCATACAGCACAGGCAGTGGAGACAGTGTCTGTAAACTACAAAAAAGACAAACATATGACTGCATAGATATCGATTAATCCTGCTGTACCCTTACAAAGTAGGGGCTCAGCCTATTGTCATCTACCCACATCCCCACTCTATCTGAGTCCCTAACAAGTATATCAAGAATCAGAAGGCCTTAGTCAGAAAATGACATATTCCATTCTCAGAACATTAAAATGGGGACAGATATGTCTTATCAATATATTGTGAAATTGCCCATTTCAAAATCACAATTACATGCATTTGTTGTTTTGCATTTTTGTTGCATCTAATTTATCTGTTGCAGGCATGGCATGAGGAATGTTTGTTGCTGGGGAAAAAGATCCTTGAATTTCTAATTGAGAATTGTTAGTGGCTATACTGTGCCTGTTTGTTATATGAGTCTCTCCTTTGTGAGAATTAACTGGAAGAAGTTGTTGTTGTAATCCATTTATCTAAAACTGTTTTCTTAAAGACTGGGCAACGGCACAATTAATTCCCTGATGCCTTAAATTAATCATTCACGCAAGACGCTCTCAAAGCTACAGTGTCTTGCCTTTACACAGTCTGTGTGCAATTTGGTGGCCTCTCAAATTGTTGCTGTACATCCACAAAATACTCTAAAAATATGAAAACATTTTTGTAGGCTAATAAGGGGAAGACTAGGGTGTAAAGCCAAAATGTTAATTCAATGACAAGCAAAGGAGGGAAGTTTTGGATTAACCAAAAAAGATGTGATATAAAACTGTATACAGGAAATGTACTATATGGTGGGTGTATAAACTCACTGCTCAGTTGGATCACAGCTTAAAAGTTAAGCAGTTTCCTGTTTGCTACCTTAATTTTACTTAATACTGTGGAATTTTAAGGTGATTATACTGTCCAGAATTAAGGTCACACCAATAGCAATATTCATTTCATGTGACTCGTGTTAGTCTGAGCACGGGGTTTATGACTTCCCAGAAACATCTACTCAACTGACTCATGGCATAGTCCAGTAGACCAAGTTATGATTGGCTGAAGTATAGCGGTCTGTGTTCTAATTTGCTTATTGCCCCTTTAATTTTGACCCTCAAAAAAGAAGGACCATTGAGGAAAAGAGGATGAACCTCGTGAAACACAATTCGCAAAAACTTGAATTTGAGGGCTTTTTTTCAGACAAATAAAAAACATGTAAAATTTGAGAAACTGTGGGTGTTCCATGCAATTAGTATGCAATCAAGGTGACCTATTCTGACCATAGAGTGGCCTTAGTACCGAAGCACTGACATTCATAAGTTTAATATTACTACCTTCAAAATATATAGCAAACCTAGGGGAGGGTTTCAATGATAGCTAGGCTTTAAAGCAAATATGAATGTGACATTATACTGAATGCCACATCACAGATACCCAAATTGCAATAGCCTAAAACACAGTGGAACCATTTTACAGATCAATTCCCTTACAAATGTAGGAAAAGCTAAGTATTCCTCCTTGACCTCAGTGAAACTCCCTTTGTTCTCTTGCTTTCAGGCCTGGTGTAGAGCAGCTATAAATCCTGAAGTGAGTCCTGTAAACCAGAGGTGGTAAGGGTAGACCCATAAATATAAAGAATTTAGGAGCAATGTCTTATGAAGGAACTCTGAGTACCCTCCCAGGGTTTTTCCCAGCTTAAAGGTAGAGGTAGTAACATCCTCATCATGTGCATGTGTACCATGCCTTCCATTGGCTCAAGAAGACACTTCGTACAAGTAGCAATTATTTCTTCTAATATTTATAATAACAATAACAATTAATCAGTTCTCAGCCCCTGACCTTGTGGATCATTTGACCTCTGAGTCCCTTTGTGAGTCAGATTGCAATTAACTAATATGTGGCATGTATTCGTTGTAGGAACCCTTTTCACAATCAGTATCAAAGTAATGAGTACTTCATAGCGATCCCTTTTGGTTTGTCTACTAGACTTTATGATACTGAGATATCTCAGCTGGATCTTTGAGCTTGGTTAATTGTTGCCTTGCAACTTCATTTCAGTACTTCTTTGCACTTTTTGGGAGACATTTCCAAATTAATATTTTCCAAGTCAACAAGCAACAATTAAAACAGATAAGCATGAGAGAAATCTGAAACTATTTCAAATGGGTACATCAAACATGTACAATGGGTACATCCTCCTTCTGTGTCAGTTTGAGTGCTGAAAACAGGGAAGAATGAGAATATTCAGAGGTATGCTTTGTCCATGCTCTTGTTTCAAAGAGGTTAATCCAAATTTCATATTTCTAATCAGGAAACCTGGCGAGGGGAACCTTTTGATGTCAGAACAATAGATTTGAAAAAATATGATTTGAAACAGGATTATTGTCAGCCACTATATAGTAATGGAATTGTAATGCTATGAGTCGTTTTACTTTACAGATACATTCATTGTTCCTCTGAATTGCCAAGGTAGTATCAGATGGATATTCTGTTGGTCCCAGAGTGTGCAGAGGATGTGCATAACCTTGAGCAAGGCCTGTCAAGAAGGAGGCCAGAGCATTGCACTAATTGAACAGTATCGTCTCACATACAAATTGGCCTAACCCAGGAACTATTCTAGCCCAGTTTCCTGCCGTAAGACTAGTGCATGAAGAATCAGGCTTGCACACAAGTGTCATGTGGGCATGTCTGCCCCGCTGGCCAGGGAATTTAAATGCCTGGTGGAAAAGCTCAGTCTCAATAATGTGGCACAAATATATTCTCGTACAGGGAGGAAAAGGCACCGTGGTCTAAGCAAGGAACTCCACGTGGAAACCGAAATGGAGCAGAAGGACCCTTCTCATTTGCATGAGCTGTCACTGCTGACTCAAGGGGAAATGCTCCCTTATTGGTTCGAGGAGCATAAAATGGTTAATTTGAGCAGCAATTAGCAGATTTCTGCACTCTCAGAGACTCTGACTCTGTTATTTTTGCAGTTATAAATAAAGAAAATAAAGAAGAAAGGGACAAGTCTTGGTAAAAAATGACTTTTTTGATGAGATGATAATATCAGAAGTATGTCAATTATAAACCTTTCAGAAACAGTCAAAAGGTCTGCTCGCCATAACTCACAATAAGGACCTCTGTCTTTCTTCTCTCAACTCAAATCACAGTTCGGTTGAAAGACACTCTGTCCGTTTCACTTATAACAATATATTGTAAAAGGCCCTAGACCACAGATGTATATTCCAAAAGAACTCAAATTATCTGGTCATCCTAACCATGTCATCAAGTGAAGATGTCCTTACTTTTTGTGACCTGAACAAAAACTGGCCTAAGGGGTTATCCAATGATCAACTTCACCACCTGTGTAACTGCAGTCAGCCAAAACGTGCAGTGATGTGTTGTCAATAATGCAATGTAAATACTGAATTCATGACCTTGATGAGCCTCCTAGTGCCTAATTAGGCTTAAATGTTGATTAACATATAAAGTGCTTTATGGTCTGCCTTCTTAAAATTATGAATTTATATAAAATAGTAACATGTTATCAAACTTATAATATCACAAATAGTGTGATATTATTTTGAATACATTATTTACGTACATTTTTGTATATTTTGTATTTTTAGAAATGCACAATAACTTAGAGACAATAACTTGATCCCATTGTTAGCCATTCGATGCAAATTCTGCATATAGGGGTTCAACACACTCATTTTGTCCCAGTGTGGGCTTGTGTGTCTATCCACAAGTAAGAAGGAGAGAGCGTTATGACATCGGAAAGATTCACTGACAGGGTACATTCTGTTTAAAGAGTACCACCTGAGCACCAAAGGGGGTAAAACTGCATGAGAGGCTTTTACGATGTATTTTCCTAGATAAATGAGAAGATACTTTTCAGAGTCATGTACCTATATCAGAGATGCTCCTGATATCCCTTCCACTGTTGCTATGGAGGGAGAAGATGTAAATGAACTGGAAGGAACTGGCTGGTGGAGAATACAAATGAGGTTGGCGTCCCAGCACTTTCTCTGAGTCACTGTGGAGAACTGTTACACATATACAACTGGGGTTCATGGGAGTGGGGGTGACACATCACAACTTAAAATGTTATTAAATTACGACTACAGTTATAATCTGTATTAGTACAGGGAATGGCTGTAGATGTAACTTAAAAAAAAAAAAACGTATGCACTGACGGTTGGTGGCAATTGCTAGTGCTAGTTGGCAGTGAACGTGTATATTTATTTCTTGTGAGTTCCATGGCTCCATTGCCCAATATGGCGGTGAATGCGTGTACATACTTCAATGTATTTTTCACAAGTCACTCATCCATAACATGGATAACCTTGGGTATTGTCCCAAGGAACCTTGAATTTGTCAACTTCATGCAGTGCCCAGTTCTCAAAATGATTAAGCCACCCACACAAAGAGATTCCTACCTTACTCCATCCAGAGACACATTATTATTTTGTTTTTTTCTGTGAGCCACAGTAGGTTTTGGTTTAAATTACATGCAGACTTGGCAATGCTTCCTATCTAAGACATTGTACCAACAACAGTTTTCAGGCTATAATGTGTCATAGCTGCAAAAACCATGTCTTTGGTGAATGGGTTTTAATATGTCAGCCCCAATAAACAGCATAGTTTTAAAAACACTCTTATCAAATCCATGTCAGCTGTTACATTTGCCTGTAGTGAAATGGTTAGCAAATTAATCTTATTGTGTCAAAATTCAATGGTTTTAATGTCAGGTTACCCGAATAATATTAAACAGTAAAATGAGAACTTAATAAACATACTATTTTAAAGCTGCCCAGCGTTTAAGCTGGCATAATCTTTCATCTCATCCTCGGCAGAGCGAACCTATCATCTTTCAAATACATTCATTTGTAAAGGATATCTGTGGATTATAGACTCTGCACTGTGAGAAAAACTTGACTTTTCCTCCATGGGCTTCTGTTGCCTATGCTGTTGAAGAGGGAGAGAAAGCAAAACCTGAAGGATTCCAGCTGAGTTTCCTGTGGTTACAAACTAATGCTATAGGCTACACTCTTCTATCAAACTAAATCCCCTCCCGTAAACAACCTTGTCGTTAGAAGAGTTGAAAAAAGGATAATGCTAGTACATGCTAGGTCATTTATAGCCAGCTGCTTAGCCCTCATCAGAACTAAGACAAACCAATAACCGAATTAAAACTTGACAAGCATCACGGAGCGCCCTTGTCACACTTGCATTTCCATTGAACAGAAAACATTTTTCTCATCAAAATAATCTGCTGAACTCTTTTGTGTTTGGGTCACAAAGGCCACAGTATTAGCAAGTGAATAGGCCTTTTGTAAAGTTTCAGCCTCACCCTTGGAGTATATAGATAGATAGATATATCTATCTATATCTCTAGATAGATAGATAGATAGAGATGTATAGAGATATAGATATCTATCTATATCTATATCTCTATAGAGATATAGATAGATATCTCTATATAGATATATCTCTATGAGTGAAGTGACGTATTGTATTATTGACGGATCTATATAGATCGATATAGATATATATATATATATATATATATATATATATATATATATATATATATATATATATATATATCTATATCGATATAGATATATATATATATTTATGCTAGATCCATATCATAGATTATATATAACCCCAAATTTAAGTTTAAATAGTCTGATTAGTTTAAAATGTGTGATTACGTGTAATATTTTAAATCAAGTATATTGTACAAAAACAGCAATGTCATATACTATACTATAATAAGTATGTAGCATACGTTATAGTGCTACATACTGCTGTTTAGCGTCATAGTGCTGTTTAGTGAAAATTGTGGGATTGATTTATAGGCACTGTAACCTTCTAAAATACAGATTATTTTTGTGTCTGACCTTAACATATTTACTTTGACATTTCTTCGGTTAGGCTATATCTATAGATATATAGATATAGAGTATTAACATTTAAAGGTTTACATTTAATATATATCTATATCTATAGATATATAGATATAGATATATATCTAGCTGTCATCCAGATGGGCGTTTAGAGCAATTCCAAAGCAACAATAATGATTGGTATCCCATGGAAACTAGGGTCCTGAGTATCAATCAAAATTAGGAGTAGGTCACTGATACTGACTACACATGATCTACATGCATTTAAAAAAACAATAATGTAGAACATTTTTTTAAAGAGTAAACGTTGCCAATTTGAAGAATGTATTAGTCCCTAGAAATGTAAAAGCATTGGATTTGACCAAATTACCCATGATTATCTTTAATCAGGGCTTCACCATGGGTATATGCTTGTTTATTTATTTTAATTTTATTTACCAGAGCTTACAAGTTATCACAGTCTGAGTGCGTGGACTGTGGTCCAGCTGAATGCAGAGTATTGTATTGAGTTATGGGGCCTGCTCGTTTTGAGTTCAGGGACGGCTATATATGTAGTAGCAGGAATTGAAAAGCTACTTGGCGAGTGACTGACCAGAATCCCTGATAAGGTGCTCTGTCAACAAGGCTGGGAATAGGGGGATCTCTGCAATTATGGCAACTGGACAGGTTGCCATGGACACAGCATGGAGCGTTCCTTGTAATATATTATTGACTAGCAATGGTTCTTTCTTGCTGCCATGTAATTAGTAAGGGTTGAATGTCTGTGATTTCTCGTCACCTTCTTTGATTTACATGTGTCATTCTTTGCAGAAAGGATTTTTTAGTGCAGGTGTTAACAGACTGTCAAACAGCGACGCTGTGTTAGAGCTGGTGAAAGAGGATTACACCCTTTGAGGAGGAAACTGAAGTGAGACTTGAGTGAGAAAAAGTGGGGGTTGAATGTGGCGGAAAATAACACAAATGAGATAAATGTTCTTCTCTATCAGTTTCGTTATATTTGTTCAATTGGATTGGTATAGGGCTCTATTCCAGCATCCCAGGTTCCTATTTGTACATTTTGTTGGTTATACATTCTTTCTGCATGACATCAAAACTGGTATTCGACTAGTCCCAGAAGTACAATATATCCAGATGCTTTCCCTTGATAATCTTAAATGTAAACCTTTAAATGTTAATACTCTAGGTCTATGACAAGCCATCAAAAAACACACATTTTATGATATAATTATACAATGCCACTTTATCATTGCTGTACTGTATCATCATTTTGAGCAAAATCATGATACCCTTTATATCGTTTGAAGGATGCAATTATTACGTACAAAAAGACATCCTGACACAGCATTAATAATGTTACATAAGTGGAGATATTACTATTCTTGCATAATTGCATATTAATTGTTGTATAAGGCTATGACCAATGGTGTTTTCTGTCCCTTTGTCATCTCTGCAAAGGTCTATGATATATTTTTGAGAAAAAGAAGACAGGAGTGATTCATGATTAAAGCATTGCATTCTTTGGTTTAAAAAGGCCTGAATAGATCATTAAGCTTATCCAATCCATCCTCATCCATTTCCTGGATAGCTAAAAATGTATCTTCTGAGGAATAGCTTTCCAAGTGAATAAAGCAAATGTTCTTGATAGAATTAATACTGTTTTACGTGAGAATGGTCACAGGTACATCCGTCTTCATTTTAAATTGATGTATAATCTATATGAACACATAGTACGCAATGTATTTTGCTGTTGCCTCGTGTAACAGTACTGAGATTAAAGATGACTCAAATCCAAAAGGACTCAACTGGCTAACTGACTTGTTCACCTCCCACCGTCATGCCTCCCTGTCCACTCCCAAGTATTGATCCATCCATGTCACTCACCCCCTCATCCTAAAAGATCATCCAACACCAGGGTGAAAAAGTAGTTCAGCCTTGGGCCTAATCAATCAAGAGGGGTATTTGGATGTTGTTCATATGCCTCGATTCCATGATGTACGAATCCGTCATTGAGTAGTTTGCGCTGGCAGATGACATACTGTTAGTTTTATTTCCAGATATTTTAAAAACAAACTTACTGATCACTGAATGGTCAGTTATCTTAGCTAATGGATGCTAGTAGCAGTTGCTCAAGGCTCTTGTGATGTATTTTGTTTACTGACTATCCGTCACTATTTGAATATAATCACATCATTATTTATTCTAAAACAGAATATGAGTGTTAAACTCCCAGTTAAAGGGATTTTCATTTTTAAACAAAAAAGCTTTTAAAACAATGTAGCAAATTAATCTGGTTTACAGGCCAATGTTTTCTATCAGTCAGGCCTACTTCCCTTCATAGGGATGTCCCTCGATCTAGAAATTGGTTGAGACAATTACAGCCTTTTATCTAATATGGGGATGGTTTAATCCAATGACTGTATGTAGGTGCACCAATTAAGAATTTTTGTAAACAACCAAGGTGATGTTTCATTGCTTTGATTTGTTGTATCTACCAAATCATGTCCAGAACTATTGCATTCACTCATTATTACACCCCTTGTAAAACAAAAATAAACTGAGGGGCTCCAGACAAATTAGCAAATTGGTTTGGCAATGCTAGGGATGCAAATCAAGGGTGGTTTGGCATCATACTTTGAGATCAAACTTGGAGGCCTTGTTTATGGCCCATGAACTAGATCTATTCCAACAAAAAAGTGGGTCAGTGCCAGCAAATGTATCCCATTCAGACTTGCATAATGGCAACAAAAATTGATCCATATGACCTTTCCTTTGAGTCAAACTGGAATGCAATACATCACAGGCCACTGAGAAGAAGAACTTGTCTGAAGGGTTTTATGCTACATAACTATACTACTTTGTTTTAAAGATTGAAAGTGTGGATAATTGATTTTAATTACGTGTTTATTGTCTTAACAAATGAAATAAAAAACACCAGAATAATGAGAAAAGTTCAGAAATATGTGTGTTCTCTGTTCTAAAAATATAAAATTAACTCATTGTTTCCTGCACAGTGGAAGTATCTCATTTAAATCATGAGCTGGAACAAAAATTCTTGAAAGGAGCACTTTTTAAATGTCATTACATCATATGTTGCCTCAATGCGAGACAGGCTTTTTCAGATGACAGACCATGGGACAGAAAAGCAATAGACATCTTCATTATATATCCAATAGTCTCAAGGCGGTGCATGAAAATAGTAATTTGCCAGTGATTGATGTATTACATAGGTTTTCCTAGTTATTGCGTCGTGTGTGACAGACCTTTGATGGAGCAATGCTGGACTGCATTGACATAAATGTAAGAATGGCTGTCAAGTCAGGTTCTCAATGTGCCATGTTTCCATTTTTCCCCACTTGATGTTTGTCTCATGAGCAAACACCTCTGATGAATTGTGTAGCACCTAAAGCATTCTTTTTTTCTCTGCTGTCGAATGAAAAGTCTGCAATGCCTTTGAAGTATGGCGAAAGTCCAAACAGACTTGAATGATTTTTCTTTTTCATGTCTAGTGGTCGCAGGAGAAGGTTTGGTGTCAAACAGACCAACAGATCCCCTATGATTTTACTCTTCCAAACAAAGGTAAAACACTGAGATAACTATCAGAGACAAACATCTATTTTACTCCATAGAGACAGTGTTATTTATTTTTAAGTCTGCCTCTCTCAATTTAAAGCACCAAAATAAATAATTTAACAGTACCAATTGAGTGGGACATAGAATTACATACTTTAAATGGACATTTACCCCTCTTTGGAAAAACAGCATTTTTACTGAAGGGCACAATATGCAGTGTAATCATTAGTAACAACAGCAGTATAGCTTTACTTAAGACAACGAGCCATGGTGTAGATTGTTAATTGATGAAGCTACAGCTAAATCAATTGAGACTTTAGACTGATCCAACCCTATTCAAATGATTCCTTCCTGTAGACTGCATTTGTGAGACACAAACAATGTCACTCATGGCAAGCAAAGGCCCTGGGTAATTATCATGAATAGCACCAAAGGGTTGGTCTGAGTTTCCAAGTGCTAGTCTTACCAAACAAATTAGTGTATACAAAAGAGCAACATTGTTTTGTTCAACCACCAGACTGTGAACTGAGACTCATTAGAGAGAGAGAGAGAGAGTTGTGTAAACACAAACAACCTTTGCTTCCACCAAGACAGAAAGTTTCAACTAACAACACTATTATTTACAAGGGCAAGGAGTGACCAAAGTTCCGCTCAGTAGTGCAAATGTCAAATGTGGCATCTGTACTGTAAAGTGTTGTCATTATACGTTGGACTGGGCAATTAATTGTTTTTCTTAAAAAACAGTATTGCCTTAAAATGATACAAAATACAAAAATCAAGATAAAAGTACCATTGTGTCTAGATAAAATGATAATACCTTTGACAACCGTTTTCATTTTGTCTTGTGTTATAAATCCAGCACACCCTTTTCCCTCACCCCTCTTTAAAAGTCCAAACTCATTCTCAGTCAAGCTATAGCATGTTTTGTGTACAGTACACCCACAGCTCGTTTATATGGGTTGGTGTTACTACTTAGCTTCACCACTATGCTATAGATACTAGTCAATGGGGAGTGTGACAGTAATATACCTGACTGCTGGTGTGCTGTAAAGGTACCCTGTGGGTAATAATGTGTGGGTAGAGTAATGCTAAGTATAATAAGCAACACCCACAAAAAGAAATCTGCACACTGTTGAATGTGTAACTTTCTACGTTCAGCTTGGTAAACTCCAGCTGAGTATCAGATAACCTATTATCTTTATCAGGATTCCCATTTGTGTGAGGCTTTTAGGACAAGCATATCCTTGAGATCCACATCCTTAATTTCTGATGAATTCATGTGCCAATTTAAAGTTTTTTGCTTTTGTTGTTCAAATTCAAGTTCAAGAAAGTCCACTTTTTGTTTGTTCAGTAAACACATTATGTTTCCAAAGCCAATGAGTAATCATGTTAAATAATCATGATCTCAATATTGACAACAATGATTGGTCATGATTTTTGCTATAGTTGAGCAGCCCTAATTAAAACACATCATGATATGCATCTAGGGGTAGATTCAGAACCAGTCAGTGCTGTTCTTGTATTTAAAGGAACAGTTTTTCTTTTTCATTCCTCCAAGAGTTTACATTTCTTTTCTTGAAGAAAGCTGTCCTAACAAAATCATTTGTTGGGAGTGGAGGGAATGGAGCAAAATAGTTCACTTTACCCTAAGCGCAGCTATTGGCAGTGTTCACATTTGCAGAGCACAAAGCCACAATATTGATTTTCTTCTCACCCCCCAACATACCTCCCGCCAGACCTCCCTTTGATTGTCAGTGCTGTAAAATGGATTAAATTACACCTCATGTTGTTGAGATGGTTGTTTGCTGTTTCTTCTCTGATAGAAAAAAAGATTGCAATAAACCACAAGATTCCAATGATAGACTTTGTTATTGTAATGTATACCACAACATTGGCTAAAAAAACAAAGGTACTCAAATGGGCTAACCCTAAGTTATTTAAGCCTGTGAAATTGTGTGAGATTTGGTCATGTAATTCTAGTCCCAACTAGAATTTACCCATTATATCAATAGACAGAAAATAGGGCAGAAGCAGTGAAATATTGCCACAATATAGAATAAAGTCAGCAGATGGATCACCTTTACTTGGTACAATATATTACTATAGACTTCCATATTCTATAGACTTCTTTACACAACTTAAACCCAGAGCTGCAACAGCGCTAGTTTTCTGTCACCTCTTTTGAAAATGTTTTCTCCACAGTCTTTGTAAAACCGACTACAATTTTCTTTTTGATTTTCTTTTGTATTGATAGAAGACTTCTCTTCTTCCCCTAGGGTTCAGTCGGGCTGCTCTGCCATTCGGCTTGGTAAGGAGAGAGTTGTCTTGTGAGGGATATCCAATCGACCTACGTTGTCCAGGAAGTGATGTCATCATGATAGAGAGTGCTAACTATGGACGAACCGACGACAAGATCTGTGACGCTGACCCCTTTCAGATGGAGAACATCAACTGCTACCTCCCAGATGCCTACAAGATCATGTCACAAAGGTAAACCTTTGGAGACAGCTAGAGATGCTAATAATTATTATAATAATGCTAAGTGTGTTCTGCCAAGTGTTCTGCCTAGTTAGAAGTGTATTATAACACTTTGTACGGACTGTACGCAATTATTGATGGAACTACGTTAAACACCCTGTGCTGCCTATCAGAACATGACCCAACAAAATGTTCTTAACATGAATGGGATTGCTCTTCTATTTTGTTGTTTGCCAAATCCCATTGCTCAGATTAAGGTTAGACTTCCTGGCAAGACTGGCCACTGGATGCCCTACATCTTCCATGCTCATTCTGTCTGAAATAACACTGCAGAAGAGGACAACAGAGTTACATGACACATTGACAGTCTCAACAACCAAATGAACAGGCACAAGCACGCTCTTCCACAGAAAGACAGCACACACATGCGCAGTTTCAGTTCAGTGGAAACACCATACACCTAAACTCATTGTCAGACGAAGCTGCACTGACCCAAAGTGTATTGGATAGGATAACGTATGACTGTCACAGTTAAATATATTGGATAGTATGAGACTGTCAGCAACTCTGGCTATGTGTCTTGGGAAATAAGAAATTATTAAATAAAACTGTGTATAGCTCTTGTAGTCAGGGGGGTTATTGTCAAGCCATATTCGATGAAGTCGGATAGCTGACTCAAAAAGTCAACATTCCCCAAAACTTCTCTTTTTTATTCTTAAGATTTTGGCTAAAATGTACACATTGTTCATTCTCAAAGAGAAACAGTCCACAAATACACAATTGCTAGTTACCTTTCCTTGGACAATAACCGTCCATCTATAGCCCATCTGTTTTGCAAATCTTTTGATATCATCACAGCATGGTCTTTGTAGAAGTTAGAATTTCCCCAGTATGCTTTTAATTTTGTGCATTCTTTATTTCATTAAACTGCACTCAGTGCATTAAAGAATACTATAAATAATGCACATCCAATGTCTTAATCTTTATGGAATTGACACATTTTGGGATGATATCAAATAATGACTGAGTTGCCAAAATCAATTGAATGCAAAAAGAGTGTTTAAACCAGGAATTCCAAGAATTCCGTTGATAAGGAATAGACCCTGATAAGCATACACATCGCCAATATTTACTCCAGAAAGATCTACACCTACTTATCAAAGATAAGACCATTAGCATTTGTGAAAACTAGGTTTTCAACTTCATAAAATCTTGTGATCCTTAAGTGTAGAGAATGGAGCTTCAGTTATTTTGGACCTTATTATACCAGCACAATCATTTTGTGAAAATAACTCTAGTACTGTTGTGGCTCAATTAGAATGTTCAGCTGCAAGCAATTAGTCTGCTCAAGTAGGTGATAATCTGTTCAGGAATTGTACATGGGTACCCCTTCCAAACAGCTGTGAAACTACATGTGTGTACAGTGTGTAATAATGGTTTAACTTCAACAAATAATTAACTCACATTTGCCTGGTTTTATAGACAAAGGAGTAGTTTCATTACCCATCAATATTACAATCATAAATATTATTATAACGACTACAAACATACAAAATATTAACAGTAAACAAAGATACTATTAGTACTACAACTTCAACAACTGCTGCATGAACCAATAATAGCCGGATGACCTGGAACCTTTATCAAGAAGATTAACTTATTGAGTTTGTTGAAATATGAGGAGATAAGATGCATCCCTCAATTTCTTTTATAATATGAATATTCACTGTGGGTATTCAATACCAAGGACTTTGATTTCAATTAAATTACCTCATTCAGTTGGATTTTTGCATCATTGGTTTACGGCAAATTAATCAGTAACACGAATGATCCATAGACATGGTTATCTAAGACAGAAGATGTTGGGATATTCATATTAAAGGTTCCAGTTAGGATTAAACTAAGTATGGGCCTACTTTTCTCTGTAAAGTCAGACTGCTGGAATGCCTTTTCATCACTAGCATCCTGTTATTATCTGATAACAATTCATTTTGGCTTATCATTTGTGCTGGTCCTAGAAGATAGTAAGGACAAACTAAAATAAAATTGTAAATTGAATAATGCTCTGTGCTTACACTATTTATATCAGTGACGAAAGGGCTTGTAGGAGTCTCTAAGAATGGCCATATTTGCCGCTTGACAGCCCACAGTCTTGTACTTCCCTTCTGTTCATATGGTATTCACATTTATTTAAAGAATCTCCAATTTAAGCTTTCATAGAGGTCTAGGTACACTTTGGGTTCCCAAACCATATACAGCAGTTAATTAAGTAGTTAAGTAATTTATGGAAAGTTAATTCATTAACACTTTTGGTTTCATGTATTATTTCAGATATAGTTAGATGTATCAAACAATTTTACAGATGATTTTGAATTATTTCAAAATTGGTTAAATTGGTATGCATTTTTATAATGACATGCAGTAAAGGCTCCCTCCCCCCTCCTCAAGTTAATTTTTATCTATATATTTCTTTTATAATCCATTTGCCAATTAATATGTGCCCACAAAAAGCAATGCACTGTGAACTTCCTTTTTAAAATATGGGCAAAGATTGTACTGGCCATACTGGTGATTCAACAAATAATGGAGGACAGGACTATATCTTAGTTGAAAGACTAATATTAAAAAGGGTCTAGGTGAACAAAAGTCAACAACGTATTACAGTGGGCTCCATATAGTAATGACCAAATCCACCCTCTGATTTAAAAAGTAAAAACAAGACAAGATAACACCTCATTAATGACCAGATAGGCAAATATTGTCGATTCAGTTGTAGACAGAAACTTGTGACTTCTGTCTGCATTGACATTCCCTACTTTTGTGGTGCTTTTGTTATGTTCTTAAGGCAGCATTACAGGACTAATGCCTACCCTGGCATTTTCCACCACACATGCTGCTAGCAGTTAAGCATCAGCTACTACTGGAGATGGCAAGGCTTATTTAACTAGAGATGGTACATTTTCTGGGGAGGTAGTGTGGTGTGCTTGCAGATTACAGTTGTATTTTTTTTCCGTATCAATTCCAAACCAAGCGTTTGAACTATTATCAAACATCCGTTCAATAATTGTCATGTGTGTACTCACATTGTCCAACAAATATTTCTAATTATTTTAAATAAGTAGGCCTATGATCATTTTTATTGATAAAGATTGCATAGATTAAAAAGCTTACGGCATTCATTTGTTGATGCTTATTTACACTTCAAAATACAAAGAGTGAAGTGAAATGAAACAGGGTTCTCTTCTCATTTGACTTGTGAGAGAGGGAATGGTGTTATGTGGCAGCCTCACTTAGTTGAAACAGTTACATTAAAATGAATAAATTGGTCAATCCTGTGTTGAAATGGTCCTCGCCTCTATATGATTTAAACTTCTACTTATGTTTCCCCCTTCTAATATACGTTTAGAACAATTTTCCCTTTGAAAGAATTTGATTTTAACTCTTTTAAATAAGCTGATTCTAACCTAATCACTATCATTGTTGTCTATCTATAACAAGTAATTCAAATGCAAACGTTTGTTCATACCTAGACTACCTACACATATCAAGTTGCATATGATACGTTATCACCCTGACCTGTGCCTGTGGCCTTTTTGTTTCTGTATCTAGCCAACTCGATTTACAGTTCTACCAGCTACCTTGTTTGCTGCTGTAACTCAGTAACTAGCCTTAGCTGACAAAAGTTCAGAAATATTTGCAAACACTGCAAATGTAGCCAACTATGATTTCTGCAATGACACCACCCTGAGCTGTATTTTTTTGCCAGCTGTAGTTAACTATGCAAGTAGCAAAATTACTTCTCATCCTTCTCCACCAAATGCAGTGAGCATACCAGCTTGAATTTATTGTGCAGAGCTTGTTACGAACGTACATGTTCTGTGAGCTTTCTGACCATGGCTAGTTAGTTGGCTAGTGTTAATGGTGCTTCTGCCTTTTTGGTGATTTTGGAAGGGGTGACACCTACCAGCCGCCTCGGTTTTTTACTGAAGTCAATGTAGCCAGAATAGGCTAACTATTAACACCATGGTGCAATGACAAACATTGCTGTTGAGTTACTGTAGACCCTTATTACAGTATAATATATATATGTATATATATATATATTTTGGTGGCATATTTATGTATAGTGTATGTGTATATATATATATATAAAAGTATAGTTTTGTCTGAAAAAAATAAAAATGTAATATTTAATTATTTAATGTGTATGAAAATCTATTGAAGTGGATAGTCTTAGCTGATACTTAGTGTACAAAGATTCTATATCTTGGTGAGTATGTTGTAATTCACAGTTTAAATGCATTTCCAATTGTTTTTCCAGGAAGTGAGGTAGTGGCTTTTTCAGCATTAGTGAAACTATTGTAAACATGAGCATTTGACAGTGATTACATCCTCTACATCAGATGTTCCATCAGCAGTTGGATTGGAACTTGAATGTTAACACAATTTTCTCCAACCAGTATATTTGTATTCTTAATAAGGCACCCTTAGAAACACGTTTTAAGTCCCAGAACTATGCAGATGACTTTATTTACAGGGGGTATTTAATATTTGTTCCTCTTTGTTACAATATGTATGTAAACTATTTGTGGTGATGGAAATGATCTATTTCAGTGGCCTTCAAATCAGCAGGACAGCCCCAAGAGCAGGACGTCTGTCTTGATAATTGTGCCATGAGCCTCATCAGCATTACAGATAAAATGTAGCTAGACGGGTCACTGTGAGTTTAACAGACTCTTAATTCGATTGAAATTCAAAGTGGGAGTTCTTGGAAATAAATAGTCCGCTTTTGGTGTGGCAACCTATTTTGTCACATCGCCTTTCTCCACTACTTACCCACTTCTGTTTATTTTTATTGCCTCTTCATCAACTGTCTACCAAGGAAATTGAATTTAGATCCATATTTTTAAGACTTTAGAAAGCAAATATGTGACAGAAATAGTTAAACGATGAAATGGTGACTCATTCAAATAAAGAAAAAGGATCTGGATGTGGATCTAAACTCTGTAATTTATCAATCAATTAGCCCTTATATTTTGTCCAGTTATTTTTTTGATTTGCTTTATGATCTGAATGTAAAAGGTCAAAACTGCATGTGGATACATAGTAGCAAGAGTGCCATCAATTATACCTTATTGGCATCTTATAGGGCACTATTGTCAGCCAAATACTTGTTTCTCAAGAGATTGGCATCAAATCTGTGCAGTATTCTACCATCTAATGGTACTGATTCCTGTCTTCCCCAAAAGGCCAGGCTAAATACAGAATACCACTACTTTTAGGCCAGCATTTAGAAAATAGAGAATGTGAAATTGAAGGTAGTAGCTGCTGTTTCAAGTATGGTTGATTATAATTATGATAATGCACTGTTTATTCATCGTATTATTAGAATGTAAGGAACTTTGTCTGGTAACAATGCAAGTTCTTAACTATACCATTATACTTTTGATATTACACCAGTTTGACTAAATGTAGATTCATTTGTTGATTGATATTTTACCACAAATGAATATACTGCAGATATTTACCATTCAATAGCTCAGTTTGTATTGGATAATCGTCTATTACACTATTTTACTCAAAACTAGGGTTAGATTTGCGTATAAAAGATTAATTATAGCATTCTTAATTGGTTTTAGGAGATTAGAGAGACCCATTATTGGAAAAGACTTACAGTAACATGAAATTTCGAAGGATATTTTGTATTTCTAATGCTTTCCCTTTCTTGATGTAAATACATTTCCATGGTAGGCATAGACAGGTTAGTGTCTTTGTGGGGTTGGTTTGTGTAATGTTTAATGTTACAAACCAGATGTTAATCCTCCATTTGTTCTGCAATATATAAAGGATGACTATAATTTACATTACTCTCACATGACAGGTAATGCATGAGCAAAGCTAAGGTATAATCAAAGTGACCGCATGCAATATGGAAAATGCTTCACGCTGCAGACAAATAAAACACAACTTACAAAAATCGATATAAATAATGCTGTGAAGCACAAGAAACAAAGCATGAGGTGCTACTTTAATATGTTATCATACATAGGGTTGTTGATTATGTGGGACCAGAATGAAATACTTCCAGTTTCTCCCCTGCTTGAGTGAAGTCAAAGTGGCTGTTTAGTATATGCTCTGCCATCATGTTATATATTGTCTAATCAAGCCATATTACACAGTTAAAATGGAATTTTACACTAAGCTTTAACTGTTTTTACTAATTCCAAAAGCAAAACAAATTACATTTTGACAAAGTAAATATTCTCCATGTACATTTGAAGATGATGGAGCTTAATTATATTAATTGTCAAAGATGCTGACTGAGAGGAAGAAGAGCAAGAAACAAATAACTAAAGAGACGAAATTGCCTTCAGGCCTGGTCTGAACAACTTCTAATGGCTAATTTAGCTTCCCACCGTTATCATGATGTAGAAGGCTTTTTTGGCTTTTGATTGCAACAGATGTTAAAGGCAAGGAATGTTGGGCTGTAGAGACAAACAATTGCTTTGCTTTGAAGAATAAAACAAAAAACTATACATTTTAAATTACTGCTGTCATTAACCCAATCATAATGTTGCCAGATATTATCACCTGTAATTCCTATGAACCTTACTGGGGTTGTAGCCACTACCACTTGGGGCGCTTAAGTTAGTGGTCCTGACTAGTTGTTCAGTCGTCTGTTTCATGGTCCAAACCACCGGTTTACTACCTCTAGGTATTCCAATTCCCCTTGTATCAATGTGAATAGTACTTTTAACCTATTTGGAAAATGTTACTTCTCTGAATTTATTGTCAGTGTCAACTAGTAACCGCTCATCTCACATCCCATTCGCTAGTACTCACCTTTCTAGTCAATCTGCTACTTCAAACAGGCTGCGCGGCAAATGACACGGCATGCTTACTATTATTTATATTACATATTTAGTTTGTAAAAATCTTGATTTGATTTGATTTGATTTTGTGCGGTATGCAATGTATTAAATGGTCGCCCCTGTCCTCCAGGTGCAACAATCGAACCCAATGCATTGTGATCACAGGCTCTGACGTCTTCCCTGACCCATGCCCAGGAACGTACAAATACCTGGAGGTCCAGTATGAGTGTGTCCCCTACAGTAAGTATGAAGAGTATTTAATTAAACTAGATGGACTCTTTTTCTTTTTCCACTTTGTCTGCCTCTCACCTTCCCTCCTATGTTATCTCTAACTCCTCTATCTTCATTCATAAATATTATTGGACTTTTATAGAACAGATAGGGCAAAGGGTTTAATCTACTGTATCAACCTTCATAATTGACAACAGTTTACCTGATAGACTGCTCATTATCCAGGTACCAGGCTTTTGATCTCTATAAGGGATTAAGACTTCAGACTTCATTCAGATGGCTCAGTAGACATTTTAACAACATTTGTGGAGATATCACATACATTTCTGTCAACACAATAGTATGGCTCTATAAATAAAATTCAGCAAAAGAATATTTCTAACAATTGGCTGCTCCTTGGATGCTAAAATATTACATATTCTTTAGACTATCCCTAGCAATATCATGTCTTCCATGTTGTTTTCTTCTAAACACGTCAATATAACATTGCTTGCCAACCTTAATCTACACAGTAAATGCTGGCACTGGACCATTAGGAAACAACACCGACTTTACAAGAAGATAACATTTTGTAAAAAAATTTTTTCATGTTTTTGTATAAAGTCATGATAACATTAAATGTTAAAAAAATCTGTTAATCCTGTTGTTTGCAGTTTCACTTTAAAATATGTATTCTGACATGCTGCCCCATGTCAGTGAATACTGTATGCCTGCGCACATTCCCTTCATGTTCCATTTGAATATCTGTTTGAGCATAATTAGAAATTCAACCTCTGTACAACTTAAAAGGTGACTTCTCCATCTTTAATGACCTGTAATTAGCTCTATCCTTACTTATGGTTTGGTGAGCATTTTCACCTAAAACATTTAAACGGCGTGTGGTGTACAGTACTTGCAAAGATGTGTAGCAATTGGTATAGTACATTCAATACTAACATGTTTGTCATTCAAAGCATTGACATTTAATTCATTCATTTATAATTCATTTTTGTCAATCAATTTAAACAGCTCCCCAAAATCAGCCATCACAAAATAATGATGCTTACGGTTTGTCCCGTCTTCGTGATTAAAATTTCCTTAATTGTTCACAAACACAATTTATGCACTTGCCTTGTATTGAACTGACTCAGGCCAGATGATAGTGTCAAGTTCATGCTGACAATCTCTACCAGTGTTTTCATGGGTTGAGTTTGCTCAACCCATCTCAGGTATGTGCTAGACTTTAATGATAGGATCAACTTGTAGGTATACAATATATATATATATATATTATCAAGGTACCACAAAACCACTGGCTTTAGTGACTTTTTTGAGAAGAAGAGCATCATTAAATCCTACAGAAACATGTCTGTAGCACTTTCTTTTTGCTTTTCGATTCTTGTAAGGTCCATGCCCACCCAGAATTGGACCAAGAACACAGAATGTGTCGTATCGCAACTGCCCTGGTAAGTTCTTAGTGTGCCCAGTTTGCCCAGTCCAGTCTCTTCTCCCAAACTAGTCAAAATAGCCTGTTCTGTGATCCCTGCGATAGATTGTTTTGGTATTTTACCCGCACCAACCCTTTTGTGTCTCCCCTCTTAAACAGAAACCCACTCCCTTTGACTACTAATTCCACTCCACAATTTTATTTTCATTTTATTTTGTTATGCATCGTAAATGTTTCATTTTTGGTTGATAAATATATCAAATAAAAAGTTCAATAGCATATGATAATACTACTAATTCTACTGCTGTTGATAATAACAGTAATAATGATTATATTAATGATTATAATAAACAGTATATAAAAACAGTATATACCAACAGTATTTATCAACAACATAAGTCAATGTCAGTTGTCCTTTGATTTGAAAGAAATAGACCACAGTTATTTGCTTGATTACTTGATAAAGTCCTCTTGGTACCCCACTGTTAGGATGAACAGATCCAAAATTATTATGGTGACGGAAATTCTGTCTCTTATTTTTAGATTGAAACTAGGTCTCAGATACTTTTTCATGAAACAAAACCAACAGTCCTACATAGCAGTACCAATCAATCCCTTTGCCTTTACCTCTGGTATGATGTAACATGCTGTGTAATTTATTCATTGCTCTTGTCAGAGCTTTCTATTCAAACTGACTATCTTGGATCTGGTGCTTTCAAAGTAGTCACTACCATCCACCTACAGTATTTTATTAAAACCGGGACTTCTCTTGGTCTAATTTAGTTAATGTCAAGTGCTACCCTATTTAGCACATTATCTCAGTGTGCTGATAGTCAATGCAAATTTGTTCTTCACCTGGCATGCAGCAGCGTACTGAATAGGCTTAATTAATTGCTGTGAAGCCGGGTAACATAAAAGCAAAGAAGTGTCTTAGTTAAAGCTATTATTTGCATACATTGTCAAAATCGCAGGGCAAAAATCCGCCATAGCTATTGCTTTGCCGTCTTATAAAAATGTTGCCATGCAAACCCATGCTAACTGGCTGCCAAGACAATCAGACTTCATTTTGCTTAATGTCATCACCAGCTATCCTCTGCTAGCCTACTGACTCTGCCACACAGGCAGGCAGAGATTTATTTTTTTAGTAAAGAAAAGGAACGGTGCTCCAGTTTGCATTTAATCACATTTTAAAACAATCAATTTAACTGAGCTATGTATTTGCAAATCATTAGTTGTGTAGTACTGTTTCAATTCTGTAATGTAGTCCATTACTAGTTTAAATCATTTAACAACTGAATGTCCGCTCTTTGGAGCCACTGATTGAGTCTATGGACAGACATCTACAACTAATGTTTGAAGCCAGTCCAACAGTCATTTTAAAGTACATTACATGCAGTTTAAAGGAGCCTCAACCTCTAGCATGTCCAAAGGCTTTGTTGTTTGTTGGAGCACAACTACAGTAATGACTAATAAAGACAGAGTTAATGATTATCAATAGGTGCATATTATTAATAGTCTCCAAGCAAACAGGGACTCTGGAAGGGTCCCAAGGGTTTGAATGTGTATAGCATTTTGCAATAATGCTTGTGGGGATTTGAGGAGGGCGTATTGTTTAAAATGGTGATCTTTCAAATGTAACTCACTCTTTTCTTCCCTTGTGCAATCTGCAGGAAACCTCCTTGGCACCTTGAATTATTCTCTTTCTCCTCTGACTGGTTTCTGATCACTCTTTACCTTTCCACTAATGTGCGCTCAGGTCTTTTGTGTGGTCCAGTCTTCTTTCCAGATTTTATTCACTTTTCCTTTATCTGGCTGGATGTGTGAAATTCAGCTTTGTTTTAATTTGTTTACTGCTGCATTTGGTCTCATAGGTAGCCTGAGCCCTTGTCATTCTATTGCTAATGTCTGTATGCTCAAATCACTTACATTTCTATTAGGGAGTGGTGTACTTAGGCCTCTGGGCATCCATATTCTTTTTTATTTCCCCTCATTCGTTTGAGGAGTGCACACCATGAACAGAGATCATTCTTTTGTACATTATTACTTCAGAATATTTGTCTTGTATAATGCTACATATCATAAAATGTACAAGCACAAAGCGCAAATACACATTTTCATGTTGACAAGATCATTATATGGGTTAAATGCACACACAATTTTGTACAGCTTTCCAGGGTATATGCCACCTTGTTTTAATATGTCTAACAAGAGTCACAGATGCTAATAATGTGTTTAGATTTATATAGCAGGCTACATAGGTTGGTATATTGTGAATGTTATGGAAACAATGCTAGATATACTGTAATCATTAAAATTATCCTCCATGTAGTCCACATGTAATGTAAAATCAATCTAATATTAAAATGCTTACATATTTTTTTACATATGTAACTACTTGCTCAGTACTGTTGGAATTGTTTGTGTAATTTCTCATAGCTTTGTGTTGTGAGTACATTGTGCAAGTCACTACTTGCACTACTTACTACCAGTGTATATAATGTTTGTTCAGTTTATGTTAGTCTTAAGGACAGTTCAGGACATTTTGTCAATAAGACCAGAATCTTACATATGGTTAGTGTTGTTGTAGATCCAATATATTTGCATTCCTTTGTTAAGCTTGGTTTTATGATAATTAATTGAAGACAGTATCATGACCATTTCCATGATTGATTCATATTATTAAACATGTGTGCAATTTGTTCCAAGGAAATTACACTTACCAAACTGAACTGTAAACTAAATATATATACCAAGCATAACTTTGCATGACTGCTCTTCCTGTCCTTTTTTAACCACTTTTAATACACTAACCTTTTTCCTCAGCGCTGGTATAGGGGATTCCATGCTGTGTCTAATTTCAAATCTATTTTTGGTCTCACAGCCTAGGTCTACCCATCTCCTGTCCATGTCTCATTACATGTTACTGCATATCTAACCATCGAGATGACAGTTAATTCATTATTGATCTCTTTTCTTCCTTGCACCCCTTTCAATCTCTCTTCCAACGCTTAAAATAGAAGTGGAGCAAAAAGGTAAATAACTGACACAATCCAAACCCTAGCTCCTTGTTTTGTGGCATATGGTTGTTAAACCTTCCTATCCCCACAATTATGTCCCAACCCATACTTGAACACACCCACAACTGTCCCCATAAACAGACAAAGCTATTTCAGTGAGTAGAGTAAGACTGATTTGACAAAAAAGATGACTTAACACTACAAGAAAACATGAGTGGGGTATATTGACTTCGGACCATAGGGGGTCTCTTACCATCACCCTGATGCTACTCAGCACAATCTAATATTTCTTGACATGCTAACTCATTCTGGCCCTTAAATCTATTGCTTCTACTGTCTTTTTTCTCTTCTGTAGCTCCCCATTCTCCTCCTGCCTCCCTACTCCCCCCTGCCACTTGCTGCTCTTTTCCTCTGTTGATCTGTATGCCTCTGTTCAGAGCAGCAACAACAAAAACACCTCAGGAGACCCACACTCTTAATTTGTTTAAACATTAATGGTTGTGACATTTGCACCACTTCGTAACAACAAACCTCTCAGGTATATACTGTAGCAAGGTGTTGTGACAAAGTGACAAATGTCTCAGCACACACAGTTACAGGGCTGCTGACTCCTGCTCTCTTGTAACCTCCTGTCTGTTGCCAAGTGACTTTAGTTGGCTACTTTTTTGTTTACAGGACCAATATGTTTTTTCATTTCTGTTCTGTTCTTTTATCCCCTTATTTGTTTTCTATTCCCCTACAGTCTAAGAGGCAAGGCTTCTATTGTTTCAGACAATTAATTACATTACAACTTCATATATTATACATTATGCTTAACAACTTTCCTATTCCTTTTTTCTTTCTATGCACAAAACCAAACTCCCCATTCTGCTTGTGAACATTGGCTATAGCTGTAGTCGTCTTTTGGCCACTTTCAGTGTGCGTTTGTCCCCATTCTTCCTGGACAACCCATATTTCAAAATGGTGAAGCATAGAGCTATATTGAAAATAATCGGTATTTTTTCTGATTAACGTGAATGTGCTGACCAACATCTATTTCTTACTCTACTCTTCTTTCATCACTAGTTTTTGTTTGTCCCGGGACTCTGAAAGCTGTCGGAGATCCTTCCTTTCTCTTTGAAGCGGAGCAGCAGGCCGGGGCATGGTGCAAGGACCCATTGCAAGCAGGCGACAAAATCTACTTCATGCCCTGGACTCCATACAGGACAGATACTCTCATTGAATATTCCTCTCTTGACGACTTCCAGAATGCTCGGCAGACCATCACATACAAGCTTCCTCATCGTGTGGATGGCACTGGATTTGTAGTATACGATGGGGCTGTATTTTTCAACAAGGAGCGCACCCGCAACATTGTAAAGTTTGACCTACGGACTAGAATCAAAAGCGGAGAGGCGATCATCAATAACGCTAACTATCATGATACATCGCCATACAAGTGGGGCGGGAAAACAGACATCGACCTAGCTGTGGACGAGAACGGCCTCTGGGTGATCTACGCCACTGAACAGAACAATGGCATGATGGTTATCAGCCAGTTGAACCCTTACACTCTTCGTTTCGAGGCTACCTGGGAGACGACTTATGACAAGCGCTCGGCATCGAATGCCTTCATGATCTGTGGAGTACTCTATGTAGTGAGGTCCACTTACGAAGACAACGAGAGTGAAGTCAGCAAAAGTCTGATAGATTACATTTACAATACCAAACAGAACCGGGGAGAGTACGTGGATATCCACTTTCCTAACCAGTACCAGTACATTGCAGCTGTGGATTACAATCCAAGAGATAACCAGCTGTATGTGTGGAATAATTTTTACATCCTAAAATACAATCTGGAGTTTGGCCCACCTGATCCCGCACACGGTAATTCATTTTTTTCGCTTCTCCTCAACACACATCATGAAACCCTCAACACACATTACTGGTAAATTGCATTTTTGATGTTGCGTTTTCAACTGCCTATAAAGTGTGCCAGCATTTGTGGATTTCCACACTGCTTGTGTGTCAACTGTCATGGTTGGTAGATTTTTTTAATTTAAAATGTTACATGTGTTAGATATGTTACGGGAGCTCTACAGTGTATGAAGCATCGAGGAGTGGAGTAGTAAACCACATCTCAGAGGCCAGTTACCATATCAAAAGGGTAGCAGTATGTGGTGTATTTATGGAGGTTTACAACACAGACTTTCTCCAGGTCTCCCTAGTGCAAATGCCCTGAGAGTCCTAGCTATTGGCTCTTCCATTGGAACCTACCTGCCTGGACATGTACAAAGTCTGCCTCAGGGCTAGGTTAGATTTTTCCCACAGGTACCAGAGCTTTAAATCCTTGTTGGCCATTAAACAGACCGTTCACATCCTAAGGATGGTGTGAAGACCCTGTGTTTCTTCTCTAAGACAAGGCATGCGGACACAGAGGGAAAAGGATCAACGATGGGTCATGACTGTCCAGCATGTTTTTAATTCAGTGGTCAACTGAAATGAAGGCTGCCTTGGCCACAGATAGTCTTTATGTTAATAACTGTAATTGTCCTAATCCTTTTTTATCCACATTTTCTTAATTCCACATAATGCTCTGTCTAGTGTGTGATATGTTTTGAGGTCAAGCAACATTTCTACACATTGCACGGCTCAATATTAGAAATGTATATGTATTTGCTTGTCCACGTCAGCATTGATGTTCTCAATGTGGCTAAATTCGATTCAGATGATAAAACATGAACAACATAGTGAGATGCAGACAGGCTGTTTGATTTAGCACACAGATTTACACTGAAGCAAGTCTAAGGGGGGATTAGTATTTAAAGTTTGAACTGCTTAAGATTGCAGCTATCACAAGGAAAAGGAAGATTCATATTTCCTTTTTTTGGTTGGTGATCAACTAGTTTGAAGTTTTTACCCTTGCCTATGAAAAAGCATTGGCAGATTTGATTCAAGATCTACCACGTTAGAAGTAAATTACAGTTTCAATACGGAATGTGTATAATGCAATGCCTTGTTTCTTGTCTTTGATTTGTCATGATGTGTTACTCAAATACAAAGGGGTCACAATTAGCTGGGATACAATGCTTTTTGCAATAATGTTTATGTACAGCTTTGGTAATAGTTACATGAGTACAAAGCCATGGCAGTTCCTAAATGTGATACCACAAATACACTCTTACTGTACTAATATGCAGCAATAAAGCTACAGGGATGAAATTGTAACACACATTTTCAACCCCATCAGAGATTAACATTATTTGCTAACATAGAAAGTCATGGAAGAATGTTAAAGTTGCTTGAAATAAGACTTTGTTATTGCTGGAGAAATGTCCGAGTCATATACTTTTTACTTTCCAGGTAAACATAGCAGAAGGACAGAATTAAGGAAATTCTAGTAGATTTGCTGGTCTCAAAAGATGACAAGTGATATAAAAGATGTGTGTTGTGCTCCTGTTAGTGGGTGTGTGGAAGATGGCCAACAGTGACCAACAGGATGCCAATAAGTGTGTCCTTCCAAATAGCCTGCCAACATACAACTGATGACACTTTTTGTTACTGTCACAGGGCCCTTTTTATTACATATTCCCTCAGTGAGCACACATTATTCATATCTAACCATTGCTTCACTTTACACAGAGATTAGAATGTAATTGTTATGAATTGTAAATTGTGATATAACTCACAACTACTCAAGTCTGATAGGGAAAACATCACACAATAGATTTTCTAATGTCTGTGTGCCCATTTCTTACATACAGTACTACCCCGTGTCTTAGGTCTCAGATGTCAGCGCAATCACTTTGTTATTTGACAGTAGGACAGTTATAGGGATTCAGTTATGTCCTTGTCAAGTTCATATGCTGCTCATTTTAGTGCTGGATGAACTTGTAGGATTATGTGGGAGTAGATGGGGTTGACGCCAAACATTAGTGGTTGCTGAAACATCAAATGGGTCAGTCCTGTTTTGTACCCAGATGTCACCACTAAAGCTGCTCTGTATGTTCCATGCTTATTTCATACTGTATATCTCCAAATCTTCTTCACACTCTTTTTAAGTTGAAATTTGTGAAAGATGCACAACTTTCGTAATGGCTGTATGAATGAATCTAAATGAGATGTGTGTGAAAACATTCAATATACAGTTATATGGAATATTTATGCATGTATAGTTAGGATGAGTACTGTATGTCTCGAAGTACTGAGTAAGCATCTAAAATTGAGCTTTCTGACTGAAATATCACCAACTTCGATGGGACACAGGTAAACTAGGGATAACCCTTTATTTATCTCAAGCTATGCAATTAGATCGCAGATTACTTCCATAAAAAGACCATGTGCTGCAGCTAGCACCCACATAACTCACAACTGCCTCTTTAATTGTTTGGATGTCAATACATTTGCATAACATTTTCTCAGGGAGACCTCAAATTACACGTTCACAAGTGAAGCTCATAAGGCACAGAATGACCCTTTTTTAATTACAATGTAGAATGCAACAAGATGGCTGTGGTGCAACATGTCAATTAGCTAACCAGTCTATGTGGTCAAAACATTTAAGTTCTTTATTCTCTTATTCTCTTTATTACTCTGGTTTAGTATTGCAGGGAGCACAATCCAGTAACATCATCATGTTGCAAGTGTTATCTGTTTTATTCATTTGCAATTTATTAATAGACCTTCCCCCAAGCATACATTATCTGTCAATAACATCAGATAATCCATTGTCATTCAGTTTTTCAGTCTAAATGTGCCCATTTTGTCAGATCATAGCTAACCAAAATGGTTAACCAAAATGGTTAGCTATGAATATTGTGTGTGAACATACTTAGTTAACCTGATTAAGGGGGTCACTCTTCATGAGGAAGGTGTTTTCAGCCTTTGCCATTGGTCCCAGAGTCACACAGAGACTGTCTATCCAAATGGAGACAATAGTCTGAGTGGGCCGATTCGTTTCTATATCCCTCTACTCCGGACACCACCCCCTCACCCTCCCCACTGTGGACACATGTCCGTAGGCCCTGTTTAACTGCAGTTGCTGATAGCGAAGCCCTCTATTGTATTTCATTGTCAGCAGCTCTAGTGGTACTATTTTTTGTCTGGATGAGATATGTCTGCTGTCCCTGATCTGACCAGACAGTGGCTCTCAGTTCGTACCCAGAGGTGATGGTTTGTATCTTAGCTCCTCTCTAGACTCAGATACCCACCAGCAGTGTCATACTCCTGTCTGCTGGTCTCCCTCAGCATCTGCACCAAAGGAATTAATTACCTCTGCAATATGCAATTGAGATGGGAGCAACATTCTAATTCAATGATGTATTCTCTGTCATACAGTACATCTGTATGACTCTGGGGCACTGTCCAGGTTTTGGATTTTTTTGTTTTATCTAATGATGCCCAAGTGTTGCTATGCCAAAATGTAGGAAAATTGAATTTGTTCTGTGGCTGGGATGAATATTTACGACTTTGTCCACACCGGTCATTACATTTTCCAAGGTGACTCTCAATTTAAATAGTAAAGGAATTCAAACAGTCCACAAGAGATTTTTCTAGAAAAGAACACTATATTACTGTATTTCTGATTGTTCAAGGTATAGTATGATTTCTTTCATGTACTAATAATATTGGTATTGCACATCTGATAAGTAGGCCTCTTCTGGGTCATGCAGTCTCCGCAGAGTGCCTCAAAATCATCTCTCCACTGACCTACAATCCTGTATGGGGCCAACAATGAGCCTGGGGATGTGTTTAAGATTGTCAGTTTTGTGTTACATAAGAGAAGGATTACTGTGTTCTCTGAGGTCTGGCCAATAGGATTTGCAGTCTCATGTTTATTTGCTCTTTGAAATAAGCCATATTAATATAATAACTTCAAAGACACCTTTTAAGCCTCCCTTAACAATCCTCACTGTCTTTAAGGAGGTCTGCTTCACATCTTTTATGTTTGTGTATGTGTGCTTTTACTTGTGTGCTTGTATGAATTTACTCTGAAATAGACACCTGCTGAGCATGGCATCAGGGTAGGCTAGTTTAGCACACTAGGAGCTAACACTTTCAATGTGAGGCACGTATGTAGAGAAAGAAAAAATCAGACTCTAGTCTGGCAGCTGCTGTGTCTACTCTGTACATTGGTGTGAAAGCCATTTGAGACAGCCTTAAATAACAAGTAAACCAGCTACAATATTCGTTCACGTTTCCTCAGACGTAGACACTGACAAAGACAAAAGGCTATGAATTCTGAGAAATGTTTTGTAAAAACATTTACTTTGAGACTGAATGTGTGTCTGAAGCTAACATTTCTTTGTAACAAATAACATTTCATGTAAGGTTCCTTGTGTATTATTGATATGAGAGGAGCATGCTAGAATTGATTGAGAAATCAGCACAATACAGTATTTCAATTTCAAACTAAATTTTTGATTTTTAAAGACTGTAACAAACACAGAAAACATTGTGTGAGTTTGCATAAGTGTACATTTCACATATTTTAGCATAAAAAGGACATATAGTCTTTATACATTTCTTTTAGTTACTAAAAGTGTCCTTCACATCACTTTAACGGGGCTGACAATGGATTCATTCTTTTAATGACACTTTTAAAGCAGATGGCATTTTAGTAGTTTTTTTCGCTCTCTGAGAAACAAGATTTTAATAGTATGAGCCACTGTAGATTTTATGGAATTTTTTTAAACTATGAATCTTCCATTAGTAGGGGTTTGTCACATTTCAGTGTTTTTAAAAGCCATCTTCAAAAGATTCCTTCACTTTTAACACTAGGCAAGCATTCACAATGAAAATTCCCTAAAGCATCTTGTTTTAGATTAGGCCCATATATTCCTGAGATTGAAATCAGCAGAATACATTTGACTATAAAAATTACTCCCACTGATTTTGTACTGTAAACATTTTCTGAAACAATTGTTCTACACAACTCCTGTTGGTTTTCCTCCTTTTTTTTGGCTCCCTTTGAAGATAAACTGCTACTGATAACGTGTATGAAACATTACTCTGGTGAACAACCATGCAGTGCACATCATAAGTGTGGCCATTAAGCATAATATAAAAGACACACTGGCTGTCGGTTTTCATTTTTTACTCTGCTGTGACTACTGAGGCCTAGAGAAGTCCAATCTGGTCTATGTGGAGTGCTGACAACACTAGACATCTCATACCCCCACCTCTTCTTTCCCTCTCCTCTGCTCTCCTCCATTTTTTTGCATTAAAGTCTGTAGATAATCTCAGAGGCATAGTCTAAACCCCCAATGGAATAATAACACTACACACACACACACACACACACACACACACACACACACACACACACACACACACATATATATATCAAAACACCTAGGCCTTATGTATTTAACTGTCTCATGGATAGTCTGAACGGAGGATCAATTTTAATACCTATAAAGTTCATTTCTCCCCGTTTTCATTGGATTAAGTGAAACTACAACATCAAGGTAATGGGATTACGGGGCTGCAAGGATTACAGACCAACAGACTGTGTACACTTGAATATCCCAGCATTGTAAAATGTTTTGGTATCATATGCATTTCCATCCTATTGTGAGGCAGACTTCTGCTTCAGATTACAATTTGTTTTCATTTTCTATTACAAACACTAAACATGAAGTCTGAAGCAGGCTACCTTTAAGACTCTACTGTTATTACAGGAGCCCACAATTCATATGTTGTAAGATGATAGATATATGGTAATTGATCATGTTACCAAATCAATTGTGTTCTTTGGAGCAAAATAGAATAAACCAGACTAGATCTACTGTAATGTAGCCTCATCAAAGACAGCATAATGGCATATTATTTATTCCAGAATTTCCATTACAAGAGACAGAATTGCACAGCAACTGTGTTAACTGTGTTAACCTAGCAAAGTTACCTCACAGAGAACCAGAAGACCATGTTTTTGGAAACTACTTCAGAGACATACTTGTTTGACATTTCTTAGCATTAAATACAACATTGAGCCACATTACTTGAGTAAACTGCAACAAGAAGTTATGAGAGAATGGGTGTGGATATTATACTATAGTCAGCTAACATACTAAAGGAATATGCTTGAGTTACAGTGGAAACCATTTTCATGTCTCGGGTAGTAATCTTAATTCAGGTCATACAACAAGACGGGTTGGAGTTGTTTTTAGTTGATTCAGCATGGATTTTGAATAACTAAGGGGGTATGCTCAGATAGAAAAATATTTTTTTTATCATTGTCACAATGTATAAATACATAGCTGACGTGTAATTTTCCTGGCGGTTACAAAATCCTTCATGTTTTGTAACCCATGTTCATTTGCACTCACTGACCCAAAGTTCATAGAGACCTGTGTAATCTAGGGAGGTACCCAATAACATACATAATAACATCTCAAGAACCTTGCTAGTTTTCAATTTATTGCTTTGAGCTCTTGAGCTCAGCAATAGTGTCAATTGAAAGGAAGATATTTTGATTGAGGAAAAAAAGAAAAAGCTGACAAGCTCTGGTGAAAGGTGCCATTGTGGGCCAAGGTAATTTTTCACTTTTTCACAAACTGTGAATGTTCAGATTGTAAGTTTACACATTGTGTTCAGGACATTGAAATCCATCTTAAAATAGATTAAGATACACGTATCTTAATGTTAGTAAACCTGGAATGCTCTCGCTGAGAAATTCCCCCCCAAAACGTTCTAGACCTTCGCCTACAGGCAGGGAGTGATTTGTGTTAATAATTACAGGCACCAAGCACTGGTCATTTCACCGCAATGAAATACAATGTTATATATATCTTTTGCAGATTCTGGATTTATTTCATCTGATATCTGCACTGATGTGTTTTTATATCATATTTTTTGGTCTTCAAAGATCACTTACATGCATAATTACAGGTGTTTTCTCTATTTCTGTTCATGGTTTCTCAGGTAGCTTCGGCCATTTTTTGTTTCAAGGCTATAATTCACTTTTCTATCAGCAGATGTTGCAAGGACTCCCATGCACAAATGTGTAATCAGATGGTTTGTTTGTTAAATATTATAATATTTATATTATATATATATAATAAATATAATAAATTTATTTTTTATATTTATATTATTTTATTTATATCTATAGGTATTGCTAAATATGTATTACCTACTCACAATTACAACAACCATTTTATTGAATTGTACGACGTTCATTAGCGGTATCAATAATTCTAATGTTAAACGTTTGTGGATGTAGGCTAAAACAAATGTGCAGAAGGCTTGCTTGAATGTTGACAAAACTGTAGTGAAACATACTTGACTCAAGACAGTCTGTGCTGATGTCTCCCATTCTCACCATGGGGCTATCAAGGGGCAAAACCAGACAGACATAAACTATTTCCATCAGCCAGTCCCATTATCCAATGGAAGGAATAGATATGGTGGTGATGTCTTGTCTGACTCCCCTGCGGACAGGGCTGTCTCTCTCTTCAATATTTATCCGTCCCTCTTACTAAATATAGTCAGCAGTTGTTTGAAAGACTATTTTGCTTGATTAAAATGGATAAAGCTACAGAAAAATACCACACTGAACTCCCTGATGCAGCACAGAATATCAAAGTGTTCAATTATGATTAAACTTCACACACATTAGTATTCTGTCCGATTTGATATAACATGTTGAGAGTGCTCTGCTAAATACGTAAACAACATCCCAGTAGCTTGAGATGTGATACTTTTATTACATGTATTTTACTGATTTAAATGCTGTCATTTTGAACTAGGTGTGTACGTGTGTGAGTATATAAACACATATGTATTCTATACTATATTTAGTAAATGTAATGCCATTCATCACAACCCAAAAATATCTCATGGACCGTTTCCATTAGTGGTTCATGTTAAAGGAACAGTTTTTTCTGTTTGCTCTCAAAGGAATGCATTGTTTTTGCCCTTGGCATTCAATGATTTACCACATACTTGCTTTATCAAAAATACAGCAGGCTACACAGAATGAGGGGGAAATACTTCAATGTAAGGCCAAGACCAGATCTTGTGTTTCTTATGTGAAAATTAACCAGCCATGCTTTAAAATCTCTTAGGCAAGACTGACTGTCAGGCAGATGGATGTTACTGTAATTATCATCTTGTTTGCTGTAGACTGATTTTCTTGGTAAAGATGTCCTAGAAAAAAAATATATATATATAATATATATAACTATATAATAATATATAGCTAATATATATCTAAAGATAGATACATATCTAGATATATATATATATCAAATATAACCAGGAATATATATTATCTCCGGACTTCTCCTCCTCTTGCATATATCATATATATACAACGTATATAATATATAATATAATATATAATAGCAGTATAGTAGTTATATATATATATATATATGTATATATGTATATATGTATATATGTATATGTATGTGTGTGTGTGTGTGTGTACATTGTATTGTACAAATGCATATTGTACAACATTGTGTTCATCCGTATTATAATATAATTGACCAAAACGGTATCTTACAGTATAGTAGGCTTAAAAATTTAGAGAAAAAACATAAAATGTTCCCACTAATCTTAGCCTTTTATCCACAGCTCCCCCTCCATCAGAGGTAACCATTGCTCCTCAGCCTGTGAGAACTACAACAACCACAACAACCACCACGATGCACAGAGGTGTAGCCAACACCACCACCCCAACAGGGCCAAAGGAAGGGAGCAAAGGAGCAGTGAAACCACCTCCGGAGATTCTCCGGACCACAGTCCCTCCACCCCTGGAGAGCTTCCCCCTGCCAGAGCGCTTCTGTGAGGCCACAGAGAAGAGGGACATCCTGTGGCCCCAGACCCAGAGGGGCATGCTCGTGGAGCGACCATGCCCCAAGGGCACACGAGGTAAGCAGCCTGTTTACCTCAGGGCCTCGTGCTCCTGCTCTGTGCCTCTAGGATGGCAAGCTCGGCCTCAAGAGAACATAATGTGTTTGGTACAAATCTCTGCTGTTGTTGTATTGTAGATGACTGGATCAGGTATAGGGAAAGTGCAGTCATTTGATGTGTAGAAGAAAATATAGCAAATTTTAAAATATTACATTTGTGTAAATAATTTACTGAGCCATTTTAGGTCAAAACATTGTTTAGCAATCTGAAAGACAGGCTCCGCTGCTTTGCCCAGATTGCTTAAAGATATTCAAGCCTGTCTAAATTGTGAGTGAAATTGTGTTAACATTCTGAGTTTACTGAATGTGGTGTTATTGGAACGGTAGGAAATAATTGCTTTTACTTCATTCATAGAAATATTGGCATTTGGCTTTAAAAGCTCTGTTTCATATAATTTCCTAGCTCTTTGACCAAAGACAGCATTGGTGAATTATATATTTTTTAAACGTTAATGATAGTTTCCCTGTAACATTGTGTTACCCTCATGTATTCACACTGGAAAGGAAAATACAGTATGAACTAAAGTTTAAAGAAGGCATTTCCAACCTTCTTTCATTTACAGGCACAGCCTCCTATTTATGTGTTTTTGCCCATGGGGCTTGGCACCCAAAGGGGCCTGATCTCAGCAACTGCACATCCCACTGGGTCAACCAAGTTGCCCAGAAGGTCTGTACCAGTAATCCTTGCACTGTTTTTTTATATTGTTGTATACTCTATGTTTGCTACCTGGAACTGATACCTTCACCATTGTCTAATTTATGCAGAACTGTTTTTTCCCCATTTCATCTTGAAAGGGAAGTATATAGATGCAGTATGTTGCTCTCTTCAAAGGAAATAATCAAAAAAGTTACAAGGGATATAATTGTGCTTTCATCTAATCACATATTTAGTAACTCTTCACACTTCTAAATTCCCAATTTTAATAACTCATTATTCACATGGACAGTGTATTTTATCATATTTTGTCCAACAGCATCATCTGTTCTATGGTGTGAAAATGCATGATCATGAGTCATGTGCATTAATTAGCCTAATGTGTGATTGTCATCAAACCCTCTAGATCCGTAGTGGGGAGAATGCTGCTAACTTAGCCAATGAACTAGCTAAACACACCAAAGGCCCTATTTTTGCTGGTGATGTTAGCTCGTCAGTGCGTCTAATGGAGCAGCTGGTAGACATCCTAGATGCTCAGCTCCAGGAACTGAGGCCCAGCGAGAAGGACTCTGCAGGACGCAGCTTCAACAAGGTTATTGTCACTCCACATCTCTACCCACATCTCCACAATTTACTTCTGAAATCTGAAATTGTTTCTTATTATGTAATAGCTGTAATGGTGATGAATGTGTCATTTCCCCCTGGTGCCCTCTCTGTCTCAGACGTCTGGGGTGTTCTGTTGAGTCGGTTCTTCTCTGATTTTGATGGTCAAAATGGGATTCCTCTCACCTTGGGAAAAGATGATGTGTATGATTATTGTCCTTTTTTATGTTTCTCCTATTAGTTATCCTCTGCCTCTGTATCTGAAAGTCAAGCAAAACTATTGAGCCGACGAAAAAGAAGGAAAACAATTACAATGTTTTTGATTTTGACACTCAAAAAGACAGATATTTGCAGTTATATTTGTTCATTTGACATAATTGCTATAATTGGCTTTGCCAAGGCAATAGGTCTGTGATGTGTCAAGCGTCTATGAGACAAAATATAGCATGCCATCAATGGGAGTGGGAGTGCTTTTGTTCTTGAACCTACAGGTAGTGTAGCCCACAGCACAAGAGAGAACGTTAACTGAAAAGAGAGGGCTTGTCGGATTATTCCGTCAGTGGGACAGAACACAGTTGAGGCTGTGAACACGTGCTCAAGCTTAGTAATTGTGCTAATTGTGTTTCTTTGTTTGATATTTTCCTTTTTTGGATGAAAAAAGCTTCAAAAACGAGAGAGGACATGCCGGGCATACATGAAGGTGTGTGAGCTATGCTACTGTAACACTGTGCTTCCACAGCACACCTCTGTCCACCTCCCTGTAGTCCACCCTCTGCTCGGCTGCATGCACCTCTTTGAATTGTCATGTACACTCCTCTCCTACACCCTTGTGCTTCCTGCCTTTTTTTTGGATGTACAATACATTTACAAAAGTGCAAACAGCATTTGGAGATATCAATAGGAATTACAATTGTCCTCCTTTTTTGATTGTTTTGTGTCATTAAAAAACATACTTAAATTAATGTTTTAACTCATTCAATATCCCTGGATGTATTGAACTTTATAATATCTTTGTAATCATGAAATGTCTACAGTATTCTTAGTAGTTAATACTAACTTCAAATGTCTCTCCAACATGTGAGACTATTATCTCGTTTCAAGTGTAGCTACGTCATTATACCTGGGTTAATTGGGATTTGATCGAACCAAGTCTTCCTGGCCATATTCCAACTTTTAACCTAATAATTCATGATGATTCTTATGTACAGTATTCATTGGTGTCATAAACTTGAGGAGTGAATGTGTGACTCGGTATGTCTAATAAGACTAGGAAGGCAAAACCAAATTGTGTCCTATTTCTTATGGCTATTCTACCCGATTAGGGACATTGTGATGTCCTCCACCTGACTCTAAAGACAGCCCCCATCCACATAGCTCTTTAGGGATGTTCTAAAATGTATTGGGCTGGTTAACTGTATGGCCACCACTCTATAGCAAAATATATACTCAACATGGGGTAGTTCTAAACTACATACCTGTGTCTGCCATAGTGGTTGAGAGACAAATAAATGCCAAATGATTCATGATCATAACCTGTGCTTTTGTTGCATTATTTAGTCCATGCTGCATGTCACTGTGGCACATAATTAATAAACAATGTTTTGTTTTTGTTCTTTGGATCGATTTCTTTCAGTGATTTCAATGAACATAAACCCGTTTATATGTCACTAATGACAATATAAGGGATGCTTGGATGTCCAATGAAGCCCTTAGTCAGCAGCATTAGTTTCTGAAAAGCAATTATTTTATTAGACGGATTGATTTGAATATTATGCCGTTCTTTTTGACAGGGGTCATGTGGCTACTACACTTCTTATGACACACAGGTGTAAATGCTTGATTTTGCAAGGGACAAAGAAATGTCATGCTTAGATAAGTGGCCATATCTGAAATGAGCAAGAGTTATGTTTTTCATTTATTTTGTTATTTATCTTGTTCTTCACTACTTGCTTCAAGTGTAAACTTTTGTAGTGTCCAACTTTTCCAAAAGTGCTTATGTCACCTCTTCTTTGTGGATACAGGCAATTGTGGACACAGTGGACAACCTTTTGAGACCAGAGGCTCTCAAATCCTGGCAAGATATGAACTCCACAGAGCAGACCCATGCCGCCACCATGTTGCTGGATACTCTTGAGGAAGGAGCATTTGTCCTGGCTGATAATCTCATGGAGCCAGCTATTGTCAAAGTACCTGCTGATAATATAAGTAAGACAATGTTGTTTTTTCATTAAAAACTGCATTTTGGTTGAGTAATGTTTTGTGCAGATGAAAACTGTGTTTAGCTTGTGCCAATACTATGCTTTAGGATGGCACAAGTTGAGGTTTGCAAACCTTACTCAGCTTACATGCTAGTTTCAGTTAAGATGTATACTTACATTCTCTTACAGTATGCACAAGTGTGTTCCTTAATACCGTAAAACCTCAAATAATAGCCCGGGCTTCTATTTACCCAAATCGCCAAACTGTACCGGCGTGTATATGAGACAGGCGTCTATAAGACACAGGCCTTTAATTTTGTCGTCTTCCTCGGACAGACGTTGCAGTTCAGCTTTATTTTTACGCCATTCTCGCACTCTCTTTGGATCAACCGAGAAATGTCTTGCTGCTGCTTCTCCCGAATTTTGTTGGGCAAATTTGACAACTGTCAGCTTAAATGTCATATCATACTTTTTTCTTTTTGTCTCCATGGTGGTATTGAGAGGACTAAGAAAAACTGAAGACTAAAAGAAAGTTTGTTAACCTTATTTTTATGTTGCCATAGTGATGAGTCGTTCGTGAACTGTTGTTGTGTCTGTCACGTGAAATCGAATCAAAACGTAGAGCAGATGATCTGACGGGTTTAAGAAGATCAAATACAACTCCATACAAAAAACCCAAACCAGGCCTCTATTTGAGACCGGCCTTTATTTTCCCAAACCTGTCGTCACACCAGGCGTTTAAAACAGACAGGTGTCTATTTGAGACTAGGCTATTATTTGAAGTTTTATGGTAAATGTATCTGTTTGATATTTTACCATAATGAGCCTTTAACGTTTTTGTAATCAAGGAAAGGTGGTCTTAAATTAGTCTATTAATTACAATGTGATAAATCTCAGCCAATTAAAGGTTCTAGATTCTCTGATTGGGAGTACCTAGTGTATCACAGTGTGCCCTTCCCTTGCAAGTCTGTGCATTCATGTAACATTATCTTAGCTGTGGAGTCAAGTATATTATCAAAGATGGCTTAGACCATCGTATCCTCTATTAATCTAAAGACTTTCCGTTTTATCAGGGGAAGGAATTCATAAACAAATTGTTCTGGTTTGATATTTATCTGCATTTTTCAGTGACGTGTAGCTCAGTGATGTAAAGATTAAATTTGGCTTTTGGATTTTAACTTCAAGGCACACTTTAACATAGGTCCATTGCAACAATGTTGGGTGTGTGTAGGCCTCAATGACCTCACAGTCTCATTCAAGTAAGGAATGTAAGCAATCAGTCCTTGGCATAAACATCTCCCATTCTGTCTTTGTTGCCGTCTTGTTAAACTTCAAACTATCGTTACAACACTTCTCTCTATATCTCTCTTTATTTCTTTCCCTCCAAAAAATGTAATCCCTCTTCCCTATTCTTATTTATCACACGTGTCTACCCCTCCTCTGATCCTCTCACTCCATGTCTCTATTTCTCCCTTCTTCATTGGGCCTGACCTGACTGGTCAAATCCAAGTCCTGGATGTGTATGTGCTCAGCACTGATGGCCAGGTGCAGGACTTCAAATTTCCTCAAACCAGCAAGGGTGGTATCTCTATTCAACTGTCCTCCAACACTGTCAAGCTCAACAGTCGCAATGGTAAGTCTCAACCACGTGTGCGTACACACTTACACGCGCACGCACACACACACAAACACACACAACCTCTCACTTCATTCATGCAGCCAACACAGGTGTTTATTTGTTGGTGAGGAGTGTAAGAGTAGGCTTTCACATGTTTTCCCTTTCCTGTTGTCTATGAAAGGGTGAGGAGTCTTGTCAAACCAATCTGCCAATGCAGCCTGTCAAAATTGACAATATATGTAGTTTGATTATTCTGCAGGAGTGCAGAAAAGGAGCACCACTGAGGATTTGATCTCTAAAACACAGTGCTGTGATATTGGCTGAAAAAATGACAGGGCCCACTTTAAAGTTTTTTTCTCTCTCTCTTTCTCTTTTTGTTCCCTTGTCGAGCCCGTACTTGCGTTTTTCAGGCCCTTTCCACTTTTTCACACAGATGCATGGCTATGTGATAAACCGTAAAGAGAATATTACCTGCTCTTACATTCTATTTCCACACTGTGTTTAGGTGTTGCCAAGCTGGTGTTTGTCCTCTACAAAAACCTGGGTCAATTTCTTAGCACAGACAATGCCACGTTCAAAATGACCAATGAGGCCTATGGTCGGAACATTTCTATGGCTGTTAACTCGGACATCATCGCCGCCTCCATCAACAAAGAGTCCAGTCGCGTGTTCAGCAATGACCCTGTCATTTTTACCCTGGAACACATTGATGTAAGTAATTTACACTGTCTAAGATCAATATTCCCTACCCTCTAGCGATTGAAGAGACGCAAGTGTTGGAGCAATAACTGTTGTAGTCCCCTATCCAATATTTAAGTGGGTTCTATTAGCATACTGCTCAAGCCTATCAATTTCTATTAGATTCCCATAAGAGATTTTATGAAAGGGTCAAATCATGTGTTTGAATTGTAAATGTATAGCCAGGTCAAGGCCAAGTATTTTAACATTAAAGTGTATGTATATTTGAAGTATTTGGTCCTAATTGAATTTGTAATGAAAAGTAATACCGTAGGATATACATAAAAAGGGTCTTTCTTTTCGTGTGTGTGTGTGTGTGTGTGTGTGTGTGTGTGTGTGTGTGTGTGTGCGTGCGCGAGCGAGTGAGCGGGTGGGGTTGGGGTTAAATTAACTCCAAGATTATCCGTACAATGAAGGAAAAAATTGCTGAAGCACCAATTATCCTCTGTCTTTAAAGTTGTCACAAGAGAGATCCCAAAGGGCTTTGTGAAATTCATCTAATTTATCAACTAAATTATGCAACTCAAAAGATGCCATCAAACAATTATATCCCTTCTTTACAGCTTGGGTTACACTACACTTGTAAATGATGGCCTGGTTGATTTAGAAGTAGCTAAATTAGATTAAATGCATGGATGCATTTAAATGAAACGTAAAACACTGTTTTCAAATAACACAATGTGTTATAGACTGCCATGTGTAAGGACTCAACAATTCTATCTTTCCCCATATCGTAATTTAGGCAGTCATTTATGTCCATACTTACTCTACTTAGCTACGTACTCTATACATTCTTACTTACTCTATTATCATCAGATGGAGCACTACTTCAATTCCAATTGCTCCTTCTGGAACTACTCAGAGAGGAGCATGATGGGGCATTGGTCCACCCAAGGCTGCAAACTTCTGGATTCTAACAAGACCCATACCTCTTGTTCCTGTAGTCACCTAACTAACTTTGCCATCCTCATGGCTCATCGAGAAATCTCTGTAAGTTGCTCCCTTTAGATGTATATTTCTGGGGCCTCTCTGGAATGTATCAACAGAATCATGTTTGAATTGTTCACATTTGTGCTAGTTTTATTCAGCTTTCTGTTAGTAGGGTTCCAAAATAAGAAACAAATCTGGTCTATGTTCTCCAAGTGAAGATCATCAGAGGATTTATCCTATATATATTGCAACTTCAACATAATGTTACTGCAAATGCATCCCTAGTTAGTTTTCATCTATTAACCACTGATCATACTCATTTAAAGGGCTGCACTCCTGATTAATGTGAACTTAAAATTTTCTGGTGTCTCCTGTGAATTAGTACGACAAATTTTCCACCGACTGCTTGGCAAGTTATTTGGAGGCTTTTTGCTTTATTGACAAACAGGCATATTAATTTGTCACATCCATTATCCTAACAGGGCAAAGATGGAGTGCATGAGTTGCTCTTGACTGTCATCACCCGTGTAGGGATTGTGGTCTCGCTAGTCTGCTTGGCCATCAGCATATTCACCTTCTGCTTCTTCCGGGGCCTTCAAAGTGATCGCAATACAATCCACAAGAACCTCTGCATCAATCTCTTCATTGCAGAAATAATATTCCTGATTGGTATCGATATGACAGAACCAAGGGTAAGCCCTCCAGTTGTTCTGTAACAATTTTATGATTTGTTTCATTGTCCCAAAACAGAAGTCTGAGTTTGTAATTGATGTGAATTTAAGGATGCACTATGTTTCTCACCATCAATGCTGGTCTCCAACATGTGTGGGATAGTCCTGTAAATGTGCAGCATAATTGATACTGTTGATACTTACCTAGCCTGTTTTTGTAGTAAGTGTGGTCTCTGTCCTATATACTACAGTTGTTTTCTATACTTATACCACTCACTTTGTAAGGGATGACTTTAACCTTTCTGAAGGTAGATAAATGATGTTCTCTTCTCCACACAGTCAGTAAACACTCCTTTGACAAACTGAAGCAACTGTAATTCAAAGAGTTTGGCTATTGGAGTCTAGTACTTTATTTTACTATACAGCTGTCATCCAGTACAAGCTACTGTCATTTCAAGGCTCAAACTTGTCTTGAGAGAGCCGCTACATACATTCCATAATTCTTATCTAAGGAAGGTATTAAACAGTTTCTGATGGTTTTTATTAAATAGTGTGATCATTATTTGATGTGTGATAACTCGTAATTGAATCGTATGGTATCAACTTGACTTAACTGAAGTTGTCTTTTTCTTCCAACTTTACGTTAGTAATAATATGAGAGATTTTCAAGAACTGTGCACCTTAACATAAAAATTGCACAGTAATTTTGAATCCAAAACATCTTTTCACAGATTGGTTGTTCTATCATTGCTGGGATTCTTCATTTCTTCTTCCTGGCATCTTTCTCCTGGATGTGTCTGGAAGGGATTCAGTTGTACCTCATGCTGGTGGAGGTTTTTGAGAGTGAATACTCCAGGAAGAAATATTACTACGTATCTGGATACCTCCTCCCAGCCATCATAGTTGGTGTGTCTGCAGCTATTGATTACCAAAGCTATGGGACAAAGAAAGCGTGAGTGAAACTTACAGTAGCATCTTTGTTTTTTTCCACATTGTTCCTTATGCACTTCCTTACTTTTTACATCCCTTACCGTTGCCATAATTTATGCTACCTCAATTAAGTTCTTCAAATTAAAAAATGTTGTAGAGTACCATGTTTATAGTTCCTTACGGTAACATATGGTAACCTCTTTATACAAACATCTTAACCACCATAATTGGGGGAGATGGATTTTATTTTGTTTACCCCTGAGATCACTCCAAACTGATGTAAGCTCCAAATCCAGAAAATCATTCTCCGTTTTCTCTATGTCATTTGAGAGCAGGCTGACCAACACAACATTGTGGTTTCAGGGGGTCTTGTCTATGTTAATGTCTCTCTACTCAAAGACCCTCCTGTGACCTCTTGTTTCTAAACACTCTCTTAAAGAGAGGAGTGCTGTCCGGGAAGAGCCTTTTACATAGATGAATGGTTGTATTTTAGCTAAGCTTCAGCGCTGAGACAAGGCAGAAGAACAGCGCTTTGTCTTTCTTGTCGAATCTGTGTGAGTTTAAGGCTAAGGATGAAAGTGAAAGTGTCTATTGGTTTTTTGGAAATCATATACTTTTCCATATACTTTTACCATAGCGTTTAATTTATACTTTATTTCTAGTTGCTGGCTAAGAGTGGACAATCACTTCGTATGGAGTTTTATTGGACCTGTCACCTTTATCATCATGGTAAGTTTTCTTTTCCTTAGACTAATAGAGAAAAGTACATGTAAAGGGGTAGGAGAGACATGGAGAAGTGACAGATATAGATGAGAAAGGGTTAGGGTTAGGGTTAGAGATATGTATATACACAGGGACAAAGAGAAACAATGAGAATTTTATATTTTTGCCAATGATGTGATTGCCAGTTTAACGAATGTCTGATGTATATCTAAGTACCAAAGCCTTTTCATTGGAATATTCACTTCTCGTGCTACTTGATGGTTTATGATTGAATAAACATTATCAGTGCTATCTTGGATATCACCCCTATTTTACCCCTATTTATAACATATTATCATACAGTGCTGTCAACCTAAAGCAGTTCTGAACAGTTTGTATTTGTAATGGATAAGAATAAATAAACCTGACGGTTTGGTGTTATGAAGATTTTCTATGGCCCTCATAGCAACAAATCCTTAATTTCAATGAGAGGAGCCAGTGATTATTGCATTCAGTTGTCTCTCCTCCAATGTTTCCCTTAGTGTGTGTTCATTTTAATGTACAAAATTGCTGATTGCCACAGGCTAGTAGCAGAGAGGCAGGCAGACAAGCAGACACTCTTGTTTGGTGGAGGGCCACCAGGGTGAAGGACACAGTGTATTTTATTGACAAATGTGTTGTTTAAGTGCACAATTATTTACTAGTCATGACATTATTATCTCTGACTCAACAAGCACTCTAAAAAAACAGACCTAGGGATGGTTTTTACTCCCCCACAGTCAGGAAAAATATGGAGTAGATAGTGGCATTCGTCAAACAGGCCCTCTGTGCCCTTTTGCACCATTTAGTACTTTGTCCGCTTTCACACCAAACGATGAATAACAGCTTCAAACCATGACTGTAGATTGAGGAATAACCACAACAAAAATCAATGCTGTGTCGATCATATGACTTAAAGTCGAGTACCTTCAGATATTTGACACATCGTTCTCAGTACATTGAACCAATTCTGAGTTCACAGTGGATAAAGAGGAGGGGGGCTCTATGTTAGTCACATGGTGTAACTATGGCTTGAGAGTGAGAATTTATCACACTAATTAAATATCCCCATATGAGGATATTTATGATTGTACCATTTTTAACCAGGAAAATTATAGCATTTGTCCTGTCAGAAATTATTTTCCACAGGCCAATTGTATTTCCTCTGAATAGCATCCTCTTTTTATTTTGAATTGTGAGTTGCTTTCAAAATTATTTGAACAAAATATGGATTGGCTGTAAGACTTATCTAAATTCCAGTCCTAGTGACCTTAAACATAAAACCATGACCCTGATATAGCTGATGTATTGTTGCTGCGTTCACATTAGTCAGGAATGAGTATATGCAGTAGTTTTTTTGTGTGCAACAATTGACAACTAAAGATAAAGCATAAAGGCGTGCAAGTTATCTCAAGGGAGTGTGCATAGAAGCAAGGTCTCATAACCTGTGATCCTGGTTCTTTTACAAATTGTCTTTGTTCTTGTCAATTAGAAAGAGAAAAAGATGGAGAAAGGTGAAAAAAGTTGAAGATGGAAAAAAGCTCACATTCAGCAATGACAGCCAAGGCTTCTGCCTAAAGCTCCCCCGTCTCCTGCTGTGTAACTTTGGGCTGACCTGAGGTGGTCTATCTCAAAGAAAAGCACTCAGAAACATGTTGTTTTTTCTCCTCCGCCCATGTTTTTTTTCTCTTTTCTTTTTCCGCCCTTTCTCTTTGCTGAGGCCCTGTCTTAAAGTGAGACAGGAGTGAATCTTGAGGAGGCACTTTGAGCCATGTTCTCTGGCAAAGTTTGTACGTGTCTTGAGGCACAGAGGGTATTAGCTCCATGAAAAGGTACATGGAAGTAATGAGTGTTGGGAGAGAGCCATTAGTATGCCTGAGATGCTTCAACGCAAGCCCCTCAGATCATGACACGTCGCAAGCAGTTCTCCTCATCCGGACAGCTCCATCTGCACCTTTAATATTTCATCTGGTTCACCCGGAGTTCAGTGTGCACACATACTCATGCTCCGGCAAAAAGCTTTCTCCTCAGTCCCTCTGTGGCTAGGTGCTTCTGCATGGCTAGCGGTGATGATTCAGGAGGATAGAGAAAGGAAGGCGGAAAGAGAGAGAGGACAAGTGAGACAAGGTAACCAGGGAGTCCCTGGGGGAGGGCCAAGAAAGCGTGTTGTGGGGGGTTGAGGGGGTAGGGACATGTGCTGTGAAGCTAGGTTACTTTAAAGTACTGTTTCCCCCTCCTCTGTCTCATCATATCCATGTCAGCACTTCAGGCTGTGTGAAAGGCATTTTCAAAGCGGCCCCTGCGACTCATACGAGGAGAAGAAGAGTGATATAAAGATGACGGCTAGGCAACAAAGCACATTTCTCCTGATTCTGTGATATAAAAAGGCTGTGCCATTTAGGTTCCCCCTTTTTTTTCTTCTCCTGTTCACTTTTGACGCTTCATGATGGGGTGGTGGAGGGAAATTATTGATTATCTTTGCCCTATACTATACTGAAAGGAATGACATACCTTTGTTCTATTTTCATTAAATGACATTGAAAAGATAAACAAATACGTTACTTGATCATAAATTAGGGAGTTGGTTGATATTGTAAAGTTTATTGATGAATTTCCAGATTGTACTCATACCAGGTTGTGTGAGTGTGTAGATATGTGTGCGTGCATATTTATATGGATGTGTCATATAGTCCTGGAATAAATATTCAAGAGTTATTTGGACCTGATGCTAGTGGGCCTATTTTTATTTTGTGTTTATAAATCATGATTTTGACTTCAAAGGCTCTATATAAATGCCCTACGAAAGAGCACAAAGTACGCTTGTCTGAAATTGCTATGAACCACTGACTCTGGATATAAAGTGGTCTCAAACAAACAAGTTGAAGCATCCTGCATTTCTGTCTTTCCGGTACACAATGTGGATGAACATACTTCATTTAAAATATGTGATCACTTGTTACATGTTATGATATTTTATATAATGAATAACTGATAGGGTACTGTACATGCCTGTGTTTCTCAAACAACAACACTGTCTGAAATGATCCTGTCATCTCTGCACAGTGCTGAACTATAACAGTATGTGGAGGGTGGATTGCACTGCAATTGATTTTAATGCATTTCCATGCTCTTGATATAGAATGGCACTAAACGTGGCGCCAGTGTGCTTGTCTGAGTCTTGTAGGCAGACTTCTATTGCATTAGGCTGTCGCTGAAGGCACTACTCTTTGAATAGTTATAGAAACATTAACCGTTTTTCTTTCCTTCTACGTTATTGTAATGTATTAACATGTCATTACTCTTTATTACATTTTCACAGGTCAATCTCATCTTCCTAGTCATCACCATGTACAAAATGGTGAAGCACTCAACTACCCTAAAACCAGACTCCAGTCGACTGGAAAATATAAAGTAAGTTTAGGTCATCTTTAACCATATACACTAAGTTAATGGTAATATACAGTAATGTGTATCTTGTATTGCCCTTTCAAACACACCTTCAGGCAGAGCTTCTTTTTTTTCTTGTTAGGTCAAGGAAATATTTTTGGAGCTGAAAAGTTATGAGAAAATGCTTTATTTTTCTCTTTCATGTCAAATTCACTCTTCCTGGATTCTTCTAGTTCACAGTATCTATCTTTTTGTCCCTTTGCTCGGAATGTACATTTTTCAGACAACACATTTCTAGAGGAATTTTAAATCACTCAAGATATATACAATTTTACACCGAGGCTGGTGGTTTTGAATAAGAATTAAGACATGACCATCCCATAATGATGACAACATTGACTTTGCGAGTGGTTTTTTAAGTCTTTGTTCTGTTCCACTGTGCTGCTGACCACAGACTTGTGTTAGCATGGAACACAGCACTTGTAGGATGTAACTCAAGTATGTGCCATCAGGGCTCAAGAGCGAGCAGAATGGAACAAAACATGTTTATGGTTCCAGCATTACCGGCCCCACCCTTAACTCCACCCATCTAATATGTTTGCTTTCCTCAGTTGCTTTACATTTTACACCAAAAATAAATGTTTGTAAAACTAAAGAGAACAATTGTTTTCCATCCCTGATTGTTTATTGTTTGTTATTAGAGGGTTGATTTCAGGCCTCCTGACAGCTGGGAGTTATTTTCATTTCCATACCTGTGTGGTACCACAGGCTCCGCTCCCTTCAACCCCATGTAGAAGCTGCATAGCTTTCCACTTCTATTTCCTTTTATTTTTTTCTTGAAATGTATGTGCTTTAAGCATATTCTCCGTTACAGTGCAGTTGCGAAAGTACTTCCATGATCAGTGATTAAGATCTTTGTCGACTAATTCATTTTGTACCCAGTTCTCACCAGACAGAGCCCCAAAGCTACCTTTAGAATAGTTTAACCATTGTATATTTTTGTTATTCTGCGTTTTTCCACAGGCAATACAACTTGACGTACATGTTTTGATATAAAAAATATATAGCAGATAATTCAGTTATTTAGGGTGTATTATATATTAAATAAGTCTTAAAATACAGATTACACATTTCAAATACAAATAAATTCAAAATGCAAGACAAATAATAACAGTTTACATCCAATTCTGCAAGGATGATGCTCTTTATAATTTTAAATTGCCTGCGCCAGTTCTAAAGGCTTGCCAACCAAAAAGTAGATGGGGGATCATTGAATGTTGCATAGTAAGAGAAGGCTAATCCACAGCGTCTCCTTTTTTCCCTGTTGCATTTCCCCTTCTCTGTTCTGTCATTCACACCAGTAATTATCGCGTTTGTGATGGATACTATAATACCGATTTGCCAGGGTAAGCCTCCACTGTGCATCCTCAATGTCTTCATCACACAATACACACACCGTGGCAAAATGTTAATTCCACCTAGTAGATAGACACACAGTACCAGGGATCTGACAGGATCCTTTACATACAGGTTAGGGTTAAAAAGCCTTCCGTTCTTATTAGCTTCTTAATTTTATTACGCTTGTAATTTTTCACCCATCAAAGATGAAGAACTTTGACACAAAATGGCAACTAACCCACGCTGTGATGCGTCTGATCTAATTTGTGTTTCTCTTTTCCTGCTTATCATGCTCTCTAGCTATGAAGATAATAAACCATGTATCAAGTAAGGAACACTTGGCCTAGAAGTCTGTTCTCAACTTGTAGTTCAATCTTCCTCAACATTCGTCCTTCTACTTTTTGTCTTTCTTGCCTTGCTCATTTTATCTATGAAGCACTCTGCCCCAAGGCTATTCATACTTATTTCTCTTGACCATTCTCCTCACTTCCCCCATGTCCATCGTCTCTACATTCAGTTTGGTGTTGTGTGTCTGTACAACCTTTGAGTTTTAACCTTTAGTGGTGTCTGAGGGCTCCATAGGAACCTTCATATACCAGGCATGGGTTTCCTTCTCCTACAAATCTTTCCTCAGCTCTGTAGCTGCCCAGTTGCCAGCGTAAATAAATATGGTGGGGACTTGTTGAAATAATTTCAAGAAGCCTTACGAATAACATGGGAACACTCAGTCCACTTCCTTTTTTGGAACTGTTGCACCGATACCATCCTAGCATTGCGCAATACGGACAATTCTGTCCTTCATTATGAAAAACGAATGAATATGCAGTCTTTTAAATTAATCTGATTTCCTCCTTAACAGAAGCAAAAGACTATTGCAATCAAGCCTTATAATCTTGGGTTCTCTGGTGGTTATATTCCCCCTTTTTATTTATGCAGTTGTTTTGAACACTAACTCACAAAGGATTTGTGTCATTGTGTGTTTCTTTGAATCTAGGTCCTGGGTCCTGGGAGCCTTTGCTCTGCTGTGTCTGCTGGGCCTGACTTGGTCCTTTGGATTGTTCTTCATCAATGAGTCCTCCGTGGTGATGGCCTACCTCTTTACTACATTCAACACCTTCCAAGGAATGTTTATCTTTATCTTCCACTGCCTCCTTCAGAAAAAAGTAAGCCGGTGGTCCTATTCTGCACAAACGTGGCAATTTACTCATGCAGTAATTAAACTTCTGTTAAATTAAACTTATGTTTAATTATTGACATGTTCCAGTTAAAATAACATTGCCACAATTTGGAAAAGGTATATAGAGCTGTGTTGTACATTGTGGCAAAACCTTTTGAATAATTTTGCACTCAGGTTCGTAAAGAGTACAGCAAGTGCTTCCGACACACATACTGCTGTGGTGGCTTGCCCACAGAGAGCTCCCACAGTTCTGCTAAGACATCAACAGCCAGGACGAGTGCTCGCTACTCCTCTGGCACACAGGTAGGGTGTCTACGACATTAGAATCCGTAAAAAGTTACATAGGCATATACTATAGTCGAATACAGGACAACACAAAAGTGAAATAAGTAAATCAATTCCAAAGTAACTAACATTGTTACCAAACTCCCTATAATGTTACAATTGTGAAAGTAAGATAATTAAAGACAACATATATTTCAAATGCCCTGCGACTTGTTGGCTCCAGTCCAGGATGTACCCTGCCTCTGACCCGAAGTTACTGGGATAAGTCCCAGTCACCTGTAACCCCTAACGAGAACAAGCGGCACTGCAATCCCTGCTAGGGATCAGCAGTAGAAAATTAATTAATAGAAAAATGTATATTTCAAATGTAGTGGGAATTATTTTCTACTGTAGTTACAGATGAGTGTAAATAGTAGCTGTGCTCTAATTTTTCATCCTGAAGAATAAGCCAAGAATAACAAACAACATCTAGTATACTGCATGAATGTATTTGTTCTGCTCCTCCTCTTAGCACCTGCTTCTTCTTTTGTCTCTCACTAATGCCACATGCATGGAAAATACGACTGCACTTTTCCAAAGCATTACTTAGTTTTTTTTAAACTTAAAATCATTAGTATTTCCTTAAAAAATCTAAATTCTAGTTGATTTGAATTATTTTGCAAGGACAAAATAATTATTTTGGATAGAAGAACATCTTCCAACCATTGAACTTCCATGTGTAAAAAGTTTTGAAAAATAAATAACTTAAATCACAGGATATTTCCATTTAAACTTCTAAAGTAATGGGACATCACATTTTCATCACATTCAAGAATTTGAGTAATTTGCTGTTAATACAATTAGGAAGATTACATTAGGCACTTAGTACAATGCAAAAGCTTTGGTCATTCAGGGCAATACCAGACGCAATTAAAGTGAATCTTTGGAGCGAAAGATACTTCAAGTCCGATTAACTATTCCTTGTCAATCTGACAGAGCCGTATCAGGAGAATGTGGAATGACACCGTAAGAAAGCAATCCGAGTCCTCCTTTATCTCAGGTGACATCAACAGCACCTCTACCCTTAACCAAGGTCAGTCACACACCTCATCTGTCTTTCTTCACACATACCATTTACATGATAGATTGATAGAGGTCCCGTACATACAATTTCAATTAAACCTGTTTGGCTTGATAGGATGTAACCATAGGAAGGCTAGCATCACTCTGTCTGCTAACCGAGGATTACTCTTCAAATACCTTGAGCGTTTTCACAGTGGGCAGCGAACATCAACCATGAATTGGGGCAGCGTGATGTTGTTTGTGCTTAAGTGCTGGCCATTCAAAGTTCAGACCTAAATCCACAACAGAAAAATTGACCTTACTCAAAACAAGTTATTTCTGCACAAAATGTTGTTCTTTTTCAGCAGAGGCTCATTAATTGGTTAGCATGTGAGGTGGCTTATGCTATAACACAGATCCACGAGGAGAGTAGAGGAAAAAACCTGTCATTTATAATTTAACTTGAGCACAAATATAATTATGAGAAGATGATGTTCAACTCTGGGTGACCCTGAGTGCTCAGTGTGTTGTTCAGCTATGCTGCTCTGCCCTTTTTCTAAAATGGCTCTCCAAGCATGCAAGGAAAAGTGGGGTTACAGTGAGGTAGTCTAGACTTTAAACCCATTCGCTCCCCTGCACCTCCCCCCACCTTTACTCCCCAGCTCTTCAGTCTGTACAAGGTAGAATGGTTATGACGGGTCACATGCCAATGCATCAATATCTGTATATTACTACAGTTTTAGTTTTGTTTTTCTTTCTATAATAAATTTCATGGTATATGTTAATGTTAAGGCTGAGCATTGATCCATCTTTGGTGTGCTGTAGGATCCCTTCCTAGTTACCCTTGAGTATAGTGTACTAAAAAGGGTTCTATCTGAAGGAAGCTTCTCTTGTCATTAAAACATCCTCGAAACCGCTTGACAAGACAAATGGCATTTGACACAAAGTGATGAATGGGACTGGAAATGCGTCACAAGACTCTGTTCCATCAGAAGCACTACAACTGAGAGTGAATTTTAGTGTTGGAATAAGATGACATGGGAAGTTGGTAGAGCTATTCATAATCTGAATCAGTCAAAGAATATTCAAACAACATATGAGGCCAAGGCTAAGATAGCCTTTCCCATGGGTTTATTTCAGTTTAGATTGAGTCAAAAAAAATCTGAAAAATGACGTAACATTGCAGTGCTTTTATAATATAACAGGTAGTTAAGGAAATATAGGTAAATCAAGACAAAATGCAGTAACTACAGTACAAAACATGAGAAAGATAAAAAAGCTGATATAATAATTGCATAATAATTGCCTTCTGTTGTTGTAACATTGCTTTGCAACTAATTTGTTTTAGATATCAGTACAATCCATTTGGAATCACAAGTAAATTTAAAGTAAATCTAATGGGGTAGATGTTCTTATTCGTCAGTCATTTCATACTTAGCTTGAAATCACAATATCATGTTTTATATCTAAACATGCCCATTGAAATTTCCAACAAAAATTGAATTAATAATACTGTATTTATTTAGGAAAAATATTTTCCAATGCCTGACAAGGGAACCTGATTCTTCTTCTATCTTGCTACTCCAGGAATGACGGGCAATTATCTACTAACAAATCCTCTTCTTCGACCACAAGGCACTAACAACCCTTATAACACCTTACTGGCCGAAACAGTCGTATGTAACACTCCTACGGCTCCTGTGTTTAACTCTCCAGGTGTGCTTGCTTTTACACTTTACACTGTTAATTCTCACCATGCATTCTCTGTTTTTTCTTGCAATTTTATCTTGCTTGTTGATATCAACTGATTTATTGTGCCATTATTATCAACAAAACACATTAAATTAGTCACTGTATAGTTCTTATACTTAATTGCATTCACAAATGAATAATAGACACGGCACATTATTAACAATTTAGTGTCATTCATCATTATCTACGCCTTCTGGTATGATTTTCTAAAATAATCATGATACTCTGTAGAATAATACATAGAAATTAATTTGGGGAAGAGGATGCCATATTTTCTGCCTTGCTTGAATGGGAACATGGAGCTATACTCTAAATTGCATGATTATTTGAAATTTAAGTTCCCTCCTGTGTATTTCTTTTCTTCTGTTTTCACAAGGATATTTCCCCTAGAGGCATGTGTACCCCCATGGAAGCACAACATCAGTTTATGATTGAATATGTGGTTTAGAGTTTTTTGTTGATAAGGACTTGTGGTATCATTATGAAAACCATGAAAATCCCTATAACATTCTTTGGCCTTAGGTATTTAAGGGGTCTAGATTATCCTGTATTTCAGAAATATGTTAAAAAGTTCAAAGAGTTTGTATTGCAATCATGTTTCAGAAACTGAAATGACATTTTCCTTTTGTCGTGTTTTGCTTTTCCTTTATGCTTTCCTCTAGTGACCTACAGAGAGACAAGTATGGGAGTAAAACTTAACTTTGCCTATCAAATGTAAATTTTTTTCAGCATGCTTATTTAAAAAAAACAAACCCTGGCACAATCAATGGTTTATTTAAGGTCATTGACATATACTCAGCGGGCAAGTGGTTCACAAACTATCAAATTGTACTTTGCAGTCTTGATTTGAACCCATTATTGTAATTTTACAGGCAGAAAGGTTTTGGGAAATTCCCCCTCCCATTACTGTATCTTCATCTATTTTAAAGAAATAGTGAGAAAATACTGCTTTGTAACCTTGTAGCATAGGACAATATTTAGTATATAGAATTGGTAATGTACCTGCACAGGCTTTTCTCTGTAGCATTGAGCTGTCTCAGTGTCCAGTTGTATTCCCGTCACATCTGTCCCCGAATGTCTAGACATCTTCTTTCTGAAATCAAATTGTCTAGTCGCAATGCATAAACAATTTCTATATCATTGTGCCAGCCATTTTAGTTTTCATATTATTCCTTTCATATGAATTTCTGCCCTATACCATTGATAACTTATTTGACACTTGTTTTGTTTATCTTTGTGTCCGCAAATAGCAATCCCATCTCTTTACTGAACAACAGTACCACCACAAAATACCCATTCCTCTTAATCTCACTCCTGTGTCTCTGATTTTACCTTAACTTTCAGTTGTTGCCTTACCAGCAAACTCACTTCTCTCTGTTCCTTTCAGCCTTTTGTTCATCTGACTAATATTTGTATTATCATTCCTGATTTCCACAACTCCAGTGCTTGCAGACATTCTAGAAATGACTGCCGTTGACCTTCCGAGTTTTATATTATTTTTTGGTGGTGACTGCTTTTAGAGTGACTGGGGCTACACTGGAAACTGTCACTTTGATGCATGCCGAGTACAGGGCAGCAGACCTACTCTGACCTCTGTCAGCCTTGGGCATGGGACAATTGGTACCGAACCTAAACAGCCTCAAAAACGTATTAAAAACATAAACCCCCTAAACCAAAACATGTTATCTTTAAATCTGAAAAACCAAAAAGCCTTGATCGCTTGTTGATTTAATTTGCTGAACCCTTGCTCTGACTAAGTTGCAAAGTTTTTTTTATTTTTTGTTATTGTCAGTGATTCTTCATCATGTTACAAATAAATCATTTTATTTTCTTTTGTACATCAGCTACTCTTAGGCCAGATAGCCTGAGCAGACAGACATGATGTGAGTTGTCCAAAGTGAGTCTTTTCCACCTGCTGTGTGTGATAATGTCAGATGGTGCTTGTGGGCTTCCCCATGTAGTGAGAAAGATGGCTGTCCCGTGTTGACCATTACTTACTTCTCTGTATACACGTCCATATTTTCCCAGTCTTGTTTTGATTTCCCCCACGACTCATCCTATAACTACTTGCTAGAAAATTTCCTGTCAGTCTTGTAGCTTACCCATTTGTGGCTACTCCTGTTACATTTAACTTTGCTGTATGTGTCATGATTGTTCTTTTCTCGTTTGATGTTGTTTGGGATCCCCTCCACCCCTTTTTCACTAGTGTGTTAGTCTAAGGTTACATGCTTGACTGAAGTGGAAAGGCTCTATACTTAACATGAAGGTTAAATCTACCATGTAATTACATAGCAATACCTGTAGTGATCACTTTGTAGTTACATAGGAACTGCTTTGTAGTTACATTTCAGATTTGTGGTAATTAAATGACTTATCACACAAATAAACTTAATATGGAGGAGGTTTGGATTTCTAGAGGTAAGTAGATGCTTACACTGATATGGCTTTAGTAACACATCTTCAAATGCACCTTTGATTCATTCACTTACCTCTTACACACATCCCCCCTACAGTGCGCTACACTTTTATAATAACCTATACTTATCACTTAATTATCCAGCATTTCCAATGTTTTCATAGGTGTTGCTGTGTAATTACATGGTTGTTATTGTTAACTAATGTAAAGTGTTGCAATGCTTTGTTAGATGCATGTATACATATTCTTTAAAAAAAGTAATTGTATAGAGATAGACACTTTGTCTTACATTAAATTAATGAACTGTCCTGAACAACATTGAACCTGATTGTCACGTCTCTCTCTTTTACATTATTAGAGAAATGGTATTGACTAATATAAATCCACTCTACGTGTTTTCTTTTCTTCTAGGACACTCACTGAACAACTCGAAGGCCACAAGTGCAATGGATACTCTACCGCTAAATGGTAACTTTAATAATAGCTATTCACTCCGCAACGGGGATTATGGCAACAATGTGCAGGTTGTAGACTGTGGCCTCAGCCTAGATGATGCTGCCTTTGAGAAAATGATCATCTCTGAGCTGGTGCACAACAACCTACGGGCTAAGAACCACCAACAGCAGCACCACCACCACCTTCACTCAGAGCAGATCCCGCCCAAGATGACAGTGGGTGGGAGTAGCGGTGAAAACAATGCCATCATGGCAGATGCCTCTTCCCTGGTGCATAGTGACACAGCCGGCCTGGAGCTGCACAGCCGGGAGCTGGAGGCACCTCTCATCCCCCAGCGGACTCACTCGCTTCTCTACCAGCCTCAGAAGAGAGTGAAGACCGAGGGGGTGGAGAGCTGTGAAGGCTTTGTCAGCCAGACGGCAGAGCCAAACGACAGCCTGCAGTCCCCCAACAGAGACTCCTTGTACACTAGTATGCCTAACCTACGGGACTCTCCATTCCCTGAGAGCAGCCCCGACATAGAGGAGGACCTCTCTTCCCCGTCCAAAAGGAGTGAGAATGATGACGTTTACTACAAGAGCATGCCTAACTTAGGATCTGGACACCAGCTCCAAGCATACTACCAGATCAGTCGAGGGAACAGTGACGGTTATATTATTCCTATTCCTAAAGAGGGCTGTACCCCTGAAGGCGATGTACAGGAAGGACAGATGCAGTTAGTGACAAGCCTTTAAGATTAAAATTACCACCTTTTCTTCTTTGTACCAGCCCTACCTTTTTGAGGACATGCTGAGAGAGGTTGGGGGAAGTGGCTGCAGCCCAAACCAGACTGTCCCACTACCACCCAGACAATGTCCCCTTTAATCCTCCTTTACCCTTACACAGACAAACTGACTGAAGTGCACAGCAACAGCAGTGCAGCGTTACTCCGATCGCTGTGAAGTTTACACAGAATGTACATACAAAGCAGAGTCCATGTCACTTTAAGAGATGAACCAATTATGTATTTAAAAGTGATGCTGCTGTTGAATAACAGATACAAAAATATATAGAGAAATGGAAGAATAAAAATAGGCTATTTCAGATCAGCAGTTTTCACTTCTGTGATCCTTGTCAAAGCCTGTTTTTGTATTATATACAAAATAAAGCTTTTAGGCAAGGATAAGGACAACAGTTTAACTGAGACGTTCCTGATGAATTACATAATTAGGAATGTAAGGTCTTAGAGTTACCCCCATCACCGTGAAATTTGGATTGTATAACCACTAGCAATCAAGCCCCTGGCCTTATATTTTCTCAATTGTACATTGAGCTGTTATTAAGGTAAATTACAAAAATAGATATATTTTGTGGTATTGCTTGAGAAAAAAATAAAATAAAAACAGTACGTATAAAGAAACATTTTAATTAAAAATCTAACATTTGAGAAGACTATTGTGTAAAGGTTGCACATGTTATAAAATGTGTTAATTGTTCTTACACTTCATTCATCTACATTTGAAGAAAAACAGGAAATTAAAACAAAACGAGTCAAAAAAGAGCATTATTAATGCATATCCACTTTTTCCACTTGTGAACAGTGTTTTTGCTTCATGAATTTCATATTTTCAATTGAACTGGGTTCATTTGATAATGCCAAAACATAAAATAAATATTTTCAATCATTATACAGGTTCATGGGCAGCAATCACTTAAAAACCATCTTGTGACAATAAAGGCTTTATTCATTATCTATGTATTTATTACACTTGGGTCTGGACATTAATTTATTGAAATATTTCCAAATAATGAATGGAGAATGCAAATATTTTCCAGCACTGTTATACATAGCTCATCTATTTCTGTAAACTATTAAAGGGCCCATCACTAAAGACTGATGTAAAGTTCAACACTTGTTTAGCAAAGGAATAAATGTGAGATTTTTTGTCAAATGACAGTTCCTCTATTGATTTGTGTTTTTTTTGTGTGTACTGTTTAAGACTTCAGCTTTGATTATTTTGCAATAGACAAAATATACTTTTGACTTGTGTTTTCCTTTAGACATTGCAGGTTAGTCAAGTTCATTTCCCATTTGTGTTGGAGAAGCCAAATCTTTTCATGTAATTTAATAATGAGAACTCAGGTAGGGAAAATTTAATTGTAAATGTTACTCTGTGTGGTTGTAACACTCCAATAAAAGTTCCAGTAAAAATGACATTGATTCACATTGTCCACGTAGCATATTATTGAAATCTGCAGTAAAACATTGTATGTCTTTAGTTGGCTTCAGTGTGTTGGTAAGAAATTTGTTTTACAATGATCACTGTTACAACTAGAGAAATGTGGAAAAAAAAATTCAGCCCTCATAATAAGACTATTAGGTAGCTCAAATATTGTCTACTCAAGAAAGCAGTCTGACATGGCTTGACATGGCCACAGGTACAACTAAATGATGGTCGTTTTTCATATGATACCAACTGAAGCAGAAAACAGCTCATGGCAGAAAGGCTTGAAATTAAACAATTTACCTCTGAAGGAAGTTCCTCTGACACTCTCCTGTCATAGGAAGTTAATGTTAATTCCGTGTGGGCCGTGTGTGTGTTGATTTGGCTTTTGATATAATAGAACAAAAACATAGCTGCGTTCTTCTAGGACATTATAATCTAAGAACTGTCATGTTTTTCATTGAGCCACACTTTTTGTCGTTGACCCAAATAGTTTGAGTGGTCGGCCAAATAACTTGTGTTGCTACAGAATGCAATGCTACAATAGTGTATGGTAAGTAACACATTGTATACATGTCATTTGTTTTCACAAATAGTTTGGATTAAGTATTTTTCTTGATTGTACAGTGGATTGCTTAAATGTTGACTTGTGAGGGTCTATTTACATTAATTGCAAAGACAATTGTTAACTATGACACTGACAAGTTTGTAGGACTAAATCACTCATGCAATACTTGAAGCGGAAAAAATAGCTGTTACATTAGTTTTAGCATATTGCAACTTTTTTTTTTTTACCAATGCAAATGTTCAATGATCAGAAACCAACATTTCCCTATTCCATTTTATATTTGATTGAGATACAATACAAGCAAAGAAATACACAACTCATATCACCTCCTCTATGCAGTTGATATACCTGGGAGCAGTGGCCAAGAGACAATATAATCTGGGATGAGTCCTTCAGTCTGAAATAAGATGTCTGGAATCCCCTGCAACCCAGTGTGTGGCCTTCTTGCCGTTAGAGACCCTTTGTAGCTCCTGCTCGTGCACTGGGGAGTCTCACTCTTTGTCAAACAGTGATTTAGATGTAGGCCAGCAGCCGAGGGGCACTCCACTCTGTGTCTCCCATAGAAAATAGCTAGTAAATAGAGGAAGGCACCTATGCATTGGACTGGAAGGCTGTCAGTATAATGCAGAGAAAGGAATGGTGATTGATAGTTGACTTAAAGGACAGCCACACTGCCATTTGATGAAATTGGGATAGAACATTACAACTGCCGTTTGGGATTTATGTTGATTATGACCGTTTCCAACAGACACACATATGTTTTGAAAGAGTTTTTTTTACTAACGTTGAATTCGTATAACAAATACATGGTTCTTTTTTCTGGAAGGAAATTGGAAAACAATGTGTCGGCTTTTTTTTAAAAAGCTTTAAAGTTTTAAACTGATCTGTTAAGAATAAACATGGATGAGGTTAGTAAACATAGAGAACATTGTCCTGTCATGCACTGCAGTGGATTTTGCATCTGTACAACGTATGCATTATAATAATGTCTTCTTTATTAATACTGTCATTATTCTCAAACATCAATGTCATTGCAAATGTCATTGCAAACTCATCTACAGTAATATGTAAATAGTTCCATAAGCCCTTCTGTAGACTGATGACAATACATTATCTCAGCACATGGATCCTTGTACACATTCTTACTGTATATATTGATTGCTTTGTCAAATATGTAACATGCATATGAAATATATTTGACCAACACATACCCATTGATGCAATGTATATATTTTAAATATATACAGATGGTTTTTAAAGTTCAGAGTTTTAAAGTGGGATGACTTTTACCCCTCAGAATCCCTAAATAAACGTTGGCATGCTATAGGAACCCCATTTTCGACTAAAGCACACAATGTCAAATACTGTATGGTTTCTGTCAGTTTTGTGGATGAAGGTGATTTGATCCTTCTGAGCATTACAGCGCAAAGTAACTCTAAAACTCTTTTAGTTAAAGGGAAACCTTTAACTAAGCGAGCCTTTTCTTCTCCAAGCACTTTTGTCCTGTCCAAACTTCAAATGTGTGGATATTTGGCCTGTTGGAGACTTAGATCCAGTTCCTCAGAGGTGAAAACTCCAATTAACCTGCAGCTGCAGTTGCCAGCTCGATAATCCCCTCCCATAATTATGAAATCACCAGATACAGGATTTTGAATTCTGAAAGGGATGAAAATTTCCTCTACTAAAAAGAAACATGGTGAAATAATGCCAAGCCAACATTGTTGTCAAGTTGATATTTAGCCGAAGGAACAGAAGTTTTTATTTCGGACCATGGATCAAAGGTGAAGCCCGATTTAATCTAACATGATTATTATGATTCTAAAAGAAAAATTTGTAGAGCAAGCGTAAGCCTTACCTGCTTTTGTTGGGATAGGCTTTTGTGTTGGTAATGGACATCAACATATATGAAACATCAGTGTCATTTTGAAATGTTGGCAATGTGCAATGCTTTTTTAGGTTGAATACAAATACAATGACCCTTGTTAAATGTCACATTATTTATTCATTAAAATCAGGAACAATCTATTTTCACTCCAGGTGTTCAGGGGGATTGTGAACATCCTCAGTGTCCTAACATTCACCTGATGAACTCATTGGCACTTGCTAGAAGGAAGCCTCAGGCTACAACCACTGAATCTCCTGCTCTTTACAAGCTTCTGTAGGGCTATATGGGAATATGCCTGTGTAACAAACAGCCCTGAACAGAGTCACCTTCTAACTAAGGATTTTAGCTGTCATTGTATTTGCACTATTAACCTAACTGACATGGGAGTTAATCATAGGTTAGACGCCTGCTAGGACTATAAATACTTAAAGTATATAGTATGAAATCACCTCAGAATATCTGCCTTGCTGTACACAAATTTGTTAGTTAATGTTCATAATGTACTTTGTAATGGCACCCTCTTCTCATTGTTTTAATAGTTTTACACTTTGATTACAGTTAAGATTTGCAATATTGACACTGCTCATTTTTGTTTTCTTTGTTTTAATTGTGGATGATTAATATCAAAAAACAACTTTACTGAATGACAAGATTTTGTTTTTTTGCCCAGATAATTACTAATTGTAACACAAATATAAAATTACTCCTGTGTAAAGATACATATGCTGTAGAATTTGCTGTACATTTTGTTTGGGTTGGCCCTCTCTTTTTATTTGATCAGTGTTTTCACCTAATAAAAGAGAATGTTTTATATTTTTTTCTTTAATATTTAAAGGCTTTTTATAGGCACCACAAATATGTCATGAATCAGTAAGCTTGTCAAGTTTTTATAACATGGGTTGGCCCATGAGACATTCTAACGTAGAATCCATGTCACAACTACTAGTGTTACAGTACAGTCTGCAAAACATGTTTTGAAAAATAAAAGGACCCGGATTATGATAAATCAAGTCAGGTATTGTTGATTCTTAGATATTAATCTCTATTGACAGTTATCTAGGAGTTACAATCAAACACTGTCTGGGCATTGAAATGGTAACAAATATTGACAACAGACGCTGAGACACTACTACTTTTTAGGTGTGTATTTCTATTGTGTTTCTTTGCTAATGGCAAGAGTGCAGGGTGACCAAGAAGACAAGACATTAAATAAAGTATACAGTATACTCTGATATGTGTAGTCTGCATGTCTGCCTAAAATGTTCATCAAGATTCAATAAAGGCAATCGGGGTTATGTTAACTTTATTGTATTATGGGCTTTCCTTGAAATTGTTGTAGAATTGTTTGAATAGAATTGTTGAGTTGTAGAATAGAAAAGTTAATTTGAATGGGCACAGAACTGCTGACATATGAAGCATTAATAAAAACTTTGTCATTCATTCATTTCAATGTCATGATGTCATTTTCATTTCATTTAAATTTATGAATCAATGAGTGAATTGATAAAATGGATTATAGGTTTCAAAACTAAAATTCAATGTAATTTTATTTGGGTCAGTTCAGTTATTGTAGTGTATTTATTGCACCTTTGTCATGTGGCTTACCTGCAAAATGCGGATATGTTCACAGATAATAATGCAGCTATGAGGCAAACGTCAGGCAATAATTGATAAAGCGTTCTCAGATGGTTAGATTAAGGTAGGTTAGATTAAGGCTTGCCCCTATAGTTTCATGAACCTAAAGTCACTTTCAATATAACATGAACGAAGTGTGGCTAGATCTAATCCAATGTCAATGTATTAAAATAAGAATACATTTGAAGAAATCAAATCTGCTTTTTGATGTATTTTTTTATATTATTTTAGACAGCGTGACTATCATAGCCACTAAAAATCACAACCACTTTCCCTGTCCTATGTATATAACATATGTATTAGTGTGGCATGATACAGATTTAAAAATAAAGTAAATCTCTGTTGAAATAATTATCACAACATATCAAAATGTCAGTAACCTCAACTATTTAAAAAATATTCAAATAGTCACAGGTTCCATGTGAGGAGCATTTCCATCTCAAAAAAACATTGTAATGTTGATACCAATTGCTTTGATTTTATTTACAATAATCTTACCAATTCCTTAGTAGTGGTTCATATAACATGACTGATTCTGAAACAGGCTATTAATTATTTTAAAAATGATGAACAGTATATTGGATTAAGGTGGCACTGGCAGGCAAATTGATTTGTCTCACTTTATATACACCATATGATCTTAGTCACTTGCAGATTTCCTCAGATAGGATGCCTATAGCACTCTCTGACTTGACAACAATTCAGTGTGTGCAATGTTGTGATGATTAGTGGAGATGATCACTGCCTGTCTGTCTAGCAGGCTTCAGAACACACCCTCTGAATGCAAGCATTCTACCGTGCCATTAAAGCACAGCCGGGGGGATCCTAACAGATGTTGAATGGTTGTTTTGCCTTGAGTACATTAGGATTTTATGTCTTGAAGGTGATATTAAGCATAAGACACATTAGCTGTTATATGTTACAGCTGTTGGTTGCAGATTAATACTTATTTGATGTGCAGTACATTCACTGTGTAGGTGAAAATTTCTATGTTTTGAGATCTTCAAATGTGTGAGACTGAAGTACTTGTTGTAACATCTACTTTACAGAAACATGCATTAGCAAAAACTAACAGGTCAATTTGAAATCTGCACCGACAGTAACAAAATCCTAGGCAAAGTTCCTTGTTCGTTTTAGGTATGATCTAGTATACAATTTAGATTTTTTGTGCATTTGCATGCTTTTCCTTTCTTTAAACCATTACATTTTCTTCCAAATCTGGGATAATTTGCGATGACATTACTATTCGCAAGTTATCTACCTGTAGGGCTTGTCTTTATGTGCACAATGTGCCAAAGAGCTCACAGGATCAGCAGCCATGGAGAATCACAAGTGGTGCTCAGGCCTCTGCCGAGTATCAGCATGCGTCATCTGTAGAGACATCAATTTAAGTGTGCTACATCGCAACGTGTTGAGCCTTAAACTGTGCTCTTCCGCATTAATTTCCTGTTCGGGAGTTCAAAGTGTTTGTCACCCAGTGTCAGTCACATCGTGGGGCTCTCCTACACTTCTATGGGACTGCTTGGCACACGGAGGAAATGTGTTCTTCTTTTACGCTACACTGAGTTACTTGGTCAACGGTGCCAAAGGTCCTCCGGGGTCAGGGCACAACTAACATGGGTGGGTCTGCCACTATTCCACGATACTCAGTAGACTTCCTGCTACAGACCCCTATGGTTTCCCTATGGGGGGTAAGGGGGAGATGGAAAGAGAACAAGAGAAGAAAATGGACAAGCAGAGCCAAAAACAAATACCCCATATTATAACAATTATAACATTTGCTAGATATGCACTCCTTTGTTGCCTTGTGGTCAACCATTATATTGTATGTTTTGAGGATATGACCCACAACTATGTTGAGGTTCTCGACAAGAGGGGTTCTCTGGCTAGGGGACAGACAGGTTATTGGTGCTATGTTGAAACATTAGGCCAGGACAGTGGAAGACAGTGAAGGCACACACCAAACCATTTTGTCTTGAAAGTATCTGTTTTCATTTCAACAAGCACACTTTAACTTAACACACCTACCACTGTTTTCACTCAAGTTCTTTTGAATAATGATGAATTCATCCACTTACAAAATGTAGACATTGTAAATCACTTGAGAATGCATACCTGAGAGAAAATGACTGGGGGAGAGTGGAGGAAGAAGCACCAAACCAACAGCATTGGGGAGGTAGCTACTGTCCAAACAAAAGAGTCTGAAGACAAACAGTATATTTACTTGTTAGGATTCTCTCTTGATTAATAGGGAAATAGTGTGTAAAGGAGCAAAATCTTGTGAAACACATTATGTGGTGAGATCCACGGCATGATCTCACCACATAATGTGTGGTGACTTGAATTAATGTACACGTACAACTGACTTAAATTAATGTACACGTTTGATGTATGGGTCATAATCAAGGCTTGAGAGTTGAATATGAATAATACACACTTACTTATTTTACATTAAAAACCCATCCTTGTTAGTTTTTGGCATGAGACAGTTTACCAGACACTTATTTATTGAACATGATGCAAGTCATGGGTTCTGAGACACAATAGCAAATCAGTGAGAAATCAGTGTGCACTCAAACCATATGCTTACTATTCTGTCTTTCAATCAAATTTGATCAATCAAATAATTGTGTGCCAAACTTGGTAATGTATTTGGTGTCTTCGAAAACACAATCAGGCTAGTGAGATGTTAAGTGACACATAAAGTAGGAAGATACACTTGACTTTAAAAAAACTGGGTGTATCCCAATGCATGTTTTCATATCATACTGAGATGAGACATATACAGCTTTATTTGTGGGTAGGGTCATCCAGTTATTTAGGTGTATTTATTTAATGCACCTAAAGGGGTGGCATCCCAATTTCATTGTACAATGTATAAAGACAATAAAGAGTTAGGATTGGATTTGGACGGCGCTTTGAAATGAATTTGGGCAGGGTTTTGTCAGAAAGATATGAGCTATGTGAGCTTTAAAGCCATAAACAACTTTGAAAACTCTGAACTCAAATAGTTTATTTTGTGGAGCAAGCAATGAATGTTTATGAAACAGTCAAAGGTTAAATTAATTAAATTGAGTTGATGGTTGAGCTCAATATGAGAATTAAATACAATTTTTTATGAGGGTGTAGTAAGCAAAAACCAAACAAACACACCAAACAACCAAACAAACACACCAAACAAAAACAAACAAGCAGAAAAAGTTGGATATGGAAGGCAAGCTAAAATAACCTAGAGTGCATGTCATCCATCAAAGATCCTTCTGGTGTATTTTTCTGCCATAAGATGCACCAAAGGAACAGTTTTATGATGCGTTATTAATCAGAAGATTTCATTTAATTGTAAACTGTTAGGATGAACAAATCTGGCTGGTGTACCTATTTTCCACTGAGCACTCAAGCAAAGGATATGGTTGAGATTACACATGGGTTCAAGGGACCACGGTTTTAGGGGAAACAATACAAAGATGTTGAGATAGGACACCTTTAGAAAAAAAATTCTGGATAGCCAAAGAAATCCATAGAAGTTGACACCGTGCCTTGAAGTGTGTTGACCTTTCATCAAAAGTGGTGATCAGTTGAACTAGTGGTTTGTGTAAAACCTGCACCCCAAAAGTAACGGCCACATGCATCTTCTTCATGAGCACTGCTAAATATAAATTAATTATTTAAATACATCATAAAATTATTCTTCATATATGCAGTGATTGAACTCAGAATGTTATCAGAATCAGAATCAGATTTACTGGCCAAGTATGTTAACACAACAAAGAGCTTCGACATGATCATTTTGGCTCTCAAGCATTTCAGAAAATGTACATTTTAGTTAACAAACATTTCTACCTTTGAAATTGTTTAATTAACAAACAATTTGTAATATACTCTGATTGTACAGAAGTCAAACTGTGATTTAAAGTGCAATTGTGTGTGAAAGAAGTGGAGCTTTGGCATGCCAGATGATACTGATTAGCTATTTATGAGGGTTATCACTTTTGTTTTCTGGTAGTTTGGGTGTATGGGGCACTGCAGTTCCTTCCAGAGGGAAGGAGTTGAAAAAAGTTGAATCCGGGATTTGAGGAATCTGTAATGATTTCCTACAGAAGCACATAAGACGTTTCTTTATGCTCTAGCTGCAACCAGTTCTTATCCTGTTTAGTGGCTGTTCCGAACCAAACCGTAATGGATGTACAGGACTAATTTGATGACTGTAGAATAGAGATGGCTATGGCCGATACAATTTCCTCAGTTGCTGTAGGAAGTACAAACTATGTTGGACTTTTCTGAGGATGGCTTTCATGTCGGTCTCCCACTTAGGTCTTGGCAAATGGCAGTTTCCAGAAACTAGAAGGTCTCCATGGTTGACATCGATATTGTGGGGGGGAATAGAATTGTTCGTTTTCATATCAGTCATGAGCATCTTCAGGCCCATGTTCTTGTCCTGTGGTGTAGGGCTTGTTGGGGATAATGGTGGACAATTTGAAGCAGAAGTGGACTTCACACAGGTCCCGGGATCTGTTGAAGATCTATAAGGAGATTCCAGTTGGTCAGCACAGGCCTCAAAGGAGGAGGGGAGACATCATCTGGATCAACACTTTCCTGGTTTGGTTTTCTGTCTTTGTAAAAAAAAAAAAAAATCTTACAACCTTTCACATTATTTACTGTGCAGCCTGAATATGGGTGTGTGTGTGTGTGTGGGGGGGGGGGGGTTGTGTAAGGGTTTACAGAGATGTAATGGGGGCTTCTTCCTGCGGTAGAGGGATGTGAATATATCCCTCTCAAACCCCCTGCAGTATCAGGCATTCAGGTTGTCAGCCGGGTCTTTGTTTGCCTCAGCATGAGGGGATGGTCTTTTGTTGTTTGTACTCATGTCTTGTAGGCCTCGCCACACTGATGGGTCATTGGCTGAACATTGGATGAGCAGTTGTTACTTTTTTAAGCCACTCTGATTTTCTTTGTCAGACAAGTTCCTGCGTGTACAGTTTTTTGGATTTTGGATTATGAAAAGCGAGTCTGTATGGGTTTTTTTTCAAATCCTGTATCTGGTTGGTAAGGGTTTGCAGTTAATCATTCAGTCTGGGTTTGGGATGGGATGTAAAACACCTACTAGGATGAAAGAGGAAAACTCACATCTCCATGTAATCCTTCAAGCTACAGTATTTATTTAGCACTGTTGCACCTCTACACCAACCTTTGTTAATGTAGAAGCAAATTCTGTCAACTTTTGGCAGATTTTATTAACTGTTGAGAATTAATTCACTGGGCCAGGATGCAGTGACACAAAAGGGCAGCAGATCGTATAAAGTCCTTGTTTTTGTCATTGAGGAGAAGCAGCCCATCCATTTGGTTGAGCGTGTAGCGTAGATTTGCCAGTTGAATCATTGCGGGCACAGGTTGGAATCCCAGCTGTCAGAGCTTAACTACTTCACCACTGAAAATTGGCCAAAAAACTACTTGGGAGGTACACTGCCTGACATGAACTTTGATGTTAGGTTAGAATGTTAGAATTATTTTAACATTTTAAATTAACATCAGGATATGCCTGTCCTCTTAGATGTGCCCTAAACAATAACAGTTAAACCTTAAGGTTTTCAAGGATTAATATTCATAGGCTGATCATGTACAGTAAATGATACCCCTACATTCCTGATTCTTGATAATAGCCTTAATGTGGGTATTTTGATTCAAATGTCAGGCAAAACCTCTCAATGATCTCAATTTGATGGTGGGAATGATAAGAAAAAGGTGTAATTTTTGTCACATCCTGTAATTGCCTTCATGAATATATATTGGTTTGTTGGATTTTCAACAACCGTGGATTTTCACCTGTGCATCCAATCAACACCCTCTGATACAACTCATTGTTTGTAAGCTTTGGCCCAGTCAAATAGCTGACGCAGCCCCCCATGCTTATGTCCCTTCATACAAAAACAAACTTTGAAGGAAAAGCTTAGTTTACATGCAGTATTCAAGGTAACTTGAATGCCTAATAACTGAAAAGTTGATGAAGTAACTTTCTCATACGGTTACCGATTGCTCAACAACAAGTTAGACTAATGATTGCTGTACTTTAATTTCTTCTCAAAGTATTGTGATGTTTGAAGTCTGCAGCTAACTTGTAATTGGGTTCATGTACTTTGTGTTTAATCCCTTGGCATGCCGTTGATATATGGATGGCAGCACAAGTCTAGTCTCTGCTGAACAGATGCTTAGAGTCAATCCGGAGACATCATTACATCACCTTAAGAAGTTGACAACCAACTGCCAGTTAACATCAGAATTACGTCCTCCAACCAGACGCTTGTCGCTTGCTTGTTTGTATATGAAAGAATTAGTAGGGATTTGGATTAATCTTGTAACAGCAGGCACAAGTGGCTGGAGGAGGGGATCGGTGAAAAAGCAGTAATGTACTGTAATAGATCACATTCATGTCCAATGTTTTTCCTGTGAAACAATATTGTATCTTCCACTACCCTCCTTCACAGCAGTCCCTCGCTGTAGAAACAGCCACAGGGCCTTCTCACATTGCTACAGGAAGTCTGATCGATGGTGAGGCTGACTAATGTGCTTGCCTCCTCCCTACTAGAGTTCAGAGTATGGAACAAGGGGCCGGTCGTCCGGAAGAAGATTCTCTGGGCTGCACCGTGTGTGACTCAGAGCACAGATGAGCTGGGAGGATCAGGTCACTGGAACCCACAGAGCAGCAGCCAGGGGAATAAGAGAGCCGATGAGGAGTAAAGCTTTTTTGGAGATTGAGTGTCATTGTGCCTCACCTTCATTAGCTACCACACATTTTCCCTAGCTTGGTTAGTTAGCTAACAACATTAGTTGGCTTACATAATGTAATGGACAAACACCGTACCAGCACTAGCAGTTGGGTGTTGATGTAACAGGTACCAGCGTGTCTTCCTAGCTAGCTTTCGTAAAGTATAATTTGAATGATCCATAAGATTGACTTCATATCAATAGTATGGTAGTATGGTAGTATAGTAGAACGTCCAGTAGGTAAAGAAACTGAGGGGAGAAAACATATACTATCATGCTAATCATTGGCAAAACTTTCCCCTTCTATGCAAGAAAGAATTATATTACCAACAAAAACTTTTATGTGGTAAATGATTGTTTATGAAAATGCCATAAAATACATGATATTTATATGACCACCATCAACCGAATAGTTTGAGATTGTTTTCATGTTTTCATTTTTCACTGTAAGCTTGTCCTGTAATATCTTGCTAGAAATGTGACCACCAAAAAGACTATGTTGGTTGGAATCAGGGCTGTTTTGGTTCTAGAAATCTTGTACCACAGTTGAATTGGAAAACTTGTGATTTTGCTTCACTGTAAAAGGAGACGGGGAGTCAAATTTATCTTCAGTTGTGTTGTTTTATTTTAATGACCAGTCCAGGGCTAATATATCTGTCTGCCCATGGATTGAACAAGTATTCATCATTGTATTAAAGAGCAACTAAGTAGACTATTGACTATTTAACCGAGACTATCTATGCTTACTTTGGCAACACTCTACTGCCACAAAGGTTAGGAGAAATCCCGGACACTTGCCTATGCTATGGCCAACAACACAATATACTGTATCTCCATACTGACTTGGAACTTTCACTTAGGGACATTGTCTGGTCTCACAACCCCTGTGTAAATAGATACAGGTCCTCACACATCCGACATACACAACATACAAAACATTCATAGGACCTGCTCTAAACTTCTCTTTCATGGTCTATGGTGGAATGACCTTCCCATTTAAATGACTGGATGGTTTAAGGTTCAACTGTGCACCTCTCTGTCCAAACAGCCCTTCAGTGTTATTCAAATCTGGACCCAAGGGCACCAAAAGCAACACCCAGCATTCTTCACCTCTTGTGATGGCCAACTCGTTGAATTTGAGATCAAGTTGTTGTTACACTGTCCGGCCAGAAACTGAATTGATGTGCCAAAGAGCTTTGTGATTGACTAAGATATGGCGGAAACATTAGCTTTTTGGAGAATCTTGAATGAACGTGCTGCACTATAACTACTGAATCTGTATTATGATAAGTACTTTGCGTTTTTCTCATGTGTTTGTTGAAAAATTCGGCCCATGTGATTTGCTGATGATTTGAGTCATGGTTTGCTTCTGACATAGCTGAACTGTTATTAGAAACACAATTAACCTTAAAATGTAGCATCTTTAAGGTTAGAATAAAGAGTAAAGACCTAAAAAAGCATTATACATTGTCAAATCATTACATTGTGTGTGAGGACTATATAGTATACCACAACTACATCTTGAACATTTTCATTCTTCAGACACTTTTATCCAAAGAGATATACAGGGAGGGATTACAACCTTTGATCTCATGATCTGTAGTCAAATGTGTTACCACAGAGCTACCCAATCCAGCTCACTGATTAAATTTCACTTTGGGACCCATTCTCATTCACGAAGAAGCAGTAAATAACTTCATATATAATTTACTTAATTTTGTATTTTGCTATTGAATGTACAGTCGTATTTTCTGTCTAGATTATTTCTGGATGTAGAGACAGAGGCTTTGTGTAAACAACTAAACAATTGTTGTGTATGTGGATTAATCACATGATGATAATACAAATAAGCAAGGTAGTGATTATTTAAAAAGATTTGGGCCGATTGGTCAGTTGAACATGTTCTAGTGGATTACAATGTAAAGTAGTTCCAGTATCAGAGGGCTTAAATATCCCCCTGTCTGAGCCCCTTACTGCACCAATCAAGTTTAATTTAAATGACTTCTAACATTCAAGGATAGTAATGGCTAATACTGCTCCTTATTCCCCGTCTAAGAAAACAAAAAGGAGGATTTTAATTCTGTCTTATTATTTTATTAAAACAATATATGATGCCAATTGTAAGCCTTTATGTCCTTTCTTTTGGGAATTCATTGACACAGCAGTCCCATCTCCTTTGAGGCGTGCCCTAGATGAAACAAAGCATACACCTCAAGTGGTCTCTGAGGGACTGGGGTATTTGACTGGCTCAGGGAAGATTGACAACTGTGCATTATTTTCTCTGAAAAGTAGCAGGGAGTCCCACATGGAGGAAGAAGGCATTTGAAGGGCTGTTCCCCATCCACTTTCTTTCTGCACCTCTACAGTTATTCAAGCAAGCCTATGAGCATTTAGATGATCAGAATTCCACAACATGGCTGTCTACCCCATGCTGTCAAATTCAGAGGGATACATTTCAAGGAGTAAGAGAGGTAGACATGCACTTACGCACACACACTTGCCCTGTGAGTCCAGAGCCACTTCTCAGACACCACGCAAAAGCTGAAATGTGAAGAATCTGCTTCTCTGTGGGGAGGCAGTCAGACATGAAGCTGTCTTGAATGAGCAGATATCTTTTCAGTGAGTGACTGGCGGCCGAAAGGCCGGTCTTTTTATTTAGCTTTTAGTCATCTTCACAGTTGATGTATTTAAATCTAAAGTTAAATAAAAGGCCTTTAAATTATTCGGCATGAAACCCTCAAACCATGTAGATCATTAACGATAACTAAAGGATTAGTTGCAATTCGACTTGTTAATTGTAAGGTATCTTAGCAGAGCCATATGACAGAAACCTGACATAGTTTTCAACAAACGACTAAGCATTTGGATGTAACTGAGCACAGATGTCAGTGTCAACACGGACTGATTAGGAGTGATAAGAAAATAAATAACCCACAGGCAGTCTTTGTTAATGACAACACCATAATGTGCCTCAGGAGAGCCAAAGCATGCCAATTTTAGCAGCCATGATTTACCAAGCCCAAGTCTGCCTGCTGGCAGCGGAAGGATTCTCAAGCCTCATTCTCTATCATCAACTGTCGTAGAATAGGGTTAGGGTTAACATTTTTTGGGCTTGCAACTCATAAAGAGTATGTTAAAGGGGAGTTTGATAGCAGAACTCTGAACTGAGTACAAAGTCAGGGGATATGACATTATACAATTGCTAGGACCCTAACTTACTATAGTCACACACATCAATGGGGTGCACACCATACATGTCTAACATCTTTCCTGAACCAATGTTAGAACACATTTAAACATGGCAAAAAAAAAGACTTATTTGAGATTGTTGATTTTCCTCATAGAGTTAATATAGGTGTTTTCAATCTCACTTAAGACTGTATATAATAGGAAATAGTTACATTATACTGTAATTTATAGCATGCTCATACCAAACTTGTATTGCCAGTCTTTGAGAGAAAGCTGTCTTGGTTTATTTCTACAGTATTTACTGTATGCAAGTTGAAATCTTGTATAAATATGGCATGCCATACATACAAGTCTGCAATAATTATGTGCAATTGCACTGATTCTTTTTTTGTCGTTTTTTTCTTACATGGTATGTAAGTATTAATGGAACAGCAATATAATTGCATTTGTTTGTTTCTACAACAAACAAATGATCAAGCATGTGTCCTGTGGAACTGCCCTTTAACATGCTTGCTTAACTGTACAGGAATTTTGGAAATTGCAGAATTCAACCCACCATGTCTAAGTAAACTTGAAACATCTGCCGATCTGAGATCTGCAGATCATGTGTGTTCTTAAATGCAGATAAGTCATAGTGGCATAGACTTGCACTGCCCTCCCTCAAACATTCTGGAAATTGGCACATTTGTCACAAACAGTGTTGTCTGTTGAGAAATCTAATATTTCCCGGATATCTTGGTGAATTAGGGATTTGTGTGTGTGCATTTACAATTCTGAGGCGATTTCAGAGAGATGTCGACAGGCGATGTGTAGTATCGTCACTTCTAGGAAGCAGCCAGACATGAAGATCCAAGTTTTCTGTCTTTTGAGTCACGGTATGAAATACTGTACTGAACAGTAAAACTGAACAGAAAGCATTAACATTTAAACTTGGCTGTGTTTTGTGTTTTTAATCTGACAGCAACACCAACATATGCATCATCTGTATTTTACACTACATTTCAAACTATTAAACATGTATTTGGCAATACTGAAGAAACTCCCCTTGTCTGTCATGAAACATGGAAAATGCAGAAAACAGGTTGTAAAAAGAACACCGTACCTCACTGCAAGGCACAAAGTGTCCTTCACATCATTAAATAAAAGATACCTTGCATGGGAAACAAGGCCAAACACATCTGATCTTCACATTCCATGACAATTGGAAACAATCTATCAAATAGATTTCATACAATTTTAAGCTGAAGTCAGGATTGTGAATAGTGAGCTGGCAAAACCTCTATTACAACAAATGTAATGCACACTTGAGTGTAATAATGGTCCTGGTTTTACTACCACCTAGTAACGGGAATCTTGTCATTAAAGGGAGATCAAAACCCAGCACTAAATATTTTTGTAATTATGAACTTATTATCCCTGGTTGAAAGGAATAAGGACTGTAAAATCAATGTTATAAATAGTGGATATATGTATGAAATGTTGCAACAAGTATACCTTGGTTCAAAGATCACAAAGAAGTTTGTATTTATGTTACACTAAGTACCATGTAAAAAGTAATATTAGTGTGGTCACATGGAATCTCCTCTATAGTTACACTTTTTTATGACCCAGCGATCAAAATTGTTAGAAAAGTGAAACTAACTAAGTATAGAGGAGGTTTTACATGGGTATTTATCTTGTTTTGGTGCCTACACCCAAGCCAATATATAATTCCCTGCTCCTACACATCAATGTTTTTGCACAAACAATGTTGTTACTATAGACATTGCTATAAAGTTACTTGGTAATTAATGTAACCTTACTATGAAGTGCTGTAGTTCTGTGCTGGGTTATTCAGTTGTCACCTTGATTGATGGGGTACAGCACCCCATCGGTAAGTATTCGCACATTTTGTATAGTTTGTATTTTTTAGCTTATGTATAGGCAAAATTGTTATATTTATTTTTACTTGATTGTTGTATGCCTGTGCTATGTAAGACCGTGGCTCCGTGAGGCACGACATTTCGTTCCACTGTATGCCCCTGCATGTAGCGGAATGACAATAAAGCACAACTTGACTTGACTTGATCTTGAACTCGTTTTTTGTGTATAATCTATACCGCTTGGTTGGCACCCTGCTACTTTTTAATACAATTCCACTTGATATCCTAACCTCTACCATGAATTCAACATTGGAACTCTCATTGTGCATAGCAATCTTCAACTGTGCAACACATATGCATCTGTGTCCCTTGAAATGTTATTCTGTGAGGATAGTGTGTAGGCATCTTTCTTGTGCATGTGTGCTGTTTTCATGTCCTGGCATTTCTTAAATTCAAGGCAAACAAAGACAGCATGTTTTGATGACTGTCAGCAGCGGCCTTTTATTATGTGTCAAGATTGTCCTTACAAGAGTTGAATACTTCCAGTGAATTCAGCAGACAAAATTGTTAATAAATACATTTATATCCCTGAATTGATAAGAATTGTTTTCCTTGCCTGAAGAGTTTCAATGGAAGCCAGGTGGATCAATGAATTTGAAATTCTGTACTTTTGAAAGTTTTAGCAAAACTATTGAAAGCTGAAGTCAAGTTTAATTGTTTCCATATCCATCTACTAGCGTACCAGTGTCCTTCACAATGCAGGAGAGCAGATAAATAGATGAGAAATTTCATAAGCCTTGAGAACACGTTTTTTCTGTACAATGGACAATATGTTTAGTTTAGTTATCTTAGTTTTGAAAAGCTTTTATTGAAATTAAGATAAATAATTAGAAAATGGCATTTTCATTCATTTACTGAATTTAATAATTAATGAAAAGATTACTTATCACATTAGATTACATAAGCACTACACAATGTCTATCTTTGTCAAACAATGGTTGATTCTTCCTGAGAGAAATAAGCAACATTCCATGCCCAAGGTCTATGAGATGTTCTGCCAGTGGAAAGAAAACAGAGGGCAATAGGGGCAGTTCAACACCTCGCTAGTGAAGTGTATCAGTCATTACCACATTTGACCTCTCTCTTCCTGACTGCAATAGGAGCACTGGTGCCACATTTCTCTAAGTGCCGCTGGCAATCCCTTCAGGCATCCCAAACATATGGAGAAATACATGCTCCTGAAAGCAGTCAGTTACAAAGATGGCAAGATGCTTATAAAGCACTTAATAGTGCAGGCAAGTTTAATGACACTGCAGTTTGAGAGTTTTCAGATATGAAATCAATAGGATGCAGATGAAGCAGATAAGGGATTTGCCATCATCATATTCAACGGTTATTGGCTAAGTAAAAGACAGCCTAGATAAAAGTTTGGCACTAAAATCGTGGGAAACACAACATCGCAGGATTCATAGAGGCTGTTTGTTATGCTCAAGTCTCTTGACTCACTCGAAAACAGAAAGATTAAGAGTAATTTCCCTGATCAAAAATAGGAAATGACAGGATTTTGATAGGTTTCATACTAATTTACCATTTGGTCAGGCATCATAAAATAACTGGGATCATGTCAAGTTGTGTAAAATAATAACTTTCTTGTCTTCCAGTCACAGGGACAGTTCTTTCTCACTATCTTGGCCCCGGGTTGATAAAACAACCTCTTTGCCTGGGGAATACCATGAAAGTCAACAATTTCCAGACTGACAATCCCTTTTAATGTGTTTTAACTGGATGCACACAATGTCAGAGTCTTCAAACAATATTTCAGAGAAAGGGATCATTAATGATGAGGAAAGTTAATCAGTAAGTGACCCATGAATGTTCAGATATAAGAAGGAGTGTCTACTGCTGAAAACTGTAAGCAGTGTACTCAGGCGTTTTGTGAAACTACTTTATATTCCATTTAGAGAATATGATTCCACTCATGCATTAAGAAATATCTTGTTACATTTGTTATTGAAGTGTCTCAACAGAGAATCACAGCTGCCTAAATTGTAAATTAAAAAAAAATTCTCTAATGGATTCCATTATACTGTCAAATATGTGTCAGGATTTTTTATTACTTCTTTGTTTTAAGAACGTTTCATAGATTTTGAAGCGTGTCACGCCATACCTTAAACTATTACAGATCATTTCACTCAATTAAATTTAGTTTAATTAGTTGTTCCACATTATATATTTATTCTTTAAAAGTCTTCTGATCATTTTCGGTAATTATGAGAAGTTCACTGGAATAGTGAAGTTCTACATGGAATCTGCGGACACAGCTAACCAAGTCCCTGGCAGTCTAGATACAATCAGTGGAACACCATTTGCTCATGTATATGTGCCCCTTTCTTTTCAGATTTTGTATGCCAGTGGGTATAAATGTTACATAAAAGTTATATGGAACTAAATATAGCACGGATATTATTTTGTCAAAATAATTGCCCTTTAAAAATATAACTCCTAACCTATATGAGTGGCTGGTATTTTTTTAATACTAATAATGTAAAAGCTATACACGACTATGTGATATTTTGAAAAACAAACAAGGCAACACTGTTTCCTGTTGTAATCTGTAAATAGTCATCTTTTTTAGATGATTCATCAGTCCAATACCATAAACTTGTATAAATGTTTTTGTTCATCTTTGTTTGCCTTCTAGCCTGTCATCGATATCGCTGGACACAATAATATGAAAGAAAAACAGTAAGAAAGTTATGCTTGCCTCTTTATCCTATCAGAAGGATGATATGTAGCAAAGGTTTCACATTCAAATTAATTTCTGTGATGATGCAATACATTGTTTTGGGAAAGTTGATGTTCATGCTTGGAGGGACTACATTTTTTCAAGTGAGAGTAATGGAATTTGTGGAATCTTGTTCTGTAATAGCAGTTTTTTTCTTTTTGAAAAAAAACTCTTGAATCCTTTACCAAACCACACTGTGATTAAATGTAGTCGCCAGTCTTACTGCAGCCATTGGAGCATATTTTCCCATGAGTCTTAGATTGTTTTATTTTGTTGCATATTTTCTGTATTTTGATAGATCCCAATTAGTCTATGGAAGTACAATTGATCATCAGATATGGTACCTTGATCACATTACAATTGGTTGGTTTGTGGATGAACAAATAACAAAACTACACACAGAAAACTACACATTGAATTACATACAAACACAATAAAGGAACAAAGTAAAAAAGCTTGTTAAAGCTGAGAATGCATAATAATTAGCATAATATAAAAAACATTTGCATAATAGAAAAGTTAGATGACCTAAGCCTTCCAATAAAAAATGTTACCAGTCTAATGTCTGCTTAATCGAGTTAGGGGTGATCCAGCAAAAAAAAAAACAACTGTGCACAATCAATGCCTTAACTTGGCAAGTCATTGCCAACTAAATCTTACAGTGCTTTTTCAGAAGTTTGCCATCAAAGTGAGGAAGCCATCTGGCTGGTGGCCTTCCTTTCAGAGTTTCGCTGCCAGGCCTGGGCATATGCCAGTGAAACCCAAGGGAGACCAAGGTACAATACTGTATATGCAGCGGAGAAAACCCTAATCAGGATTTATGAGAAAAACGTGAGTCTTGTCAACTGTAAAGACAAAAAAGGCTGGCATATGTAAGCTGTTTTACGGAATCTTTTCAACATACCTGCTTAAGAACAGAAACATTTCTTGTCAATCAGTGTGACTTAATTTGCACTTGTTTATGAAAATATAAAACACTTCTTTAAAAATAGCCACTATTCTTTACTGGTATTATCCTACAATTATGAATTAACACCTTTTAAAAGTGACAACAGAATTATTGGATAGAATGTACATTGTCTACACAATTTCATTATAGGCAAGAGTATACTGCTGCAGAAGTTTACATTTTGTATTAATTAATAATAATATGACAGTCCTATTGAGCACATTGAAAGTAGAGCAATTGAACATTTTGGTTAGCTATTACAGAACGTGAGAATTTCAAGTCAACCTTCTCTCAAGTGACTGATTTCATACATTCAAGCATCTAGTGGCACTATAAATAATATTTCTGGATTCTTTATGCATTATGCCTTGTATATTTCTGATGATGAGATTCATTGATTATATTTCTCCTGCTTCATATGCATATAAATAAGATGACTGTCCAAGTCCCAACCTTGTCTTATTTTCTTAGCACAAGAACCTGACAGGATCAGCTCAGTCATTTTAGGCAGAGAATTCATGAAACAAACTTTAAATTGTACTTTGTCAAATGCTTTTGGTACCAACATTTTTTAAACGGTCTGTGAAATAAATCATTGCAGCAGGTCATAGGATCATTCAGATTGTCCAACATAACTTATTGCGTTAGATCTATGTGAGATGTATGACTTTCTTGGGGAAATTAATTTAACAAGGATGTGATGACCATACTGATGACCATGGCTCCTATTGAAGCAGGTCCAATTGTCTGTCTCAGTTCAATTGTCCTGCGGCAACTTATTTGTAAAACCAAGAGAGCACACTTTCATAAAACAAAGCTCAAAGGACCTTTTGGGGGGGTATTGGGAAGACTGTGACAACAAGCTTAGACTCCCTTTGTGTCTCCCCCTTGATGTAAAATTTTCTGAAATATAAGTTATTTTGCCTGTTAAGGCCCCCATTACCAAAGAAAACTATAAGACAACAATGATGTTTATTGTTACTGGCCCCTCTATAAGTGCCCCCCCCCCCTTGATTTATAGTCCTCCATCCCCACCCCATCCTGCCCACACGATTTGGCCTGATTTGGGAAAGCATTTAAAACAGATAATGACTTATAGCTATTCTGAGTTTTGAATGCCTTGTTTTCAAGGAGATCTAATAATGCTGAGTCAGTTTACGGCACACAAATATGACATGTATTACAGTCTCTTTATTTCTGACATCTGTATGACCCATCCAGGTATCTAACATAAACAGATGCACTGTACCTTTCCTAAAAAAACTAAAAGGAGAGTAGGTAAATGGAGTGTGGCTGGCAGGTAGAGCAAAACGCAAGACTCAAAACACAGGAAGCCGTTTATTATATTGGCAGGGGCTGGTGGTAGAGGAGAATCCAGGGGGATGCTGGATGAAGGTGACAGGTCAGAAACTGGAGCCGAGGTAGGGACCGAGAGTGAGCAAGTAGCGGCGTTGAACTGGCAATGAGCGGATGTGGAACCGATGTTAATGTACTGTTGAGTTGATTGTAGATGAGCCACAGTTGAGTGGTTAATTGGGGAGAGTGTGTGGACCGGACGGCTGGAGCCTGCAACTAGAACACAAGGGACCAACTGACACAGAACAAATAGAAAACGGAAAGGGCGGGTCCAGCCCAGGGACATGACAAAAACAGGGTAGTGATATTCCAACTATATAGTGTTGTCATCATGTGATGCACCTTTCCCTTGTTCATTTCTATCATTTTATCAAATCGAGCAATCAAGCTTTTAACCAATGTTTAACTAAACAGCAAAGGGACCCAAGTTAGCTTGTAGACAAATGATAATCTAACTTGAGATACCGCTGCAAGCATGAAGCAAGGCCCTTTTACAAGAAATTAGCATCAACTGTGTTCAATGAAATTCTCAATAATGTCTTGACTTTTTAAATTTGGTCACGTTTTCCTGCAGACCTGCTGTTACCCACTATATCTAAAGAAGCTCAGCAAAAGTTTGCGAAAGCTGCAATATAATTTGTTAATGCGTGTGAAACTGTGAAATTAATCTAAAACAAAGTTTTTATGCCTTACACATCACAAGTCAGTCAAGACGGCTTTCCCCCTTCATACACTTCATGAAATATTCAAAACACTTTCCCAGGCAATTGTAGCCTCAGGGTCTGAAGGTTTATCTTTGTAACAATTTGATAATACTGGTCACACTGTATCGCATGTCCTTCAGCAACAACAAGGGCATGTTTTCTATTCCCACAGACAACATACTCACAGCATAAATAGCTGGCTTTGGTCAGCAGCTGAAATTCTTTCTGAGTGACAAGGTTGACAATTCTCAGAACATTAAGTCTTTCTTTAGAGCCAAGGATTATTTTTCAACACTGAATATACTCATACAGTACTCACAACTGAATATTCAAATTGCATAGTAGAAAATATTTTTTTTTCTTACACTAGCTTTACACACAGTTTAGTATTCAGAGGAACTTAAACAACAACTATGCCAATAACTGGATAAACATGCATTTGATTAAAATATGAAATTCAAGTTCATTTTTGCTTACTTATTGTATCCATCCTCGTAAACTGTTTAAACAGGCAGACTTTCCACTGGTGAACACCATGGGTCAAGGTAAGTAATGGCTTGTAAAATCTACAGTAGGTTTTAACCTGGTCATGTACAGAGTCAAGCTCTATCCATGTCACCAATCATACAGTTGAATTAAGTTAACCAATATATAGTATTTGCTAGTGACAAATATGCATTTGGTTGTCGAATGCTGATAAGATAGGGCCTTTGTGTGAACACATATGATAGGTAATCAGATAGGTAAACCAGAATATGTATGTTATGTATTTTACAAACATGTGTACATCCTCTTTGTGCATACTTGTATCTGTGCTTGTGTGCCCTTCATGTGCATGTGCTTTTGTATGCAAACATCTGTAGAACAGCTTCACCTGCTCACCTACATTTATGGACAGATGGCATAGCTGTACACGGTCAACCCTTTCTACTTATCTATCTATTTGACCAGAGAGAGAACTGCAGATGTTCAATGTAGCTGAGTACAATTGTGAGGGTTGATTGCCTCTTGTTTTCTAGGAGCCATGTTCGCAATCAATGAGTTTGATGTTGGTTCAGTTGCTGGGAGGGATTGATCGGGAAGAAGTGTAATTGGTCTCCTTTGACACTGCAGCAAGCAGAACTTGATCAGGGAACAGTGGTACACATGTGTATCAAGTGCCCTCTATACAATATATAGAGCATAATCTTTCAATTATCGACACTGACTTGCAGACACTAACTTTCTAGATGTTGTAATGTTCTTCCCATCCCATTAAAATTGCAAGTTAGATTCACATTCTAAAATACACATTTACAGATACACATAAAATACACATCTCAAGAGGTGAGAACGATATAAGCAAGATTTCCTTAAATTGAGAAATATTATTGAAATATGTTGAGTGATATCCCCTCAACATTATAAACAGTATTTTGCATTTTAGATATTGAATGAGGTGTTGTTCTACTTGGTATTATTAAGGAAGGTCAAGGAGTGAGTTAGGATTCTGAGAGGCCAATGTAATTATGAGCAAGGCTAATGATGGATTAATATGAAGTTTGACCTTTTTAGAAACCTTTTCTTACTTCAAAAGGGTCCATGTTCACTCATGCTGCCAATGCTCACTTCTTGAACCAAAGCAAATCCGAATGGAAAGCAAGGGTATATGAGTGGCATGATTCACAAGCAATTAACATGCCACAGACATTAGCTGCCCTCTGAGTGTATAAATACATAATAACAGAATAAATAAAATATGAATCATCAATCATGGGTTTACAGAAAAATCGACTACTGCTAATAATGCGTCCAGTGAATAACAGTGGGATGCAGTATAAAAAGGTTGGAAGAAATACTGTATGCTAATAAAGATGTGTTATGTGCTGCTTATGGTCTGTGAAAAGCCACGCATTAAAATAAATTCTACAAATTAAAATGTCTGCTTTGAGATACCACCTTCAAATGACTGATGATGCATAGCTTGTTGTTTTTGCTGCACTACAGTATGCATTTCTGTAAGTGTAATTGTAAGACTGCGGTTGAGATATTGAGATGTTGTTTCACACTGTAGTATTATTCATTTTTGTTCACCATACATTAATTAGCTAGCTACTGAAATCAAGTTATCGTTCCATTGTATTTACCAATTGAGATTGACCAGGCCTGGTAGCTGCGATTACTGACTTATTTTACAATGTGGTTCGGAAAAAAGAGTGTCCTTTATTTTGATCAACAAATTATTGTACAACCATGAACTTCTGATCCTTGATCTTCTTCTTTACTTTCTCTCTGCACTATTTGTTCAATGCTTTAGACAAAACTGTAGGTTATGTGAAAATAAATTTATGTAAATTGTAATCCCAACTACCCCTAACCACATCAGGGTATCATCTAATGCCATCGGATGTCATGTTATGCTGCTGGCAAAAAACTGGATTCACCTTACCTTTTTACCATAAAAATCTAAATAATTCTATTACTTATAATATTTTTACATATTATAATTGTTATAATTGAGTCATGTACCTCAAAATTAAAATACACACATTGAACATTGAACTATATATTAGGGGCTACATTTGATCCTTTTAGTGTTGGAAATTGAAGTAACAAGCCCATTTAAATGTCCATAACAGACAGTATAGGCGTGGGAATGGAGCTTGCACCAAATCATCTCATAGAGTTTAGCAGAAATGGTGGAAGAAGGGCATGTAAGGATATTGAGTGGGTCCAGACAGGGGATGCCCCCAGAGCCTAGGGCAGTGATGGGGGAGTGGAAGGAGAATGAGTGGGCACAAATACAGTGAAAATTTGTTAAAATATTTGTGTAAGAAGATGACAGTGTGGGAGGACCACTTAAATTCACAGAGGCTGTAATGGTAAATCACAGATATGAGAAAACAAAACAAAGCAATGAAGATAGAGGTTTGAAACAAAAACATATTTGGAGAGATCCCCCCATGCTACATCTACAACCATGTCAGTACTTAGCGGTGGCTGTTAGTCCATGTTCACCTGTGTTTTCAAAAACACCTGAGCAACGCAAAGCCTGAGCAAAAACCTGATATGGAGTTCAGAGGGATAGAGCTAGGACCGATGTCAAACTTGTGGTTGGTCAATATGCAACATTGCATGAAAAATTGAGTCTATAAAGTGTTCAACAAATTGTATGAATGTCATTGATCTGTATGAATAGTGCTTACTCTTAAAATCTTACAACATAGAAATCTTTGACTCCTCAACAACTCCTCACTCAGTAAAACAAGGTAAATGCACCCTGCCTCTGAATCCAACCATCTCAGATTTAAACAGCAGGAGCTGCAAAGTATGAACAAGACCTACAGGCAAGCGTCCATCCTGTGGCACCAGCAATCTCCTGTGACACGTTCATACCTCTCAAAGTTATTACTGTTTTCTTTTGGTGTCAGTAAATGTTTAGACTTTATTTGCCTTCATAGTTTAGGGGTAAAGAGGCATTCATTATGGATGGATATTTTGTGTGGAACACAAAATTGTAAAAAGGATGCACAGGATTTTATTATGACTGAATTGTAGTGCCCCTGAATAATCATCATATCTTATTAGCCACCCTTCTGAGCTTAACTTTGGAAGTCCGGAAGTGAAGAATTCTATAATAATTAAGAATGATGAACTGTAAAACAAAAGGCAGAACTATGGACATACTTGCCAAATACATCTTTGTTCCCTATAGTAATTCCTCATGTGTGTCACTGTGTTCATAAGGCTTAAGGGAAGTATGTATAGGACAGTAAAGGGCCTAAACTGCTACAAGTTTTAATTTTTTTTGTTGCGTAAATTTACTGAGATGTGACAGAGATTCCACAAGACTCATTTGCGGTTGTAAGTGCGCGAATGGTATGAGTTGTCCATTTGTGCACAAAGTTGTTAACTTGCTTTGCGATTTCATGTATCCTGAGGCGAAGGATGTTTATTGTTCACATATCCCCTTTCCTCTCCTCTTTGTGCACATACTGTATCCAACTAATTAAACAAAGCACACTATTTGATTAAACAATATAATTGCAGCAGTCAGTGTTTGTGATCATTAGGATAACACTGAAACACCATTACTGTGATGGACGTTTCTTGTTCAGCCCCAACTTAAAATGGCTATCAATGACCAAGGCACCAGAGGAAAACAATTCAACTGTGACAAAAATATGTCCAGATAGAATCCGGTTAATCCTGGGATAAACTGACACAATGAGCATGGTAACACTACTTTACCAAGATCAGCGTAATAAACAACATATGAGCTTTGTGATAAACTACGTATGCTTTTCATGACCCTGAACAGGACTAAGGATAAGCATTAAACGAAGAGAAGGGGATTAGAAAACCTTTAAGTCTGGACCTCATTAAAGGGTTTACACATGGCTTATGGTAGGATAGGGTAGACAAGTACTGTAAGAACAAGAAGAGGTTTCATTACACAAAATGTACCCCACTTTCAGCCATAAGCTGAGATGAAGCCAGCACTTGGTTCCACACTTCTGATTATTCCAAATTTCTACAGGGGGCTCCTTTGATCAGCACAAGTTTCTGTGAGTAGAAGGGGACAAAAAAAACATCCTCTTGATACCGCATGATAGATATTAGGATGCATGATCAAATACCCACAAAAGTAACTTAATCTTGAAAATGACAACATTTCCATAATTACACATCTTCAGTTGAAATGTAAATGTCATGGCTCCAAAGACTTTGCAACATATCTGGGTTTTTAATTTGTAGAGAAATCCATCAAGAAAGGACTATTGAACAAGTTGTGGGTATACCTCGAATATGCAGATTTTATCTAATAGATATTAAATGACCAATAGTGGTGTCATATGCTAATGCATATACAGCAAACGTGCTTGAAATGACAGAACATGGGGTAACAGAATGATATTTTAAATATAAGACCTTGACCTTTTGCAGGGAGTAAATTGTGACAAGATTGAGACTAATCTCAACCCCACTCCACTATTTTCCCACAGATTTGGGTTCAAGCCCAGTCAACTGATGATTTATTCTACAACAAAAATTCAGACGGGGATAGGAGAAAGTGGAACAATGAAATCTTCATTCAAGAGTATGGCTTTGTTATATAAAAGAAGTCCACACTAGAAATGATGGAAAGCAGCTGCTCTGTGGTTGTATAATTGCTTGTTCATATCTCTCCCAGGTCCTATTCATTGACACCTTCAACAGTAATGGCTCACATGTTTACCACTGAGTTAGACGGAAAGCTATGTGTGCATAACCTTGTATGTCTGCCATTGTGACTGCACGTTTATGCACATCCCTTACAATTCGTCTGTGCTGTTGTCGGAAGCCAAAGCCCCCTTGCTATTATTTCTATTTAAATTTGTACACAGAAACTGCAACTATTTTATTCACAATTATTGGTCAGCAAAACTTACTTAAAAATCAGATTATTACTTTTACTATATCTAACTTTTCAAATGATTCCATACAGACGTCACAGGAAAATGGTATGTTTAACGTGTGTCTGCTAGGGTACAACTTTTTCTCTCTCCATCATTACATAGACAGGAAATAATGCTTTCAGGTTTCTGTTGTGAGAAACAGACCAGGGAGGTTACTGTCTACTCATTGTAGAATAATAAACAATATCACCTCAGGGGTCCTAGGCATAAATAATACTATATTGCCGTGCATTATCCTGCTGGGTAGAGATAAAGCTCTGTGAATCTGTCGGTTCTTATTATCTTTTATTTCTCTAGAATGAGAACCACAGCACCAGGCATCGGACCCAGGGCCGAAAAATATAACTTTTGAAGATAGAATATTGGCAGTTACTATTTCATGCAGTATAAGTATTGAGGTGTGTGTATGATTCTGTGTGTGTGCTTCCAAGTATGTTTACGTATTTATCGTGTTTTGACAGTGTACCTACGTGTGTTTTGTGTGTGTGTATTGCTAGCATTCATCTAATGCCTCTTCCACATCCAAATTCAATAGACATTTTTCAGTACTGTAAAAGAACAAATAAGATCTAATATTCATGTGTAACAGCGTGTGTGAAAATGTGAAAAGTAATGACCCAACTTTATGACCAGCATCTTTTTGTAGGCTACATTAAGAACACCATTTTTGATTGCATGCATCCTACTGGCCACCTGCCAAGCCAGGGTATATGTGTGTAGGAGTTTCATTGTATATTGGTTTGTGTTTGTGGCAGAGGTGTGCAGGTGTTGTTTTTTTGTGTCCTAATGGGTAATCATTGGTGGTCGTCAGAATGATTTTGCTCAATGTTAATGGTCCTCCCAGCACTGTGCAAGAACACTGAGATTACAGCCAACAAGGCACACATGCTGAATGGGATCCAGCCCAGCACCTGCATCTCTGTCTCCCCAGGTCTCCCCACACTTCCCCAGACCGCGCTCCATCTCATTTCGGCGTGACTCACAGCTTGTGGGTCTCAAACAAATCCTCATGACTTTTTTTCTCCGCTCTTCCTCCCTTCCTGGTTTTGCTGATATTAAAAACGAGAAGACAGCTGGGTCCAAGCAGCATAATGAGGTCAAAGCCATTTTAATAAGTCTGGGGATGAACCCATCCTCCAAAAAAGGCTGGACTGAAGATGAGGAAGGAGGAACAAGGAGAGTGTTTTACACAAGTACAGTATGAGTTCTGAGAATTAGGTAGTTGCATGTTTTATGGCCCTTATAGAATGTCCACACTCTAGCCATTAATAGCTGAAAATAATTACATAGTTTCATTTATTTTGAAAGCTTCATAATACAACATGTATTTAGATTTTTCCTTGTGATTTGCACGTTATTGAAGATAAGCAGTTTCTTAAATGAACATAATTCAAATTACGATCCAGCTTACGTTTAGATTCCACCTGACTGGAAGGCACAATTTATACAGAGTTCGCGAATGCTGTTGAATGTGAAAGGTGGAATCTGTCAAATCTATCTCAACCATGATGAATAGCCATTTATTGTGTTGCTACTGGAGAGGGCAGGTACGCTGTCAAAGACACAGAGAATATCTTCTGTGAACGTCAAAGACAGGCAGTTTTGTGAAATCCTTTGCGAGCCAAACATACAGTGATTGCAATAGGCTTAACAATTGCCATGGTTGAAGAGGATCTCAGTCTGGACACCACCCTCCGTAAATCATAACCCTACTTTTGTGACATCGGTGAAGCTGTGAAACAGCTATGCCATCTGTCTGAAAACAACTTCTACTGCTTTAATCATCCATAGAAAACACATGCAACACAGTCAAGAGTTGACATTGGGATATCATTGTATGTGTTCACGTACACCACTTTTATTACAAATACACATTTGGAAATATTACTTAAAGGTTAATAATGCAACTAATTGTGTTACCTTTGTTGGCACATATGGAAGGAATTCATTCCATGTGTACGCAATAAGTTCTTTAAATGAATCATTTGTCTTCTATCATTTTCCAGATCAAAAATATACCCAAACAACAAAAACATGTTCAACCAGCCCTACTTTATGTTGTATGGTCTGTATATTCAGAAATAGAATAATTGACCAATTTTGACAGTTTGATAGTTGGGTTTGATTCCAAATCTACACTCTTTAGGGATGCAGGAATTTCATTTGTAAGACAGTTTGAAAGATTGAAAATAGGTTGAGGCAAAATAACACTTCTAAGGTAAGAGCAAGGAACCACAAGGCACCACTTGGCATCTCGGTACCAGCTAAAACTTGGGTAAAATGCTCCCAAAACTACAATAATTCTGTCAAGTAATTAACCTGGAAGTCAGTGAGACAGTCTTTGCCATTTTCAGTGAAATTATTGCATAATTGGGTGAGTAGGTGGTGCCTGTGACCAGTCAGTTGTCCAACAAATTCCAAAGTGTGTGAAAAGATGAGAGTAAGCAAACTAAGAAGACATTTAGGACAGCCTATATCATGAGTCTAAGATGGACGTTTGCTGACATGATCTTGATGGAAAGGATATTTTTATGCAGCTATTATAGGCTTTCTGGTTGAACAACTTGGTACAATGACATCATTGATTTTATACATCTTGTCTAAACGGGACTATGTGGAATATGGCATGATTAGCCAGGTTTTTAATTGACAATCACAGTTTCCAATCAGTGACCTTACGAATATTTTATATCTCAATGAAATAAAATACTGAGCCAAGACAATAGAGCAGACATGAGTGCTATTACCTCTTGTGTTGCAAACAACCTGAACGTTTACACATACTTGCTTGACTTATTTATCGCCTTTATTCTAATTGAGGTTTGGAACTAAATGACAGTTGCTGGTAAGAGACATGTTCAAATGATGAACAGGATCTCGCTAGAGTACATACTACTTACAGGTAATAATGCAAAATCACACACCAATGTAAACTGGCTTGGATCATGACTAAATTACAATGTTGATTTGGCTTTGATCCAAATTTTATCACATCCGGCCAGGACCTGGATCCGTAGCATGTTCCGCCAATTAGTGATCCCTGGTTTAGCCACTTAATGTTAGCATGAATGTTATTAATTATTATGTTAGTACTGCCCTACTCTCAATGTTTCACAATATGCAATGTTTATTGTGCAATGCAATGCATTAATGTTTTTCTAAATTGCAAAGATACTTAGGTCTGTGATTTAGAATTTGAAAACAGTGTAGGGACTGTGGAGGCAAGGCATAAAGCAATATGCTCCCATACACACAGATCACATTAAAACGTTCACGGCTGTAGAGCAGAGGAAAGGTGGAGAACTGGTCATAGTATACCACTTTTATGTGTGAGCGTTCACTCACTCTACCTCAATAAATTAATAGACAGCCCTCCCACTGACATCTGTCGATATACCAAGCTCACTAGAAAACATATTGAAGACAGTGCATTTGATAATTCCGACGTATTTAGTATAGTTCACATGTAGTCTAGTTTTGGATATGCATTTCATACATTCTATTTAGAACACAACATGGTTAACTGACCATCCTTTCTTTAGGCTTTGCCAAAATAATAGCTCTCCATAGGAAACAGGAGATTATTAAAGCTATTTTCATTAACATTACAAATGTTATCTTCAGCTAGTGTCTCTCTGCCTTGTTTGTTTATAAGGCTTTGACTATCATAAACATTTTACTGTGGGAGATTTCCTGGACTGCGTTGCTGCTAAGAATTGAAACGCTTCATTGTCAAAATACAACAGCTTAGACTGCTAGACTTTGAAATGCAGGATATATTTTTGGGGCACAACATATTGTTTTGGACTGTATAAATAAATAAATAACTTGATTTGTGTGTGAGGCTTCTTTTCTCCAGTAGATGCCTCTTGCACTACTGGAGCATGGCTAGATAGATTTTTGATATTAAATGTTACTTCGAAAGATAGTGGCTTTTCTAAAATAATCAGAATAAATCTATAGCATTGCTGTCTTGTTTATAGTCACTCTCAAGTGTTCCTATGTAATATTTGTAAAACAGAATGCTAACTACGAGACTTAAATCAACTTCTTTCTATGTCTGATTCATTTCTGCGACATGTTGACCTTCATGTAAACTTCACATGAATGCTTTCTGGAGAAAATTGAATTCTAATTTCAACATCTGTGAGTGTGAGATTTTTGTCTCCTCTCAATGTTTTTCACTTCAGATATCCTTTTGTAACACAGATAAGCAGCAGTCGTATGGACATACTATCAACACTGACAAGGTGCAAATGCTTTGCATTTGTGATGTAGACTATAAGGCAAGTCATGCACAGTCACTAAAATAGATTGCACACAAAACAATGTACACGTAATCACAGCAAAATATATAATATATTGTAGGGTTGTAGGTTTTAACAGGAATATTGTTTTCTACAAATAAAATCACTGGTTGTCTTCTGACATCTTAAAATGTACAGAAAGTCCAGTGTAGGGATTATAATACAAAGTCTAAAACATCAAACTGAACTGCAGTGAGAGGAAGTTATGAAATGACACATTTTACATGTAACAATAAAGTCATGCTCAAACATAGCATTAGCCCAGCAATATTTTTTATTCTTCTAGTTTTTCTCTCATAATTAAAATGTGCCAGAAATATGTTTGCCATGTCCTGTGTGATTTCCCCTGATTGGTTGGCCACCCTTTTCATGTGTGTCTCATCTGCTCGTTAGTTGTTAGTTTAGTCAGTTGACCTATGTTTGTTCTGTGCTGTCTTGTGTTTCTACCAAGTGGTCCTGTGTTACATGTTCCTACCTTGTGTTTTTGATCGCCTGTGTTTGGACCTCTAACCATCCCTGGATTTTGACTGCCTCTGTCTTCACCTGCCTGTGTACTGAGCTTGTCCATGACTACTGTTTGCCGCAATATACCAGTGTCTGTTTTGGAAGATACATCCTGTGACTGAGTCTACATCTGAATGTGAGCTGTGATAACATTGGGGTGTTAGTAAGGTTAATACACCTGTTACTTCAAAGAAAGGATAATATAGTACTATAGATTCTTTTGTTTTGTAAACTTTGATGATTCTACTCAAAGCATTTGTAGCACTTCATCACCTGTTAAAAAAGACTTTAGAACCATAGGAACCAAGGCCTCAATTCCTTGCCAGAGCCCAGGTTCTGTGTTCCAACATCTCAACATAAGGAGGCAAATCCAAACCTATCAATTCTCACTCTAGTTCTAGTTATGACAGTGATTCCTAATAGAACATCCCTTGGAGTACACAGTAGACACAAAAAGTATGCAATTAAGGCTGCGGCACCTGTCAGTGATAGCAGAGGGATTGACATCCAGGCTTACCAGGATGTCTTAGTTTGTAATGAAAATAGGTTGCATCTGCTGCCTCTTCAGTGATGGCTTGGTTAATACACATTTCATGACTTTTAGTTTAGGCTCTTATTTCTCTCTCACCTCTTTTACCATAGTGATTGCTAACTCATGGTGCCTTGAATCTACCACATTAAGATTTTTCATATCCTGTGCTCAAGGCTGGCATCTCATAGATTGAGTCATTGCATTGTACTTGATTTATTGGGCATCCCCTGAGCTCCTCTTTAATCTTTTCTGAAAAGGAACCATGGGAACCCTAAACTAATAATAACTGATATTGAAACTACTATTGAACGGTTTGTACAATCACACGTTCTGTAACCAACACAAACACAACATACACTGTGTGAGTGTGATATACACAGCCATTACTTTACAGGATAACTTATTATCTTGCTGGAATTCTTACCAATTCTACCAAAACAGACAAAAGGATCTGGACTGTTAAGGACAAACAAACAATAAAATTGTAATAGTAGAAAATAATAATTTCACAAGAATTTACAACTGGAAAATAACATATCTTGATTTATCACACAAAAAATACATACCAGTATTGATTTGAAGATTTCTTGTAAAAAAACAAAACAACAAACAGGGTTCAAATCTGGCACAGGCCTTTTTACACGACATTCCCTCTCTCTCCTGACCACATTTTCTGACCTCTCCATAATAATTTTCTGTCAAAAGATTGAAGATATTATATTATGTATTATTGCCATTACAAGTATAGATTCAACTTGTAATAAATCATTTGGGTTGAGAATGTGCATTTAGCCACTACCACAATGCATATTTTGCTCAGCCAGATTTACAATATGTACATCAAAGTCAGGTGATAAAGAACCACCAAGGCTCCTTGAGGCAAAATTGTATAATTCTGCAAACCAAACGACACCTTTAGCATGTATTACTGTAACTGTGCTAATTACATTAAACTGTTCAATCGTTTACTTCACAAACCTGGCAATGCCTCAAGCTCTGTCAAAGCTCTGTAAAAGATAAGCTTGAAGATGGTAATCAACCCAGTGATTCAGAGACACCTTCAGTCCCTGTACTCTAAAATAGCTATTTTTACAGAGAAGTTATGTAGTAGGCAGGAAAGTTGTATAAGCAATCAAGGGAATTGTACCAACAGCACAGGCAAGTATGGTTCATTTGTCCAAAATACAATTTTCTGTTAAGTGAATGCCCATAGAACCATTTACAGTATGCTATGATGAGCCATGTCCTTAATGAAAAATCACAGTTTCCTGTCAGTGACCTATCACAACCTTTTTATTATTTTGATTAAATAATCATATGTTGAGAAAAGTGGCACGCACAGTGGACATGAGTTTGATTATTCTCTTTAGTTGCAAGCAAAATGTACATTTATATAATAGAAGGCCTTGCAATTTACATAGCATACAGTTTTATAAATAAATGCACTCGGTTGGCGGATGACAGCCTGTATTTGATTCGATTCACTGATAAGAGATTAAGGAAAAAGAGCAGCATTGCTTAACTGTACCAGTCTTCCTACAGACATGTACTCACAACAGACCCTGACCTCTTGATATTGGCTTCATTGCACTTTCTGCAGAATGTACAATAAAAGCTGCAATTACACTAAAGCGTAACATAATGGACATAAGCACTAGATAAAGATATCCAGATGAAGTTGCTGAGGACAGTCTACAAGAGAAATTGCAGACATTCTTAGGAGTCAATCCTGGATTGTCATCCACTACTTGCCAGTTTTCTGAATCACCAATCTCATGTTTGCATTCTTGGCTTTCTGAGATTCTTATACTCCTATTTGCTCTAACGGGTATTCCTATCTACCATGAGATAGCCGCTCCCAATTCTCCATTCCTCTTACCTGTACCCTGCTCCAACCATCTGCGCCCCACCTCAAATGTCTTCTTTATCTCAATAAAACCTTCAACTCACAACTAGACTTACATGTATGTGTTGTGCATTTGGGTCTTCAGTTCAGCCGTGTCAATACACACTGGCCACAATGGACCCAGCTGCCAATGAGGCTGTCTATTGAACCCCAGGACAGCAGGTTTTATCCCTTATGTGCAATGAAGAAGCCCTCTTGGAGACCTTAGCTGCACTGGAGCACCTACAGGTTTGGATTGCTAACCCAGAGAGCCATTCATCATGGCCCCAGAGAACCACATTGGAGACCCAAGTCACATCCGGCTGGACAACCGGCTTGTAGAATACTGCAGGGAGAGAGACTCTAGACCACAGCCAAGACCGGCCTCTCCTCAGAGACCAGCCTGCTCCAACTCACTCTGGCCCTGGGGTCTCCCTATGCTCATCTGGGCAGCAATGAGCCAGAGTTCATGCAACTTGGATTGCCCAGGTTGACTCAGGAAGAGCGAGCATGCTGTATCTCTTCTGGACTGTATTTTTGCTGCAGCCAATCATATCATGTCCTTTCATCTGCCCGGGAAATGGCAACACTCGTCGGTAGAGATAGGACTTCTAATGGGCAGAGCCAACCCATCCTGGGGATCTTGACCCCTGATTGATGCCATGGTGCGCCTTCATTCTACCTCTCCAGACCCTTATAGATTTGTGAGCGAAGGGTAACTTTATCAGCTGGGAGGTAGCCAGACAGCTAGGGGTGGACAGCAAGCCTGTTATCCCTCCAGTAGTCGCTAGAGGGCTGAGTGGTGGACATCTCGCAGTCATTGAGCATAGGACTACTCTGCTTCAGTTTCTCCTCTCTGGACACCACCATTTGACCAGCTGCTCATCATGGCCATCAGGCCACCCTTGGTCATTAACCCGCACCAGACCTGTTGGCTATATCCTGGAGTACCACGATCTGGCCCTGGTCTTCTGCAAAAAATCTGCACTATCCCTGGCCCCCACTGCCCTTACGACCTGGCCATTGACTTTCTCCCTGGTGCACCACTGCCTAGTAACCAACTACACAACATCTACCTGGCTAAAAGAGGCACTGGAAACATACATATGAGATTCTCTGGCTGCCAACATCGTCCGTTCATCCTCATCCCCGCTTTGTGGGGAAAGAGGATGAAACACTGCAACCATGTAATGTCTACAGGGGCTGAATGTCATTGTCTTTGGAAACTCATTCTCTCTGCCCCTTTTCAGTTCAGTATTTGTTCTCCTCTATGTAGCCACCACTTTTGCAAAGCTGGAGGAACGTTTGTCAACTTGTGTGCATCTGGGAGGGGGATTGATGGAAAACAGCTTTCAGAATACCATTCAGACTCTTTTATGACCTTGTAGTTCCCTCCAGGTTGTCCAACGGCGCAGCAGTGTTTCAAGCCGAGTCAATGATGTTTTCCAGAACATGTTAATCTATTTTGAGTTTGTCTATCTTGATGTCATACAGTTCTTCTTGTGCATCAGGTGCATGTGCATCAGGTTCTCGGATGCCTCCTGAGGAACCGGCTCTATGTCAGGCATGAGAAATGCGAGTTCCACATCACTTCCATCTCCTCCCTGGGCCACATCATCGCCAAATGACAGATGGAGATGGACCATGATGACTTATGAGGCCGAGTGGCCAGCCCCCAACAATCGCAAGCAACTTCAAAGTTTTCTCGAATTAACCAACTTCTACAGGAAGTTCATCCAGAACTATAGTAGCTGTACTATTCTCTTCCCCAACCCCTCACCTTTACCGCAGCTCTTTTAACGTGGACCCCAGAGGAAGAGGCCACCTTCAGGAGCTTAAATCCTGTTCATCTCCACTCCTACTCTAGCCCAACCAGACTCCACTCTCCAATTCATTATGGAGGTGGACCCCTCTGACACGGGAGTGGGAACGGTGCTCTCCCAGCGTTTGGCGACCTATTACAAGGTACATTCTTGTGCCTTTTTCTCACAAAGGCTGACACCTCCAGAGAGTTATTATTAGGCGAGCAACAAAGAACTGCTTGCAGTGAATTTGGCATTAGAGGAGTGGTGCTTCTGGCTGGAGAGGGCTGACCAGTCATTCATTGCCTGGAGCGATAGCAAGAACCATGCCTTGACAACCGCCAGACCCTGTTCTTTGGAAGGGCCCAGTTCCACCTGACCTACCATCCCAGAATACTAAGCCAGATACCTTATCTCGCTGACATGACCCCCAGTAAGGAGAGGCTAATATAGAACCTGCCTCCCCCCTGTCTCATGGCAGGGATTACGTGGGAGATTTAATCGGCAATCAAATGCATCAACCTGACCCCTGCACAGGTCCACCCAGATGCCTTCTTGTTACAGATGCCACCAGGACCCAGGTCCTTCAGTGGGCGCACTCTACTCACCTTATCTGCTATCCAGCCATTTCACCTCCTGCACATGGAGCAAGATGTCAACCCTTTTTCCAGTGAATCTCCTATGCTCTCTTCCATTTCCCAGCAGACCCTAGTCTCACATTCCTTGGACTTTATCACCGGCCTTGCCCCTCTGATGAAAGAACCACCATCATCATGGTGGTGGACTGCTTCACCAAGACAAATCGTCTTAACGCCCTACCCTATCGGATAAGCTTTGTTCATCCAACGAAACCATCAACTTCTGCAAACTGATTGTTCATGAAGATTGCATTGGTATAAGACGTGCATTTGCGGATGTTTATTTTCACAACAAAATACTAGGTGTAGTGTAGAATGAATTGTCTTGTTTCCTTTAGTAAAAGAGGGGATGGTTATAGGCTGTGGCAGTCTCATACATAGTTGCAGTTGCATCAAAACGACAGACTTAAACTTCCCCTCAAGTTTTTACATGCTGTTTTTTAGGGATTTCAGTTATAAATAGCCCCCTTTGAAACAAGCTTCTAACAGTGTTGCCACTGATCCCCATATGTCTTCCAATTTTCCAGAAATACAATTGGCACTAGTACGTTGAGCACGGTGCAATATGAAGACCTGTCTCTTGGCCTCACCATAGGATACCCCCCAAAAATGGTAAAACTTTGTTTTATGAACGAAGCAGGTTCAGGCATGGTACTTGGGTAGCGTGCATCATATCACCAATCGCCATGTTCCTAGCCCTTTGGTTTAGCTCAATAGGCGGCACTACAAAGTTGCACACATGCATGCACACACATCCTCGATAACCTTAACCTTAATGTTCTGTGTTGCTGCCACCCACCTCCATCCCCTTGTCCCCCTTGTCTGTCTGTATTCCCCCATGGGGGATTTTAATAGTTACTCCCTGCATCATGGCATTTCTGCTGCAGTGAAGGTTAGGAGCGCTTCCTCATGTACATCCATTCCATCAATGTTAAACCATTTTTATGCATATGAATGAATGATGAAATCGATCGTGGGAGTGTCTTGACTGAACTGACATATTATGTAAACAGAACAGGAGTTACAGATTATAGTTCCATTCAACCAATTGAACATAAGAACCCTTTCCCCCAAACTTGGTCAATTCTGACACTAGACATATTTTCAGACATATTTTAACAATTGACTGGCTTGAGAGAAATAGCACTTACTGTAGAGAAAATTTTTTTTATCCCCTGTAGATGTTTTATGTTTGCCCGCTGACAAAGAAATGATCCATCAATGATTTTAATTGTAGGTTTTTTTGAACAGTGAGAGACAGAATAATAAAAGAAATCCAGAAAAATGCATGTATTTTTTCCATTTGCATTTTAATGAAAGATTCTTGACCTCTCTGCAAAACATGACTTGGTGGCAAAACCCTTGTTGGTAAGGTCAGGTCAAACGTTCCAATTGGCCACCAGATTTACACCCATCATTTTAAGAGCAATTTTGTCCTTCACCAAATTATTAAGTTTTGTAGGCTGATATTTGACAACTCAAACCAGGTCCACACATGTTCCATGGGAGTAAGGTCTGAAGACTGGCTAGACCACTGAAGGACTTTAATGTGCTTCTTCTTGAGCTACTCCTTTGTTGCCTTGACAGTATGTTTTGGGCCATTGTCATGCTGGAATACATCCACAACCCAATGCCCTGGCTGAGGGAAGAAGGTTCTCCCCCAAGATTTGAGGGTACATGGCCCCTTGCATTGTCCCTTTTATGCAGTAAAGTTGTCCTGTCCCCTCAGCAGAAAAATACCTAAGTCTAATGTTTCCACCTCTGTGTTTGACAGTGGGGATGGTGTTCTTGGGGTCATAGGCACGTTCTTCCACCTCCAAACATGGCAAATTGAGTCAATGCCAAAGGTCTTGATTTTGGTCTCATCTGACCACTTTTAAGCAGTCTGAATCATTCAGATGTTCATTGACAAACTGCAGACAAGCCTGTACATGCGCTTTCTTGAGCAGGGTGACCTTACGAACACTGCAGGATTACAGCCATCCATGGCGTAATGTGTTACCAATTGTCTTCTTGGTGAAAATGGTCCCAGCTGCCTTGAGATCATTGACAAGATCCTCCTGTGTAGGTCTGGGCTGAGAGCTTTCCAGCCTTGTGTAGGTTTACAACCTTAACTTTGACAGCTGTTTCATCTTAGCCATGGTGGAGAGTTTGGAATATGATTGGGTTTGATTGATTCTGTGGACAGGTGTCTTTTATACAGGTAACCTGACATTAGAAGCACCTCACTTAATCTCAACTCTTTAACTTTATAAAATACACCTGGGATACAGAGATCTTTCTGATTGAGAAGGAGTCAAATACCTATGTCCCTCGTTAAAATGTGAATCAAATAAAACAATTTATATGTATTTTTCCTTTTTTTTGTTATCCTGTCTCTTACTGTTCAAATAAATTTACCATAAAAATCACAGACTGAAATTTCTTTGTCAGTGGGCAAATGTACAAAATCAGCAGGGGATCATAAAATAGTACCCCACTGTATATTCCTATGCAGCAGCAGCTAAAAGTTTGAATCAAGCACGTTCTCCCATGCAACCAACAATCCCAACTCCATGTCCAGAAGACCCACGAGCAGTCGTATAGGCTGTGCCAGTTTGCCTACATAGGAAAACCGAGTTAGTGTTCATATTGTACACTTGCGCAACTCAGGGATATTTCACTTCCTGACGGAAGGTCTTATTTCTTCACATAATGTCAAACATATACTCTTTATATGCCGTTACTAAATATCTTAAAGTTGCTAGTTATCAGTGTTCTGCAAAGAGCTGTTTTCTTTTTCCAATGCAACCAAATATTTGCGGTATGATGGTGTGGAACAAGGTCAATCACAATGAATTGTGGATTTGAAAGACAAATTCTGCGCAAATTAAATGTACTAGGAGGAGTTTAACCATCCCTTTGGTAATACTTCGGTGATATTAGTTTAGTAAGAGCTAGTGATTTTTTTAAGAATTCTTTTTTTAAACAAGAAAATGAAACTCAAGTAACTTTCTATTGATCATTTTGTTATATATTTTATACACCATTAAATATAATAATATAAATGTTGTACAATCATGCAGTACAACGTCCCTTCCATCCATCCATCTATTTTCTTCCGCTTATCCGGGGCCAGGTCGCAGGGGCAGCGGTCTGAGCAGGGAGGCCCAGACTTCCTTCTCCACGCACACCACCTCCAGCTCCTCCGGGGGGATCCCGAGGCGTTCCCAGGCCAGCCGAGAGACATAGTCCCTCCAGCGTGTCCTGGGTCTTCCCCGGAGCCGCCTCCCGGTAGGACATGCCCGGAACACCTCCCGAGGGAGGCGTCCAGGAGGCATCCGAAACAGATGCCTGAGCCACCTCAGCTGGCTCCTCTCGATGTGGAGGAGCAGCGGCTCTACTCCGAGCTCCTCCCGTGTGACCGAGCTCCTCACCTTATCTCTAAGGGAGCGCCCAGCCACCCTGCGGAGAAAACTCATTTCGACCGCTTGTATCCGCGATCTTGTACTTTCGGTCATTACCCAAAGTTCATGACCATAGGTGAGAGTAGGAACGTAGATTGACCGGTAAATTGAGAGCTTTTTGCCTCCGGCTCAGCTCCTTCTTCACCACGACGGACCGGTACAGAGAGCGCATCACTGCGGCCGCTGCACCGATCCGCCTGTCAATCTCACGTTCTGTCCTTCCCTCACTCGTGAACAAGATCCCGAGATACTTGAACTCCCCACCCACCCGGAGGGAGCAAGCCACCTTCTTCCGGTCGAGAACCATGGCCTCAGATTTCGAGGTGCTGATTCCCATCCCGGCCGCTTCACACTCGGCTGCAAACCGCTCTAGTGCATGCTGTAGGTCCCGGTCCGATGGAGCCATCAGGACAACATCATCTGCGAATAGCAGAACCAGACACCCTCCGGCCCCTGGCTGTGCCTAGAAATTCTGTCCATGAAAACAATGAACAGAACCGGTGACAAAGGGCAGCCCTGGCGGAGTCCAACATGCACCGAGAACAGGTCCGACTTACTACCGGCNCAATGTTGAAGAGACGTGTCAGCCACAAAGCCCCACAACATCCAGAGACTTAAGATACTCGGGGCGGATCTCACCTACCCCTGGGGCTTTGCCACCGAGTAGCCCACCGACCACCTCGGTGACCTCCGCCTGGGTGATTGACGAGTCCACCTCCGGGTCCTCAGCCTCTGCTTCCTCCTCGGAAGACGTGACGGCAGGATTGAGGAGATCCTCAAAGTCCTTCCACCGTCCAACAACGTCCCCAGTTGAGGTCAGCAGCTCCCCGCCCGCACCGTACACGGTGTTGGTGAAGAACCGCTTCTCGCCCCTGAGTCGGCGAACGGTTTGCCAGAATTTCCTTGCGGCCGTCCGGTAGTCCTTCTCCATAGCCTCCCCGAATTCCTCCCAGACCCGAGTTTTCGCCTCCGCGACAATCCGAGCCGCGGCATGCTTGGCCTGCCGATACCTGTCAACTGTCAACGGAGTCCCACAAGCCAACCAGGCTCGATAGGACTCCTTCTTCAGTTTGACAGCATCCCTTACTTCCGGTGTCCACCACCGGGTTCGGGGATTGCCGCCGCGACTGGCACCAGAGACCTTACGACCGCAGCTCTGGGCCGCCGCATCGACAATGGAGGCCGAGAACATAGTCCACTCAGACTCAATGTCCCCAGTTCCCCACGGAATCTGTGAGAAACTCTCCCGGAGGTGCGAGTTGAAGACCTCGCTGACAGAAGGCTCCGCCAGACGTTCCCAACAGACCCTCACGATACGCTTGGGCCTGCCAGGTCTGTCCGACTTCCTCCTCCACCAGCGGATCCAGCTCACGACCAGGTGGTGATCGGTTGACAGCTCCGCCCCTCTCTTTACCCGAGTGTCCGAGACACGTGGCCGGAGGTCAGAGGACACGACAACAAAGTCGATCATCGACCTTCGGCCTAGGGTGCCCTGGTGCCACGTGCACTGATGGACACCCTTGTGCTCGAACATGGTGTTCGTTATGGACAAACTGTAACTAGCACAGAAGTCCAACAACAAAACACCGCTCGGGTTCAGATCGGGGGGACCGTTCCTCCCAATCACACCTCTCCAGGTGTCACTGTCGTTACCCACATGGGCGTTGAAGTCCCCCAGCAGAACAATGGAGTCCCCGGTCGGTGCACTATCCAGTACCCCTCCCAGGGACCCCAAGAAGGCCGGGTACTCTGCACTGCTGTTCGGCCCATAGGCCGATACAACAGTGAGAGACCTGTCCCCGGCTTGAAGGCGCAGGGACACGACCCTCTCTTCTACCGGGGTAAACCCCAACACGTGGCGGCTGAGCCACGGGGCTATGAGCAAGCCCACGCCAGCCCGCCGCCTCTCCCCGCGAGCAACGCCAGAGAAATGTAGAGTCCAGCCTCTCTCGAGGATAATGGACCCAAAACCCAGGCTGTGCGTGGAGGTGAGGCCGACTATATCTAGCCGGTAATGCTCTACCTCCCGCACAAGCTCGGGCTCCTTTCCTGCCAGCGAGGTGACATTCCATGTCCCCAGCGCTAGAGACCGTGTGCATGGCCTCGGTCGTCCAGGCACCTGCCCCTGACCGCCGCCCAAAACACACTGCACCGGCCCCCTACGGTCCTTCCTTTGGGTGGTGGGCCTGCAGGAAGGTGATCCCACGTCGCCTTTTCGGGCTATACCCGGCCGGGTCTCATGAGCAAAGACCCGGCCACCAGGCGCTCGCCTGCGAGCACCCACCCCAGGCCTGGCTCCAGGGTGGGGCCCCGGTAACGCCACTCGTAGCGATTCTCTTTAGTTTGGTCATCATAGGGGTTTTTGGTGAACCGCACTTAGTCTGGCTAGTCACCTAGGACCAGTTTGCCATGGGAGACCCTACCAGGGGCTTATTGCCCCCGACAACATAGCTCCTGGGATCATTCAAGCACTCAAACCCCTCCACCACGTTAAGGTGGCGGTTCAAGGAGGGGACAACGTCCCTTATGTGAACATAAGGCCTAATGTGAACAGTTTTTATTATATGACAATGTATTCACCTCTGTACTTGTATTTGTATATCCTTATAGTCTGCACACAGAAACTACAGGACATTATGGTTGCCTTATTATCCCATTACATCATCCTGTCCCTAAGGGAGTAGTGTTAAGATTGATCATTTCTTTAATCTCAGAAAACAACCTGTAATGGAAAACATGCTCATTACACAATAAAAGAAGAAAATAGTCCTGGTTAACTTTTACCTTCAATAAACAAATGAACAACGGGTAACATTTTATTACATCTGAGAAGGAATTAAAATAATTCTTATTTTTTTCTTTTGATTTGTTCCATTATTAAGAGGTACTGAGATTAGTCTAAAATTGTATTTTATGCTGCTTGATGCCCTCCCAGCAATTGTACCTTAACAATGTTTTGCGTTTCAGACAAGACTGTAATCAAAAATCATCCGAATTGTAATTAGATACAATGGCGTTTCGTATTCCTGTGTGGCCATTTTGGGATCACGGCCGTTAAGGAGCAGTGATGATTTTCATCATCATTTAACACTGGTGAGAGAATGGTGAATAACCTTGGTGTGTAATATGTGAACTGTAGGTCTGAAAATATTTATGACCAGTTTTTCAGACATGGATATAGTACAGCGTAGTCTAAAAATGTTATCTGTGGAGATCTTACAGTACATTTTGCTCTTACATTAGGACTTGGCTTTAAATGGGCCTTTGAATTTAATTTGTTAGTTTTTTTCTACTGCCATCCTTCATCTCAATACTGAGTTCTGTTTGAGTAACATTTTGTACACGTGAGGTGAATGCTTCATCTCATTGCTTGTTAATTAAGGACAAGTAAAATATGCAATTATTTATATATTTACAAATCTTTGCTAACTACAAACTTTGTGGCAGACCACTGGCTGGAAGCAGTGGTGCAGACTAAAACCATTTTTGTAAGTGTTAAAATATTAAATCACAGAATTTGGAGATCCTTGCCCCCAGGAAGATTATTTAGGCGTTTATAATTTGTTTTGGGTCATGGGGTCCAAAAGTAAATAAATTGCTTCCAATGGCTGTACTCCTTGGCAATTCAATTGTACAATATTTCTGTTACACAACAAAAACCCCTTGTACATTTACAAAACAAAATTCAAAATATGAAACACATGTATTTCAAATCATCATTTTTTTACTCTTTGGGCTGTTGCCCAGTCACATTTGGCTCATGTACATCAATTTTCAGCCAATGATCTTGCATAGACAGTCATTATTGATGATTTTACCTTAGGAATGTGCTATGTGTGCGCCTTTCAAAACCTTCACTGCCTAAACACAATTTTACTCCTGTACATATTTTGTTTTCTTATTATTTTGTTGTGACCTGTCAATGGAGCTCATTTCCCCTTAAAGAGACCTGCCTCCAGAAATATCTTTGGTGCAGTGGTTGGAGGTTGCATCCACTTTCACTTGAACAGACTACCTTCAGGGATAAGTTGCTACATATGTGTACATAATTTAAAGATATAAGTGTTAAAGCTCAACAGGATAGACCTTACCTAAAAGGCCAATATTCCACTGACATAATATTTCATATATTTTATGATATTTTGACTTAATATAATCACATTTATTGTGAGAAATTAAAGCAAATGTGAGACCCCAATGAGATGATTTTGATATCAATTTCCAGACACCAATACAAATCCATGCATTCTGTCAATGTAAACATTGAGATGAATGTTTTGGTTCTAAGCTTGAGCATGAACTAATGTCATGCATTCATTCATGCGTAAATGCCTTCAATGGTCGTTATTAATGTTCTCTTACAACTAATAATATAACTGGATTGATGTAGCGTGGTGTTAGTGGTACAAAGACAGTGAGTCGCTAATGAACCAATAATGAACATTCAAGTTTACAGATACAGTGCACACAGGAGACTGCCTTTACAGAAATGCAGATCAAATGACTCTGACTGGCCTTGCTTACACCCTGGAAACAATTTGAAATACTTTAATTAGCATTTAAGATAATACCATAGCTTTTAAAAGGCTGTACCTTGTTTTAGACTTATGACATGTAGACTGGTATCCTAGCACGCATCACCAAACTCCCGAGATAAAAATGCAAATGCATCTCGTGGAGTGGTTAGAATATATTAAGTAGGAGCAGCGCTCGGCGTGTAAAAATACTCGTTTGTTTCAACAATGGGAAATGGTACACAGAGTTATTTCTTGATCAAATGGTAGAAAGGGGACTCAGCAGTGAATAAATCTGCTTCTGGGTTTCCATTTCTCACATAGCCACACATGGGGATTTATGTCTCTGTTGTAGGGGGAAAATAACACAGACTTGCAAAAGACGTCTGTTCTCTGGCTTAATAAGGGGGGAGCAAACTTTGTGTTTTTTCCCCATATTGCTACACCAAGTCCCAGCTCACGGTAAAACAAGCAATGGAAATAGAGAGTACCCTTTTGTTTTTCTTTTAATCCCTCTGAAGAAACATGATTTCAGTGTGTTGACTCCAATAGCCAAGGAATTGGCATATTTTCAGGCTTTGTCCCTGTGTTGCCTCTTTTAAGTCTCAATTCAAGTATTGGATGATTTTTGTTACGTAACACAATCAGTTGGTTTTGGATTAAGGACTCAGTAGCCTCATTGGATCTAAAACCATAATCATGTGGATGGTTAATGCTACTGTAGTCTTTTATGAAATAAGCTGCCCCATGATGCCTTTATTGTAGACACTGTATTGCATTATTCTAGCATTTAGAAAGTAGAAGAAACAAAAATGTGTAGGTGTAGTCTTGGGGCAGATTAAATCATTTGCTTTCCTATACAACTCATCTGAACTGCATGCTCATACAAATTAGAAATGCGCCTACACAACAAATGTTTAAAACTAAGATTAAAAACATTTATACTTAATAAATTGATGGACTTGAAAAGTTAGAATTGTATAAATTGCACCAAACAATGTCGGTCTTGTAAGCAGGGATACATCCAAGGTGGTCAGACAAGGCCGTTGTGTATCAGAAGAAATTAAGCCGTGATTAGATTAACCGTGATTGAGTGTTGATCTAAAGCAGCTGGATGTTTGTAATGAGCCTTCGCAAAAACTGTAACCAACAAATTTCAGAACACACATGGAAGGCCGGTACAAGCCACGCTTCTTCTAAACAGAGTGGCATCAACACAGTGTGCCTCACTCACACACACATAAGGTACACAAGGGCAAACACACACAATTCACTAATATTCTAAGGTAATAGTCACAATCATGCACATACACACACAATCTGATGCACTGCAGATTCATAATCAGTCCAAGACTAGCATGGTCTGAATTGGTTGCAGATGCCATCTCTCTTTTATCAGTGCTGTACAGTGCATTCTTTTGGCCCCCACAGAAACCTCTTTTCCATTCACGCTCTTGTTAACATTGCTTCTCTCAAGACACAGATCTTAATAAGAGGACGACATGCTCTGCAATTTCTTCCACATGCCTGTCTCATCTTCATTCAGATATGACCGCAGGGTCGTGGAGAGGCTGAGAACACAGGCTTTCTGTGTACCCCATCCTTGATAATCATATCAAGAGGCATCTCAACTGATTTTGGGAGAGTCATTCCACCCAAACAATAGCAACTGACACAACAAACAAGTCACAATTACAATGGCTGATAATGATAATTAAACATTGTGCCTGGTAACACAGCAATGGTAAGCTAACGAAGACCTTTCAGTTAATGAGAAATAAAACATGATTACATATGGGACAGAGAGCCTCAGCACTTCTCAGTGACAGTGATATTTGCACATACTCCAGCTTTGCTATCAGTAATTTAAATCCCCTTGGTGCTTGTTAACAGTAATGTCAGTATTTAGATTTAGAGTGATGAAGAGTGTCTACCATTTCCCTTCAGCTTGTCGGCACTGTATGATGATCATCATGGGAACGATGCTTTTAAGCCACCATGTCCAACATGGTACAGTATAAGCAGGACACATATACAAATGCATGCAACCCCATATGCAGTATTGCCCCAATTTTAGCAATTGCAATTTCATTTTAGGCTTTTACTCTACTACTATTGCAGATGTATTATAGGCAATGGTTCCAAAGGTCATGATACGGTTCCAAGAGCAAGTAAATTATGAAGGGTCATATGCCTATATACCCTACCAAACATGGTGAAGATAAATTACTTTTCCATGTAATTTTGTAGAAAATGAAAAGAAGGATGACTCATTAGATCTTATGTATCAGAGGTCCACATCCTTTCCAGCAAAGGTTCAGACAATGTCAGGACCCAGGGTTTGGTTTTCACTGTAATATTAACATATTAACAAAGATTAGTAGTTTATACATTTCTCTACAGAATGTATATGATGAGTGAATACATCAAGCTGAGGGTAGCTTTTATCTTTTATGGGAATCCATTCTATGGAGGTATGCACTATAAAATGATCTCACTTCTATAATGTGATGTCAGCCCATATATAGTTTCGCATAGAGCTTTTGCATCTCTTCAGCTTGCTTGGTGGGAAAGATAAAGAGAATAAAGTCAGTGTCCAAGGTGTTAGAGTTCATGGAATGCCCTTGTCAAGTCCACCTGCAAAAATGTTAGGATGTAGCTGTGCTATTCTGAAATGAACACTACCACTGTCTTCGTGAAACATTAACACTGGATCCTTTTTACACTTATGGATATGAAGAACAATCCATCCTAAACATTATCAGGACAGTAGTGGCCCCAAAACAGATACAACCATATGATATTGAATATCTGCATTGACTCTTAGATTATTCCATTTTTCTGTAGAGTTTCATAGCATTTTATTGAAAATGTATGACCGGGAGCTGTAGCACTTAGCACTCAACCATTGAGTGGCACATCATTGATTTCAAGGTGTACTACTACCCATCCATGGCTTTCTGAATTACCCTTAAGGCGCAGGAAGTGTGCTTAGACAGTCTACAAAGATGGATTTGTGTCTGGATAAATATTTCAACACTTGGACTTTGTTTATTGATTGGGGGCAGTAATTTCCACACATGCCACCCTGGGGATGAGGCTGTAATGATGGTGGTTCCACCAAGTCCAGCCAAAGCTTTCCCACAAATACATCCTCCCAGGCCTGTGAATAATGGGATAAAACATTAACAGCTTCAAATAGTGTTTTTCATACAATGAACAAAAGTCTAGTGTCTCGGCTGTATGGCTTAAAGGGGTAAATGGCATCCCTGGTTAAAAGCCAAGCGTCTGGAGGAAGTAAACTGAAAAGTTTATGTTATTGTTCAGTAAAAATTATGTAAAACTTGCTGTAATTTTTATAGTTAGAAATATCTATATAAGGGAGTTTAGGAAAATGGAGCATAATTTGTATTCGCAGCTCTTGTTTGGTTCTTAAAATCTAGGAACCATGCTACTTCTCCCAAAGTTTTGGAAAAAAAACCCTGACATACCAGCTGTTTCCTGAGAAATGGTTGAAATGGCAAGGGCAAAAGCATGCAGATCTCAACAACAGCTACAACATGGTTAGAATACTTAGAACATAGGTCATTATTAATAATATTGATAGAATTCAAGCAGATGATCACCTATAAGGTTCACAGAAGTTTATCAATACAGGAAAAACATTGTTCGTAGAGTAGGCCACATACTAGCCAAATTACTAAATTACACAATTATTCCACCCACATGGCATTTAATTTATTGTGTAAGCAAGAACCCAAAGCATTTTTATTTTGCCAGCATTAGACAAAAGCGTTGGACTAAACACAAGTGTTTCAGCTGGTATCAAGGAGTATTCTCCTGGAGCCTTTGTATTACCTTGTTTTCAACCTTATTGTATTTGGCCACCATCTGGTTAATCGACTTTAGCTCTTAAAGTTGGCAGACACATTTCTCCATCTCATACAGCGGTGTGGTCTGTACATTGCCAGTACTAATAGATTTGCTCAAAGCGCTACAATAGGATGTCACTTTTCTTGCCACTAGTAGACAACCCCCCCCCCCAAATCCCAGTTGTTTGCATGCAAGTCTTCACAGTATTTCAAAAGGAAGCTGTATTGAATTTATGTGTCCCCTATGGGCTCCATAAAGAGTAAAATGTTTCATCAAGATGGTGCCTTATGCTGTAAGGATAGTGGTTAGTCTATGTTCTCGTGTTCGCCATTCTCTAGGGTGACAAGGTGATGAGAGCTTGGTTCCCACCTGTGGGCAGCAGTAACAATTTGTGCCTATGCAGAGGTTGCTAGACACAACCACAAAGACAGAGAGCAGAGTGGGGATAGGGCTGATACTCAATACTCAATGTGCTAATTAGAGCTCCTGTGAAGTGTGCAGTGACCCACAACCCCCCCCCCCCCCCCCTCACCCCTCCATGGCCTGGCGCCTCTTACCATCAACATAATGAGAACATTACTTTGATTCTGAATACCTAAATATCTCCTAAAGTAATCGATAATGTGCATCATCATCAATCACATCAGAGTTGCCTGAAATTATTCCAAAAGTCAATATGAGTGGCGCGGGAGTCCTGAGAGCGACTAATGGTGAGATACAGCTGCCTTTGGGAAGAGACATAAGGGATATTCATGCATATGTATGCTGTTTCTCACCCAGAGCAAAAGTAAGGGCAGTTCCAGATCTTGATGCCAGACACTTCTGTGCCGATTGTGTAGTCCAGCAGCAAGTGCTATTTTACGGATGTGTTACACTGAAATTGGTAATGAAAGCATGCCATTAATTCTCAAAGAAGGTATTCTGTGCATCTACATGATAAATTTGAGAAATTCCTATTTAGCACACAGACCTTTTAAACAAGGAATTAATACTGCTATTATTTACCAAGACTTGTTTCTGTACATAAACAACACATACAGTATACAATTCAACAATCATTCTTGATAAACCTGCTTTGTATTATTAAAAGTTAATTCCAGTATTTTTTTCATATTCACTTTAGAAGTTCCTTAAGCATTAAACAGTTTCAAGTCTCCTGGGTGTCCAGGCAGGAGTGCCTACTATGTGCAATCAAGTAAAAAATAACCTAATCACACTTTTTATTTAACTCTCAATCTGTCATACCTTAGGCACAGTGTGTACAAGAAATTAACATGTTATCATTGATAAATGCTCTATTTTGGTAAGCAATTTACCTGAACTGTTAATACTTATTATTACTCACAATTCTAACTAAAGGTTTAAGGGTGTGAACTGAATACATTTACTTGCACATGCACCCACAACTGACTTTTACAACTGACAATTAATATTTTTGTAAAACCATTAAAAAATATAGGTGTTTTTCTAATGACATTGGCCATGACAGGCTTGCTGCTGAAGGCAGTGTGAAACACGACCATACAGACAGATTAACTGTTAACCATGTATTCAGAAGAAATACAAATAATGCTACGCCTGTGTGTATGTATGTGCGTGACTATGTGAGTGTGGATCTACGTAGATGTATTTGCATTTATGTGGTCTAATGAAATCCAAAATCAGTAATGTTTTTAACTGTTAACAGACAACGTGAACATGAACAAAAATGTTCTGCTCCTTAGTATTCACAGAGTGTGATGCTTTTCAGAATACAGCTGGGGAGGCACCTGCAGATTCATTTGCAACCTGGTATTCGCAATTCAGGAGTCATTTCCAAAACTGATTGGACACTTGTCAGCTCTATGAGTCTATGAGATGTTATTACATTGAAGCTAATGATTGGTGCTTTTCAACCAATCACACAGATTGACAATAATCCAGAAAGATTTATTTTTGTTTTCAGCGCTGCTCTAAAAAAGACGAAATCATAATAAATTAGGGTGTGTTTGTATAATGCATTTGATCTTGATTAGCATTTTATTTTAAATGCAGACAATACGCAGAACTAAGGGTTGTGAAAACCTTTTTTTTGCAAATAGCAGGGAGTGATGGATGAAGGTGCAATTGATGCTAAAGATAAATTTGAACATTTCTGCTGATTGTGTTTATGAGCGTGTGCATGTGCGTGTGTGTACTTGTCAAAGTGTGTGTGTGTGTTTTCTCTTGGCCCAAGGAGAGGGTATTGAATAACAGGGCCTGTTTGACAGGCTGGGACACTGAGAGCTGTCAGCCCCTCACCAGGCCTAGGCTGAGCAGAGAGGGATTCTCAACTCGGTGTGTTTAGACTAATAGGAGGCCAATGCTCAGCTTCTCCTCGAGCACGCACAGACATTTGAAATCTCTGGGCAGTTAGCTTGGTGCTGCCTCTCAAAGATTTCCTGTCAGATCATGTCTATGAGAGGGAAGACGATTGTGTTTGTGAAAAAAGTCCTGGACAAAATGTACCATCTTCAAACAAATTCTGTAGCTTGAATGACGTTCTTAAGTTTTAGCTTGACATGGAAAACATGATGATTATTATTATATATAGTACATTATGTAACCAAATAAGACAGACATATTTGGTTTTAAGATGCAAGACCATTTAAAATGCTAAAATTCTTTAAATGTGTAATAACATTTGAAGCAGAAGAAATGGGAAGGTTGACAAATCATGGATCTTATACAAGTCACAAGTGGAAAGAATTTTAGATTATATTGTAACATGTAAATTGCAATACATGCACTATATTTGAAACCATTAGAGTTAGTTGGCATATGCTTTTGACAATGCGATTGCAAGACTGATCTTCAATCTGTTCTTCACCATTTATCTTTATTTCTACCTTATGGAGTAGGAAAACAAACAGCCCCCCTTTGACTTTAGCTTGCTCGAGTTTAAGTTTCCAACAAAAGTGTCTTTCACTACAAAAGTGAATTTCAACACAATGAATACCAGCAGCCCATTCAAGTCAGTGAATACTTGTGATTATGAAGATTCCTTTATGTTTTCAACAACAATCCTTTATGCTGAATACAAATAGACAATAAAGTATACTCTCCTCCAAATAAACATGATGAATCTTCAGTTCCCCATTTTTTAATCACCGCTTGCACAAATCACAGCCAATGTTATCTCTGCTTAATTATTTTGCATTGTATTTTATACTTCTATCTTTACTAAAGATGCCAAATCTCAGGTTTAAAATATAACAGACAGAATGTTTTGCAAACTAAATGAGGCCACCCGGAGAGGATTGTTTACCCTGTATTTGAGTGTAGACTTCATGCTATGAATGCCATTCTGCAGTCTTGTTTAGCTCATATTGAGTTAAATGGCTTATTTACACAGACATTGAACCATCAAGCCACCTTATCGCAATGCATTGCCGATGTAAAGAGGCATTTGCGTAGGAGACTATGGACATTGGAAATCTAAACATTGCAGGGGGAGGGAATTGATAAATGTTACACCTTTTGGTTAAGCGTGGATAAGGTAATCAATCAATAGACATCATGTTCAAGGGAATCAGAAAAAAGATCTAACTCCATCCACTGTGTGGATGGAAGCATGACATTTGATTCATTTGTTCCTTGGCAAACTTCTGCAGGACGTGAATTATTAAAGAAATTCAAAATGAACTCCTAAAACGTTGACAGTTGACTAAAAAGGCACCTAAATGACTTTGAACTGCATGAAAGCTGGCACAATGTGATCTTTTGGGTAACCCCCAGACATCTGTGACTATCAAATATTTTACGGAACACTAAATGAGTTATAATAATAAATGAAAATAATCTAAATGGATACTAAACAATTGGAACCTGACTCGAAAGGAATCTAAAGGACCTCATATGACTATCAACTTGATAAATTAAAATGTAAACAGGAAGTGAGATATTATAAAAATCCCAAATGACTTTCTCAGCAATCAGTAATTGATGTAAGTCAGAATGGACCTCAGAAAAGCAATGTGTTTATTGATTGATCCTTGTATCTGCTTAAAGGAGTGCCATCAAAAAATCTTAAACACGAAGTGATCATAAAATTCCAAATGGCAGTCTTAACAGTTGGAAACTGACATATGATGCACTCAAGAGACTTACTTTCAGTGTTGAAAGTAACAACAAAGAAAAGGCATCTGACAAACAGTCTGAAATCTGAATTGAGGGGCATAATCAGGTAATGACTCACGTTTGCCAATTCTCATGGTTCAGTATTCAACATCCCAGCAACAACGCTTTCGAAACTAGTTTCTGTACAATCTTTGGCATGGGTAATCCATTCCTAGGTACATGCCAAGAGTTGTTTGGACTGGACACCTAAAACTGTGCAATGAGATGTAACTGTGACTTTAGCTGTTACTTTTCTGTTAAGTTTAACGGCGATAACCTGGATGAATTCTTCTCTCGCAAGAAAGATATTTATCCTCTAATTATTTCCAAGAGTGAACTCAATTTGCCATCCCAGAAATCTGATGTAATGGGTCTAATAGTTGCTGATATTTGCCAACCAATAATATCTTCTGTTGGCAAACCTAGCTTTGATGAATGTACTAATTTCATTGAATAATGTCAGACAGCAATGACCTTAAATGCATTATTAGTAGTTCCTGCATTTCTAAATATGTATTTGGTTGTCTCTACAACTAAAATTAGAAAATACTACCGTTGATTATACATATTGTTATTTTATTACAGTGCTGAATGAGAAAATGCAGTTCAGATTACCATCATATCCAACTATTATAAATGATATGGCTTTCCCCTTGTCGTAAATGTCAACATTACCATACCCTGTTAATTGGATACTTTATCTTCCTTGTTAAAAATGTGGCTTTCACAAAAAAGACAACAAAAAAATCATAATCTTGTATTAAATCAGGACCAATGTTAACAGACAGTGGCTTTTTACTGGAACTAAACACATTTTCAAAGGGTGCAGTGACGCTGTTTTGTATCCTTTTTCAAAACTATATTCTGTGTAGGTTTAGTACCATTGTGAACTTTTTGTGTCAGAGCAATTGGCAGATGACATTGTTCACTAGTAATTTGAACACATATGATTATCTTTTCTTTTATTTGAGATCTCAGCCGGAAATCGCTTGAATTGGTAATACGCCCCCCCCCCCTTCCTCCTTGTGTAGTTGCATTTTCTTGTAGAAAATTATGATAGTTACAAAGTTGACAACAGTTATGCTCAAACAATTCCTAGATTCAGATCTGATGGATCAATGGTAATAGCACATTTTTGGAAAAGGATGTATTACGTTTTCATAAAAAATGTTGCTATTTAAATTTAGTCTTGATCATCTTGATGATTTTAAACTGTTCTGACACCAGTTAAAACTGTGTTGAAGCACAAACATGTATGCAAATGTTATTATGTTTGTATCTAAATTAATTGAGTATATTAATAATATAATAATGAATTAATGTAGCATACACTTTTATCCAAGTAACGTATGGACATTTGCTCTACCAATAATCTATAGCCTGTATAGATTACATTGAACTATCATTTATTAGTTTTGGGTGAATTCATTAAAAACTTACTGCACAGTTGCAAGTCTCAATTCATTCTTGAGGACTAGTTTGATTAGCTATGTAGGCAGTACATGGAAGGCTTATTGAATTGTCATGGGGAGACCCTTGCCTGTGGGTTAGCAACGATTTACTAGGGAATTGCTTGTGGATGTGTTGCCATGATTTGTTTGATAAGAGCTGGCCTACAGAGTCGTTTGCATGTCTGTTTCCTTTTTTTCCATTGGAAGATTTACTGAGAGGATTTTCTGGAAGATTTCCCTCATTTGTCTTGAATTTTCATGGTGATTTAAGTTAATGTCAAATGGAGAGAATAGGAAGGCTATTCTTGGTAGCAGACCTTTGCCTATTTAAGAATACATTATTACAGAAATTATGTCATAATATTGCAACTTTTCAAGGGTTGGTTGGTATTAAGGGTCTTGGTTTCTCAGGAGTTGCAATTTCAATCATTTCAATTTATATGCCTTATTGGATATTGTCAAAATGGCCTAATTGATAATCTAGCCATAATATCTATTGAATGGTTTGTTTTCAGACCTGTGTCTTGAATTTCCTACTTGCTTTCTTACCTGCATGTACCTTTTCTAATTTACAGGTTTTTTTACAGGGTTGTGAGGGATTTGGTTAAGAAGCAATGATGGTCTTTACTTTGACACTTACTTTTGTCAGCGGTACGTAATATCTTCATGTGTGCATGGCTGGTGATAATCATTCATCAGAAAATGTTTGATTTGTTGTGTTTTTGTTTCTCTGATGTGTTCCTCAGAATACCACCAAAAGAAAACATAAGTCACACAGGTGTCCTTAATCTCAGAATTCATAACCAACACACTGAACACTGCCAGGACCGGCTGGAGTAATATCAAGCATCTTAAATCTTATGAGGAGGAAACAAAGCAGTACAGGCAATTTCTTGCTTAACATGCTCTTGAACAGCTACTAAGGCAGATGTTGCCAAATTAAGATGGTGTCTATCCACCAGGTGTGCACCCATTCCAGTTAAGATTTCGCTTTCATCCTAAAATGTCTGCCTCGCTGTTGTCCTTATGGACAGTTAAAGTACACTTAGTTGTAGTTTGCTCAGGGAAACGCTGTCTGCTGGCAGGTATAATTGTGCTCTGACACAATGTTATCATTAAAACACAATGAAGTCAAATGTGGAGGAACTCATTTTGCTTTATCTTTGACTGTCTGCTGCTTGTACGGAGGAAACACACCTCCTAGTTTGCAACTTTGAAGTACGCTTCGAAGATGAAATTATCTATTATCTATTGGATGTAAATTGATTTAAAATCAACTATTTCTCACAGTGGCTTGGATCATTCTGCAGACATAGTTGATGACAAAGACTAACTCCAAATTACAATGTAAAAAGGCTTCACACTAACATTGTCAAAATGGGCCATTGTTGATTATTAGCATGAGACAATGCCACTTTAAGATACGTTTTTCATGGTCTACATGAAATGTTTGGAGATCAGTGGCCTGCTCAGCAGGCTGCCAGCAGGATGTCCTGCGTTTTAAAATGATTATGTCCACTAGCAACAATTCAGTTGAAAAGGATTCCTGCTTCAATGTTGATTTACTTAAGCAGGGCATACGTCTCCCTCTGTGAAAAACTTGAATTTTAATCCAGCAGTGCACTTTAGAGATAATTTACTTGTCTATTCACAAAGGTTTTACGCTATAGCTACAGAAAAGCAATTCCGATGGAATTCATAATGTTTGTGCGATTGGCAGGAAGTAAAATCTGTGTGTGCCTTGCTGAGACCCCATAAATACCATTAAGGTATTATTGAATTTTGCTTCTCTTTTGATGTTTTTCACATGATAATATTCATTTCTCGGACAAAAACTCTGTTTTCAGACAATGTCTATTATTAATATATGATATTGTATGCAGAGGCTGCTCACACCCTCGTGATAAACACAACCGAAGAAGCTTTACCAACATGTTTTTGATAAAAAAAAGTTTTGTTTGCAAAAATATCTACAATTGGCCTAAAAAGGGATGAAGGAAGGTTTGTTTGTAGCCAGAAGATTACAGCTTCTCTTTGCCACTCAGAAAAACGAAACTGCAGAATGAAACAATGCGTGTAAAATAGCATTGACTAAGTTAGATCTAATATGTGACACAATCTAGAGGTAAATGTGCTGAGAGAAATTAGTATCTTTGCACAGATTAACAGAAGAGTGCTAACTTCCATTACGTAAGAACACATCTGTTTTTACAATATAGCCTATAGTTAGTTGAAGATTTTGAAGGTTGCTTTGAGCAACACTTTTGCAAGGCAGAAAACGGACTGAAGTCAATGCCTGGACAATCTGGCTATCACCATGGCTGCAAGCAATGTAGCCATGTGGCCTTGAACTATCTTGTCTTGTTTAGTTCATTTATAGCATGTTAATACCCGGTCATCAAAACTAATTGCTACAAAGCTGACTAGCCAGCTCAACACTGGTTACATAGTTTCCACAAACTGAGGTTAAGCTTATTTAAAACATAATGTTTAAAACTCGTGGTGTATTCTAAGAGGCATGATTAAGATAAGGACAGGGTCTAAGGACAGGGGATGTTCTGGGATGGTTATCCATTTGCTGAAGTCATTTGGACATTGTTTATTGTTTACCTTGCTTTTCTGTTTATATATATATATATATATGTGTGTGTGTGTGTGTGTGTGTGTGTGTGTGTTTGCACTTCCCTGCCACAGTAAATTCTGTGCTTGTGTCTCTTGCATGGCAAATAAAAACCGATTCTGATTCTGAATCTGATAAGTTGCAAACATTCTAGCTCTGATAACAGTGGTTATTACAGAGTAATGCAACAACAGATAAGTATTTACTGATAGAGTAGTACAAATGAATATATTGTAATACTGTTTCAAGACTGAATCACTGTATCAGTAACATAAAACCAAATGTTGGTATGAATTGCTTGGCCCTCATTGTGAGCGAACTTGTTGCCTTCCTATCATCTTGAGTCTGAGAACTAAAGAACTAAAATATCATTTTGGATGCTGATCTGTGGAATGCTTTTTTATTTTAATGCAATTTACACTGTTTATAGAAAGGGCCATACAATTAAAGTTTGATTTTATTCCTCATATGTCCATATGCCTTCATCTACATGAGGGATACAAGGTAGATACAAGGTCTTCCTACCTTTTCTTCTAAAGGTCTGGCACAGAGAAGACCACTAAATACATTTTGTGGACATTTTGGGACAGAGTATGACATTTTCCGAGAGGGATTTATTGTAATATTACTGCGCAATGCTAAAAGGTTTAAGTATGATGAAATGTATTAAGTTTTATTGTGATTGTGCTTTTAATGAATAGCAATCCTAACAATAACTGACAGATAAACATAGTATGTACTATACTTACTTGGGCTTCAGTAACACTGAAAGAAATATTTACAAATGCAAATTATTGTCAATGCTGATTTTTTTGTGGTCTAGAAAAATTCAAATTGGCATGTCAGAGCCACTTCTGTGTGGTCCCTGAAAGCCCCAGACAGACTTGGACTTCAATAATTCAATAAAATGTTTTTATGTAATAGTTGGCTGTCACACTTTCTTCTACTATAGAAAATGTGAATTACTGGAAAAGGCAGCTTGACTTGTCTTAGCTGGCGTTCTAGAATCACACTACTCAGGGGAATGTCCATTCTCCAGTAGCATTTATAGCCTGGAATGGAGACGTAGAGCACCATATGTTTCAAGATTCTTGCAAAGCTTCCTGGTACGGAGGGAATAATTCAACTTGTCACATCTGCTCACATGCCTAGTCCAGCAGGATTTATCAGTAATTCTAGTGGTTTCTAAACTGTTCTAATTTCAACTGTAGGGTTTTACTTTCTACCATAATCTTCCTATGAACAGTCTGCATCAGAAAAGGGGTCTAGGTGGAAAACTCAGTTACCAGCAGGGCCTACAGTATGATCATTGCTAATAGATGCATGGTGGTGATTTGTGAGAACTCGGTAACTATTGAAAAGCATGGCCAATTCAATGGCGGTTATAGGAGGAAATAATTTATTTGAGAAAAAATCATTCCCAATCCATTTCCACTCATAAAGCATTAACATAACTTGTAAAGGTGATATCGGATAGATACCATACAAAATGTTTATTGGTTGATACTTCCCATTTGTATTTTTGTATTTCCTTACTAATATAGAGAAGAGATGGATGTTCACACAAAATGCGCATTATGTCCAGATGTTTAGGTGTTTCCATTTCCATCACTTATTGTCCTTGTCCTTTTGTTAATTAAATGATGCCATTAATTCCTTGTGTTTTGTGGGCCCTGGAGGCAGTTTAATTCCGCCATCCAGTGTGCTTAAACTACTTCGTCCAGTTATCCCTCTGGTTCTCTTTCTTGAGCCACAGTCCGTAAGCTTAGAGAGATTAGTTGATTTATTCATCACAAAGGGAGTTTGTGTCGATAGCACAGCTTATCCAAAGTGATTAATGTCCTGTTTGTGGAACTGAAGGAAAACGCAGTGATCTCTCAGTTTATTTCACTGGTGGGTTTATCCCTGTTATACTGTGCTTTTTATTGTTCATGTTATGTTTCTTTTATAACGCATCTATGAGAAATGTAAAATATGTAGAGCCTATTCCACCCACTCCTATTATTGGTCAAGGGTTGTTATTGATATTTAGTCATTTTAGAGATTTTCTATGCAATCTTGGGTGTTTATGTATAATATGGGTTTTCTTAACCCACATGTACTACTCTTCAAAATCTATTTTCCATTACATGGATGTTTAACTTAAAATGTTTCTAAAACCATGTGTGTGTTTGAATGTGTGTGTGACTGTGTGTTTGAGTAACTCTCACTTTTTACTGTTCACTATGAAACTCCCTGGGGCAGGGAAATTCTTTCCACCCAAACGATGAGGTGCAGTTGGTGTTCTCAAGCGGACATGTGGAAGCAACCCTGTTCAAGAGGTCAGTGGAGAGCTGTTGACATTGCTCCCTTGTTGCCCATTCTTCTGAGCAGAACCTCATTCTTACATGATCTGCATGGGAATGAGTAGGGTTCGTTAGGAAGCAGCTATCAAAGCACAGAGGGAAAATGGAAGGGAGAGCACACAGAGAGCCCTCGCTTTATTCCGCGGTTACTTGTACTCAAAGACCAGTTGGCACCAATAGCCTTCAGTTTCGTTGATTTTAGGCGAAGGTTTTGAATAACAGTGACTTAGGTATGAGAAAAAGAAGCAGCAAAATGTCCACATTGACGGCATCTGACAATGGACGCACAAGTTTTAAAAAAAACAAAGTACAGTAGCACTGCAAAAAACTGTGAAACACCTACATTGAGGATTATGTTTAGCATTTAAATCTAATAATTGTACATTTATGTCAATGTCATATTTCTTCCAGATATTGCAAAAGTTGTACACAAACTTAACATGTAATGGTCCAAGACTGACAATGATAAAAAATAATATTTCTCAGCCACAAAAAATTCTAATAAATGCAGAGAGACAATTTTCAAGCACGAGGAGGTACAGAATGAAATGCATGGAAGAGGTCTGTGCCATTAGTCAGATTTTATATCTATCACACTCGATCAGTGACCAGCTCTAATGAGATACTACGCAGCGCCTGAAACTGAGGTTGGAAAACTGCTGTTCTGCTGCATATTAGAATCTCGTGGAATTCCAAAAGTCTGGCATCTGGTGAACAACAAAACAGCCCTCTGTGCTATAGTGGCCATCAACTTTTGGGGTTTACGGTATGAAAACATGATACCCAACTAAGAAAAAGGTGTTTTCCATTGACAAAAACATTCTGTCCCATTTTGTCAAGTTCTGACCAGAAAGATGGCGAGTCTAGTTTTTTTTCTAACAAAGGTGCATTGACTAATACATGGTCTTTTTAGTATTTAAATATGCATTTTGTATGCTGTGTTTCTTGGAATCAGAACCATCAAAGTAAGTCAAACAGCCAAAATAATATATTTAGAATTACCGTTACAACACAAAAAGATGCCAAAACATCACAATGGGATGGACTCAAGCACTATTTCGTAAGGATGGCAATGTTTCAAAAGTCTTACACTATACAAAAACATGGTTTTAAGTTGATTACATGTCATTTGAGGTCAGCCCATATCAAAAGATAACTGGTCAAGAAAACATTTTCCATTGTTGTTAGTGTGATACACAGGGACTGAACTACTGCCACACAATCGATGAAGATCCTTAATAGCAATTTCCAGGCACCCTGATGCTATTGATTTTTGTCGACAAACATTTCACTTTGATCATTATGATCCTCTGCTTGCAGCTCACTTCCTGGGGCTCTTCCTTCTGAGCGGCTTGCAATTGGTCTCCAAATGGCATTCTCATCATGGCAACTACATCAACTGAATCTGAGTCCAAATCAGAGATCAGGAATTGAATCCTAGGCAAGAATGACGGGTCATTCAGACAGGTTACATTAACAAACATGAGAAACAGAAACATATGTTGTTGAAGCTGAGAACAAAACAGTTAATGCATGCAAAAAAAGCAGTGTACCAAATTCTAACTATCAAATGATACTTTGCATATGTTGGATGTTCACACTCATCTGGGTGCCTACAAATAATTGATAAAGGACTATATTTGACTTTCCTATGCATATCTTACTCAGTAGTAGATCCATTAAAATATAGACCAAATAAACCATATATTTGAATAAAAGAGAAAGCCTTCTCTTGAGACTAATTAGAAGTCCTCAGCCATAAAATTCAGACTCAGGTTTTGCTGTTGCATACATACAAAGTAAGTGACACAAGGTCTCATTTAATGTTTATTAGTATATATTAATGTTCCTTGGACTATGTTTAGTGCAGAAGGGCAGAAGCAGATGGATGAGAAACCCTAGCTACCCAGATGGCAGTGAAATCCAATATAATGTAGTCAGTGTTTCCTTTTTTCCATCACTCAGCACTACATTTTTTGGGATAGGGAGTATGTTTCTATTCAATAATTAATAGTTTTTCATGTTTTCTGAAGAAAATCAATTGGGCCTCTCCTACCGGAGATGAGCGTGCCTTATTAATGTTAGATCTTTATCACACTAGGGCCTTCGGTGCTGCTGCTGAGTTTGCTGATAATTGACATTTTCTCTCGAGAGGATTTATCTTTCTAGCACTGTCTGTAGGATGACACATTTCTGATCATATATATCCACACTGTTGAGGAGACTCATTCGCCCACTGTTTCCATCCATTATTCTGCACATACAGTATTCACATACTCTCTTCAAGAAGAAAGTTTCTTGAGGAAAAACAGGAATTTACTATTCCAAAGGAAAGCATTGAGAAAGAAAAATAGGGAAAGAATTTGAAAAGGTGATACTCACAGAATGACCTTCAAACTGTTCCCTTTTGTAGACATCTTGGTAAAAAAAAGGGACTCAAAAGTGAATCTAAGGGTATATAGCACTATTTAACAGCAGCCAACTCTGGGTGCATCCACAAGACACCACCTTTTGAAAGCAGAGCAATGTCTCTTTTACTATATGCATTAGTATTTGTATTATACAATTGGAACATTGTCCATTAATTGTATTATTCCATGCAGATATGACATAACAAAATATTTGTTTGCACAACTCTTCTAGTAGCTGTGGCTATTGAATCAAGCCAATGTTGAAAAGTCTATTTAAGTCTGCTTTGGAATGAGATTTCATAAAGGACGAATAATATGGATATAACCCACGTGAGAGTGAGAACTTCATAGACAGATTGTTTTAATAATATTTGTAATGATACTATAGTCTAATACAAGTTAACGACAGGCCAGCCTCAAGACAAAATAAGGTCTAATGGTTGTAAATGACACCACTGATTTCTTTAATCAAATCTTGAACACGTGAATCTATGGGCTGTTATAATAATTAATTTCTACTGCTTAGTGTGTTTTGTTGATGCCAAACAATATTATGTGTGACAGGGCCAAACTAATAGCTGTAAAAAGAGGAAGATATGATATATTAGCAAAATAAGTCACATCATAGACATGCATCGCAAAAAAAAGGGTTCTGCGACTGTATTTGACACACTTCATCAAATGTTCATCGTTCAGGTTTAGTGTCAAACTATGGTGGATCCAAGAAGTCTAATAGATAAACAGACGATGACTTATGAAGCTTAATGAAGTCCGAGTGACGCCAGGTCACTCTGCTGAAGATGGATCACTGACAGATGAGGTTTGTATTGGTCATCACAGCACATTCATAGCACAAACAGGCATAGAAAAATATGCAGAAGAGGAGGTGAGAGTCAATGATAATATTGTGTTGCACTTTAACATTGCTTTTCTCCTGTTTGGTTTTGTGATTAACTCTTTCCACGAACCTCATGGATGTGGAGCCTATTGGATCAACATACTTAGTGATGGGAGTGATGTGAAAATGAAATTAACATGCAGTACATTTCTTTCACTTTCATTCAGTGATTGAAAGCTCCAGAGATACAGTATTGAGTAAGGCCTTACAGGATTCTCAATGTCACATCCCAAAGGGTGAAACAGCTCATTCGAATTAATCATCTGCTGACAAAAAGTATAGCTTTTGTGTTTTAGCTGAGTGCTGATTCATTCGTTTGTGCTCTTTTAACCACTTGTCATTATTTACACTATTTGGAATGTGACTATCGAGTATTTCCTACTGCAAACATACAGTGGTTTACAACGTATAGAGAAACATTTTATTTCATCAAAGTAAAATCACTGGGGGTTCATCCTGTTTTTGCTTTGGGTCAGTGAACTCACTGCGCCTGGACTAATGCCATTCTGAAATCGATTACACAATCTTCAGCAGTTCCATCACTTACTTCCGAAGGAAGCAGGAAGCCAGAAACTTGAATGCAGTTGTTTACTTCTGGCCTTTGTATTGCATTCATTAACGTCTAACATGCCTGGAGGGAACTTCATCATCATTGTATTAATTGAAGTTAAGAAAACTACCCCGTTATGCGCCGGCACATAGATCACATGCCCAACATCTGCTCTTCATTGGCCTAATTATTGCAAGTAATGAGATGCTAATTTCAACACTCATATTGCATGCATGAGCAGGCCAGATTCATGCGAAACAGAACTTTATGACAAAACTAATAAATAAAACATCTCACTGGTGGTAAACATTAAGCAACTTGTGGAGAAAATTGAGGGACCAGGGGACTGATGATTAACGGTGGTCCTATATAAAACTGGCTCTGCCTGAGGGATTGTTTGTACACTTTACTGTTTACGGACTCATGTGGAGATGGATTTCATTAGCTCAGGAGTAATTATTGTACTGTAGTACAGTACTGTACCTCACATATATTCTAGTGATGATTAGTAGCAGAATAATGATTATGTGGTATTGGCAGTAGAGATAGAAAAGAGGAACAATCCATCCCTTGCAGAAATAACTGTGGTGGGTGGTATCATTATCAAATTTTTGATAACCTAGCATGATGTACATGACACCAGGCTGAGAGGGATGTCCTAAAAATTGGAATCGCTTACTACTGCAGTGTGAAAATTGGCTCTGATGTCTCCCGTGGTGAGGTCTGAAACACGCCAGCCTGCGCAGGGAATAGATCTCTGGGGGGTATTCCTCAAAGCAAGATAAATGAGGTAACCAGTTAGCTGTTACACACACTGACTGGTATTAGCAAAACAAGCATTGCCTGTTTCAAAAGACAAAGCCTAAGTGCTTGTTTCAAACATAAATATTTCATTGTTGCTTCTGCTATTATTGTTGCTGAATATTTTTAATGTAGTTTTCAATTATGGGTTGTATGTTAAAGGATACACGGGGTGGTCCTTCCTGAGTCTTCCTTGGCCGTGACACACTGAGCAAAATACCTACTCATGTACAGCTGTATACAAACAAATGTAATCAACTTTCAACTTTATCCTTAAAAAGGAATTAGTACAAGGGTACATTGTTGGAGCAGTCTGACACAGAATATTCTGTAATGACATTTGGTCAGCTAACATAGGAATCTATTTCAGTTTGTTTGTCCAGATATGCAAAGAGTGCCTAACTGTTTGAGAGTTCATAATAATAAAGTAACATTGAATGAAATAATCTCTTCTCTTTGATGTATATACTGTTGTTTTCCAGTTACAGATAAATAGGTCACCTAGTTTACCCTTCAAAGGAAAATGTATATGGTCAAGTATCTGAGCTGCTTTCAAGTGATGTATGTTGACAGTTAATGTAAAATAAGCTAATTATCAGGATCATCTTATCTACAGTACAGTGTTTTGAAAACAATTATACTCACCTTTCCGATGACACATAAAGAGATAGACTGCTGCAGCTCCCTGTTCAATTGTTCTTTTCAGAGCACCCATGACACTTCTCCAATAGCACCACTTTAGAAAAGCAGAGGTTGCAACAGTCAGAACTTGAAAAGCCAAGAGCAATAGATAGATATATCATGACATCTTTTTGACTGACAGGGTGTTTTTGGCAGCAGAGTGCTTGTAAAAGAGTTCTGAACAAAAAGAAAGTGTGTCCAGATACGCATTCTCCCTGGTAATGTCTGTGATTCAACAATTGTGCTGTGTAACTCTCTGAGAGGCAATGTTTCTGTTTGCAATTTTCCCACATAAATTTAGTGACGTGTTTACCTTCATCTGCGAAAAGAATTATTTTTGAAGTTATCTTTCAATGAAAACTGAAATATAACATGCAGAGGTTGAATGGTACATTTACTTTATACTTACTACAGGATCTGGTTATCTTGAACAAAGATTACATTTGCCATGTTCACCGTATGATGGGTTTGTGGTATTATGTGGTACTGTGAATTTGATTTAGCAGATTAAGCAGATAACACAAATTATGTTATCACAGCAGTAGACCAGAAAAATATTTATCTTTAATATAAAAATGTATAGTATAGCAGATTGTAACAGATGAGCACACAGGTTGAAATAGCATCAAATAATGAATAAAATCAAAGTAAATGTTAATGTGGACTATTAATTTCAATTGCCAGGTGGGTTGGTTTCAATTAGAAGAATCAAATAGATAAAGAAAACTTAAATGTGCCTTTTGGTTAAGATAATTTAGTTTAAAGTCTAGTATTGAAATCTAAATAATCAGGTAATCTCTAGTCAATAATCAATTTCCTGATAGATCTCCTAAATTCAACTCAAGTGTGTGAGGGCTCAGACTACGCTGACCGTCCAATGACTTTGTGTGAACAGAAATTGTCTAATGATTAGTATCCAAGGTTCTGCAGTGCTAGAGTGCTCTTTGCCTAAACTCAGAAAGGGAATCATCCCATCTCCTTTCCATTTAAATAGTATTTTGTTTGAGAACAATGTACATTTTATTCTTTTGGACATGTTTTTACAGGTTCAAAATGTGTTTACACGCTTGTTACATGCAGACACCAAGGATGACCCTCCTTATGAAACTCAACATGGCTCAACTCAACTAAATACAGCAGAAAGAGAAGATACTGTAACAATCTGAACTTCACACATTTTCATGATTTAATTGTTTAACTTACATTCTTATGGATTAGGTGAAGTTAAAATACACGTTAGTCTAACATGTATGTCTTTTCCCTTAAAAATCCTGTTAAGAATGTTGTAAGAGGAAAAAGGCCTGATGACGGAGTCATGCAGTCTAGGGAAATCCTTTTGAACTCAGTGGTACAGATAAGAAAGCAATATAAAGCATTGTATTCACATTTGGTAAAGTGGGGGAAAACATACACGACGGTGTCAGGAAGAATTGACTGTAGGCTTTTGATATGGACAGACGAGAATCTACTACAGGTTTCATTCTATATCAATATGTACCGTAAGGAAAATATTATTTGTATATTGTGAAAAATATATCGATATTTTTGACAAAGCTTGTGCAATGAGGAGGTAACAGGGAAGGTCTCACTGTCCCTCACATCATTTCACAGGATAACTGAAGTCTTTGGCACTTGATCTCAAACCGGGAAGAGGATTTGAATTTATGTGACTAATGTAAACAAGGCCAACTGTCAGATGTAAGACAGTCACTGGTGTTACACTTTGCACCCTCCATTTCCAAGGCATAATGACGCATAGCCATCAAACTTAAGCCTCGTCTTGTGCGTACATATGAAAAGGTGTCAGTTGTCTTGAAGGAAATTATGCAGTCCACTAGTTCTCTGTCTAGCATGCCATCTCAGCCGTGCGTTTTATCCCTGAAGGAGAGATGACATGTTTATGAGTTATCCCCTGATGCAAGCTTACACCAAGGAATACATGCTCTCCTTTTTTGAGGATGTGAATTGCCCACTGTACTAAATTATAAATATGCCTAGGTAAATTAAGAAATATTTTTAAATACTCTTTGCACTGTTGTTTCATATCCCTGTCACATATTTAGAATCCCTTTAAGGTAGTCTCTTTCAAATCTTTATCCCCTTCAAATACATTTTATTTTGTACATTTTGAAGACCTTAACAATTTGGATTTTTTCTTCTTCCAGACAACACAGTCTTTCTTGATTGCATCATTTGTCAGCCCACATACATAATTTTTAGTGAAAGAGGATTTAAACGTATTGCTGCATGCCACAGCTTTTAAACTGCATGCCCATGCGCTTAACCTTTTCAACCTTTTACCTGTTTTTTATATTCGTGAAAACTTTCAATACTGACCATATCTAGAAATCTTCTTGTTTATCAGTTAATCAAACTCCCATTCCTATCTGAATCAAAGATAATAAGAAAGTCAAGATTACAAGTTTCTGCCACAGATTTTTGAAATAGAGGTTCTAGGATTCTGTCCACAAAATAGTGACATAAAACATTGGGTATGATGCAACACAAAAAAGCTTCAGAAAGCATTTTCAACTCTGTATTTTTACCACACTGTGTTGGAAATGTTATTTAAATATTTGTGAATTTGAATCTAAAAATCTAAACCTGAAATAACTAGATTTTACAAGCATGCATGCCCCTGCTTTAGCAGTCCACATAACAGTAAGGTAGGGTACATCCTGGTTTGCATTACCTCTCCTTGACAGTGGTCTAAAACCCCCTTAAAATAAAAGTCCACCTTTGATAAATATTATTGATAGGATATAGTTTACAAAGTCATGCATCTGCAAATGTATGGTCCTACAATTTAAAATGCATGTTGGTACAATAACCAAGATGTGCCCAAGTCCAAGGAACCCTCTGTAGACCTCTGACATGTATTATTTTGAGCATAGATAAGGGAAAGTGTATATAACCACATACTGTATAAAGCTTTGTGTGTTCCCAAAGTACAGTGGCCTCAAAAATTGTTAAATGGAAGGAGTTTGAATCCAATCAAAATTTTCTTAGATGTGGCCATCGGGCAACATGTACTTGTACATGTACATACTTGGGCAAGAAGGACCATGGTCTGGTAGATGACCAAAAACCCAATGGTCACTTGTAAAGCTTCAATATTCTTCTACAGTGATAGGAGCCTCCCTGAAAGACAACCACCTCAGCAGCAGTTATTTGTACATACATACAAAGTCATACAAACACTGCCTAGAGTTTTCCTAATGGAAATTATGAATTTGTGAATTCATGGTTTGCTGCATGAGTCTGCATGGTCTGATGAAACAACATTTTTTTCTTTGGACAAAAGTCCAAGCATTGGAGTGTGTGGCGGACAGGGAAAGAGAGACTGGCCAGAATTGATGGAAGAATGAATCCACCCAAATATGTATTGATTGTTTCTCTATTCATGGAGTCATAAGTTATTTGTGTTTTCATCTGTATCTTTCATCATTGGTGTGTCTTTTATATTCTTTGTGAACTTCTAACCTAAGATGATTTTGTTTCATTATGTGATAGCAATGAAGGTTTTAGAATCTTTCAGTCTCGAAGTATATCTTCTCCAGGATGTATGTGACCTCATACTCGGGTAACAGCTTACCTTACAGCACAAAAATGGCCTGATTCATAAAGTCAATATAACGCCAGAGAAGCATCAGAACATGTCTGTAACCATCCTTGAACGACCCTGCCAAATCGCAGCCTTAAACCCATAGAATCTGTGAAGAGACTTAGAGATGGCAGTTCCCACATGCTTCCCATTCAATCAGATGTTTCTTAAGTGGATCTACCAGGAAGAATGGGCTAAATGGTCTATATCCAGGTGCGCAAAGCTTACAGAGACTAATCAAATAAGTCTCAACTGTAATTGCTGCCAAAGGGGCTTTGAAAAGTACTGAAATAAGGGTCTGAAAATGAATGTAAATGATATGTTTCTGTTTTAGTTTTTTTTGAATTGGTGAAGAAAAACTAGACTAGATTTGCTTTGTCATGATTTGAAATTTAATTTGTAATAATGTGCAAAGATTTAAATATTTAGCCATTTACAGTTACATCAAATGCCAACAGTGAATGGGTCAGATTACTTTCTGAATCCACTGTATGTTGATATCTACTACATTACAGGCTGTTGAAAAATCATAACCAAAGAATTCATAGGGCAAGTTTTGTTCAGCACAATTCACCGACATCTATAACAGTACCACAGTATGAGGATGTGTTCAGATAGTCTACATGAATTAGTCAGAGACCTTTTTTGGATGAAGCAAGAAAATAACCGGTAATAATTTGTCCCTCCAGTAACACGGAGATACTGCAGCAGTGTTCCACTATTTGTCACTGTCAGCCCCAAGATAGAGGATATGAGAAGGAGCAAAAGTGTCTTGAGAAAAAACGTTGAAGTATGTGATTAAGAATAATGACAAAAAAATTGCATAAAACCTTCTCCCAAATCACATATCAACTCCACGCCTGGCATTATCCCTGAAGCAGCTCATCAGTCCTGGACCTAGTCCCCGTCTGTCACCCAGGCCTAAACTGTAGCCTTTCCCGTCACAGCCAACTGCTCTCCTTCTGGTGATACTGAAGACAAGTGGACTGCCACAGTGTAAAGGAGAGCTGTCAGCTTTCAGCACAACATCCCTGCATCCCTGTCTGATATTCCAACAGGACAGGCAGACAGAGACCGCCCTACTCTAATCTCCAATATTCCATCTATTGCCAGAGCACCAAAACAAACAATCGATGCATAATGAGGAAGATAATTACTTTTTTGTTTGTTCTATGACATTGCTGATTTTTCACAGTGGATGGAATGTTGTTGAGACATTTACCCGACAGCGTAGTTACAGAATTTGTGTCTTTAACTTCCTGGCAGTGTTTGATTAGAATTTTAAAAAGCGGATTGTAATCAGTCTTCTGATGACGGCAGAAATGTCTTAGAAATAACACCAAAAAAAGAAGATAAGGAAAACTTTTTAATTTGAGACATCATACGAACATTGTTGTCTAGGAAGCTGTCAAGTCCAGTCTGGGTGTTAAATGGGAGGACATAAGTATATATGTATTTTAAGACAGAAACTGTCAAGTGAAATATAGCATGATTTTCTTCAAGTGGGTGAATGAGATATATTTATTGATATTTATTGACCCATTACATCACAAAGTATTCTGTAACCGTGCAGGAGTTATTGAGAGGATAGCGTTGTTCTCATTACATTGGGTGCTGTAAATGACGTAACATCATTCTTTTTATTCAACTCTACCACGGAAATACCATCTATCCAGAGGCATCATTTACTATAGCAGAATTTAAGGACACAATCTGTAATGATATCTAATCACCTGACACAAGGCAGCGTGTCAGACTCAGTGGCTATGAGCCAAACCGTAAGAAGGTTGGGCGAATAAAATATGAAGAGGGGGCACATGACTGCTAATTTGGCTTAATGAATTAAGAGTAAAGAGTGCTGTGAAGGGAGCACGCTGGTCCTTGTCACAGTGTCACTATGCCATTTTCAAGAGTTACATGTCTTCATCAGGGACAGAGATATAAGACATATTCCATCATCAGCCCCTCAGCACATTGTACCCCACCCCCCACCCATTCCATGCATCACCCCCTGATAATAAAAAAAACCCCGCCAGCCTGGAGGAATGTCACACATTTTCAGGGAGGACATAATATCTGTAAAATTCTTCTTCTTCCTCACTTGCCTTCTTTCAACATTTCGTCCCTCAACAGCTTTTTCAGATCTTTCTACAATTCGTCCATTGCACTTTTTTCTTGTTTTTCACCACCAAGAAAATGACAAAAATGTTGTTGTTGAGGTAGATGTTATAGTGGACTAAATGTCTGTGTGCAATGTGAGCTAACTGATACAGTATGCACTCCACCTTAAAGTAGTGGCCCTATCTTAAAACAGATTAGATTACATTGTTCATATCAATTTAACCAATCTTTGTGATTATATAATTTTACTAACAAAATTCCATTAAATTAAAGTTCAGAAACATGCAACAGAATACTTCCAGAATGTTTCATGACAAAATACAATCAAACCCAACGAAGACTGCCGATGAGATTTGTTGTAAATACAAAGCTAAACACTCGATTCAAGTGTTAAATTAAACTTCCCTCTATTTGTGCCCCTCCATATCAACATAGTCTTGCTCAGTTCCTGCACAGAAATTTGAAGTGTATCGACATACCACTGCTTGACATTTCTAGTACGACGTCTTTCTTAGGGTTGAATAAGTGTTATTATAGTCCAGTTACAATCTCTGGAGTGAGAAAGTGCTCTTTAAAAAAGTTTTTTCATAGTCTGAGTAATCCCTCAAAAGATGTCAAATGGGAAATAATCTCTTTCTCTGCAGCGTTCTGACGGAGTTCATTCTCCTGGTTATTCTTATTCCCTGAGATGAGCTATTTGAAGGTTTTTCCTTTGAGCTGTCTACTTGAATTGAAGTTTTATTTACCTCTAAGAATCCAAGTGTATAGCAAGGGACAAAGTAGGATAGTCGAATGAATAAAGTTATCAATAGAAATACAGTTAGAAATTGTGAGAAATATCTGAAATAATCAAATTCACTGTTTTCCGTTCAGATAATTGTACGTTCTCAAAGTTATTATCTCGTATATATCTTTTCAAACATGTTTGGGGAATTTTCTTAGTTTCCTCAGCAAATTTGCTGCGCTATACATGATAGGAAAAGTTTGAGATTATTGAGGTGTCGAGGTGGTCATTGGGTCCAGCCATAACTCTCATACAGACAGTTTTCATTTTTACTGGAGCATACTCCTAAAAAGCAGGAGGAACATCTGAACAAATGACTAGAGGTGCAGCTGTTGGTGTACAAGGAGATCACACCCTTGAGCAAATGCATGTGAGCGCACACACAAAAAACATAGACTTCCATTCTAATGATTTGTATTTATTGATTTTGAGTCCTCATTTTCTGAATAGCTATCGATTTGTTTTTACCAAGGACCACAATTTCCATGAACTGCCAATTTAGCACTATTAGAGCTTCACACGTGCAGTGTCTGTGTCCTGCACATTAAGTGTGATCACATGGATCCTCCAGGATATTTGGTGTGCTAAAATATATATGTGACATTGTGGCCCAGAATGGAAATACAGGAACAAAGTGAAGGTAAAGGACTGATGTTAGCAGAAGCTCCTGGGATAAACCACGGATAGTATTACTTATATCTACAGTCCTGTAAAATTCACACCTTGGGTGATGGTGATAGATCAAGAGGAAAGGAAGAGAATGCAGGGACAATTGACTCAATCAGGTGAAAAAAATCTGGCCGCTTTTTATGCCTCTATTCCTATCCTTGTCTTTTTTCCGAGGTCTACTCAGTGAAATGATCAGAATTCCAAGAATAATTTCATATGTATTAAATATCAAGTTTCACTAATTACTATCAATGAAGAAAACAAATAAATTTATATTCCGTAGAATAGGAAATAGACTGTATCCATAAACACAAATGTGTGTAGCTCGGCTGTTTATTAAGCTTCTATTTCATAGTGATGTGTTTAGGACTTCAGGTCCATGTCCAGGGAGTCAGCACTTCCTACTGTTTCTCACTTAAGCAGTCTAGTAAAATTAATTAATAACTATTTGCACTCTAGTGGGTGTGGCACTTTTTAAATGAATGGATATTATATTTAAATACAACACCCATTGACTTTGTAATCATCATGCAACATGTGCATACACAAAAAAGTTATATGTAGGCTGTTTGTCTATATGCCACACTTATTTCCCTCTGTCCTCAAAGGGTTGGGCTGTCAATGTCTGTAGCTTTGTCTCTGTTATGATGGTGTTCTGTCTCTGAGGATACTTTTGAAGGGAGATTTGCCTTTGTACAAAGTTTACCAGGGTAGACTGTTTGCTTCTATGTTCATATTCACATTGTGGAGGATTTGGGGAATGTACACGTCTAAATGGTCCAGTTCGTTTTGGTCCTTCACTTGAAATATTCAAAAGGTCTGTCCAAATTAAAGAAGTTTCCTTCAATTGTTGATTTGAAAGTCACACAATGTTTTTATATGACTGCATGGTTATACACCGATGAAGAATATGACTCAACTAAATAGTTGGATCTCCATTAGCTATCAGAGAAGTATCAAGCTCTACCTCTGATTGAGTGTGATTTCAGGGTATGCTTCGTGCTTATTAGAGTGAATTATCTCACATAATCACTTTAATCGGGGTTCAGCTCATGTTACCAGGCTTCCTGCTGGGTGCTAATGCCTAATTACACTGTAGCTCATCTTTAGGCTTTGTGCCCCAAGCTATATTCCGCCAAACCTCTGTCTCTCAAGTAATCCCATAGTGCCACGTCGTGTCCACAACAGACCTGTTCACAGTCTGATAAATATCTAATATTTTAGCAGATTCTAAAGGCATTGCTTATTGTACTGTACAGTTTGAAGTTCTAGGAAGGTAATCAAAGGATTATTTTACATTTGATCCAAGGGCTATTTTATATAGAGAGGCAGGACGCATACTATCTTATTGTACTCTTTTTGGCTCAACTAAAATTGTTCTCCATAGGGTTTGTTAATACATTCATTGTATGTTGTTTCCCAAGAATGATTATTTCTGGGGGAAATCATATTTCTGCATAGAAGGTAAAAAATAAAATGATAAAAAAAACTTTGATAAAACCAAATCTTGATTTGTATATTGTCTTTTGTCAAGGGAAGGGATATTCAATCTGACCAACATTCATTTTCGTGGGAATAAATGCAATGTAAATCCTGCTCTCCTAGGTTGGTCATTACCGAGGTAGGTGGAATGATTTCATGGCAGAAGATTGGAAAATGACTCTTTGTAGCAACTTCATTTACATAGAGAACTGCTGATGGTTCACAATAACAAATGTGCCATAGTCGTCAGAGAGCAATGCTGCTGGTTGTCTCCCACTGACACTTGGTAGTAGTGCTCGTGTACAATTATGCATAATGCACTAATGGCAGTTTCTCATAACTGTCAGTGTGCTGGGGGTAAAGTGTTTCCTTTGCAGACAACTTGATGCTAGGTCTATCGCCAGCATGTTTGATTCTGCTGACGTTACACCCTTGACAACCAAATCGCATTGTATCAGCTGAATGGCTGCCTTCCTATGGCCATCCTTGCAGAGTTATTGAACAAAAAGTTGTCAAATTTCTATTAAATTGTGGATTGTACTTTAAAAGTTCAGTTGTCACACCTTAAGCGGTGCAATACTCTGTCAAGTGTTTGAACATTAATCTTATTTTTACCAGATTTCTGCTTTTATCAAAAGATTCATTATTCCAGTAACAACTGATGCCTATGAATTGCTTACTGTGTCTGTGTATAATTCAAAAACTATCCACGACAACTAAATATATGATACTCTGAGCAGTAGCTACGAGTCATGAGGGAGAAATGGAAGACTTCACCATATTCACCATGCTTTTTGTATTGTAGTCTTGTATGTATGTATCCATTTATTTCCCCTTTTAGTGTGTTCCACAAGTCCAATTTTTAGACTTGCAAGAAAGCTGTCAGGACAATGGATTTCATAATTTACCAGGACTGCCTTTTGTATCCATCTATTGTCTTTTCTGTACAGCAGCTGTTGTTTTTTATTTCTGTGTTTTCCGTATGAAAATCAAACAATCTCCAGATATTGACTGATGTCACACTGATAAAGGAGAGGGGACTTTCTTCTAATACAACTATTAACCTTTTGTGTATGTCCAGTCTGTATCAGACTTGAAAAAGTAGTTTTCAATTTATCTTGAAGCATCAGGCTACTCGGCAGAGATCAGCACAACATTAAAGTATTTATGGAGATGTATATATATTTAATGCTTGTTGGTCCATAAGGATTAGAGTGAGACACATTAATGGGATGGATGCAGCCATTACAACAACAAGCTCATGAAAAATATATTATGTTGTCTTGCTTAACTCTGTTAACTATGTCAGGATGTAATTTGTGACATCAACAGACCATTTTTCCCATATGCCAAAGCAGTTTATTTCATTTTGTTTTAAATATAAAAAGAATATTCTGAAGAAAACGTGAAAATGGCATGCACCTTTACAAACACACCATCTTAGAATGTTGCTCATGAATTATGCAACATTTTAACAATTGTATTCCATGTTTTATTAAATTCTGGTTGAAGTCAATTTTGTTAATTCAAATAATAAACATTAGGTAGACAAAGGGTATCTAATTTGTTTGGGAGGCACTTTTGGTCATATTTGCCTAATAAACGTAACATCTTGATGGCAGCCGGTACATATAAAGGTTTGATAGTAATATACAATCAATCCGACATCTGCGAACGTCACCAGACTAAAAAACACAACAACTATTAGGCCGTCTCCTGACTAATGATCGAACGGGCGATCTGTCTGTCTACATACCTACCTTCCTGCTCTCTACCCCTGCACTCAATGCGCATTACTGTTGTTTTGTGGGAGGGGCTATGAAAAGAGAATGTGGGATATTTTGGTCTGAAACGTGTCAAACATAAGATAAAATGGCTAAATTTGCCAAACATTTCTAACCCAGCTTTAATTCTGTTATTAAAAAGCCAAAGCCCATTGTAACATTTTCTACATTTGCTTTGGTTTCATTGTTTTAATTATATTTTGCCCAGTTCTTTTTTTCTTTAATTTCACAAAAACTATTGGCTATTGCCACAGATGTCCTAATTTGTCACTATTTTGGCAACACAAGTTAATATTCACCAAAGCGACATGGCACTTAAACTCTGGATTCAATGCGCTCTAACGAGTTCTGCTTTGCTGGGTGCTGTATATTTGTAACTATTGGTTCAATATGGATCTTATGTATGGAAATGAAGAGGACCAACTTCAGATGACAGTCAAAGGTTCAGACTGATATTAATTCAAATATATGTCATAAATCTAGCCCCTTTGCCACTTCAACCTCTCATCTCAATAACCAAAGAATACACTTTTGGTGGACTGTGAAGGGGGACAACCCAAAAGAGCATAAACCAGGCTGTCTTTGCCTCATTTTAATAAACTCAACCAGAATTGGTTTGTCTTTTGGATTTCGTTGACACAGTCTTGTAGGTTTACCATAAAATCACTGCATTAAATAATGAGACCACACTTGAGTTCTCAAAAGAAAAAGTTATTTATATATGCTCTCTCTTCATCCATCTTCCCCTCAGTCAATCTTTGGAATTGAACAGCAAAACACAGGGGTAAGGTTTCTCAATAGTTTACGCTCCACTGTGTTGTGGTGCAGGTGAGTCTTTGAAGATAATTCTTTGCAACTAATCACTTGGTACTTGAAGTACTGTGTAGTGAGTCACACTGCTTGCACAGAAAAGAAATAACCTAGACTATATCATGGCCTGGTGCCAGGTGGTTTTCTCCAAACGGATTGGATTTTATTCAATTTGTTCATAATGTATACAGTAAGGAATACCTCAAGACTTTTAATTCAAGATTAACTTGAGTTTCTCTGACAGTAACTCCAAAAATCGTTACTTCTCTTGGTAGTGTTTTTCTCTCTCTTTGTCCTTGTGCCATTTCTCTTTTTGATATATGTTGCTCCTTCGGTACCATCAGTTACATGTCTGCCAAGCATCACACGTCGTCAGCTTACTCCCAATGACATCCCACTGTTCTGACCATTGATTGGCAGGTCAAGCAGTGAGCACAAGCAGGAAATCAATAGTGGACCTCTAGACGGTACAGGGGGAGTCTTCAAGGAACTGGCCTGCTGGACACTGCCAATCACTAAGCAGAAAATGTAAGGCCAGCCAGCCATGAACAAAAGCTATCTACAGGCAGAGACACCAAGCTTGGATATGAGATGGATTTATGTTTGGATACGTTTCTGTGGCGCTGGGGAAGAAGGGGGAAAAAAGCAAGATAAGACAAAGTTTTGAGAAAAAGTATTTGCATTTACTTACGCTCATTCGTATGCTAAAACTCCAGTGGATCCTGGCCCTTTGGGACTTGGTATTACCACATGTAGGTTCTTAATCTTAATATGAATTTACACCAGGTCTGAAAGCACTGTATAAGCATGACAAAGCAAGCATTTTAGCATTAAGTCAGCCAGTTCCAGACTCTTGAATGCATTGGAAAAAACTGCAATGTACTATGCACTTCTACATCCACCCTCTAACCTCTTTAAAATATGGCCTTTGGGGCCCCCAAGGCATGTTGGAGTTATGCTTTGTCCTCCTTGCACATGTTTTTCCCATACCTCTCGGACATACTTTATAATGCTGCAAAGAGATTTGACACATACCCTAAACAAACACTCAGCTGACAGCGATAACAATATTGTAGCACAGATTCCAAAGTAAGTTGCGCGTGGAATGGAAAAAAATAAAGAAAATGTACAACTGATTGTTGTGACTGCCTCCACGTCAGGAACAATGTTGCAACTTTGGCACTTGGGGGACTAAAGTGATGTTTTTCCAGACAGCATCCACTTCTCCAGAAATATATTTATAACCACCCACTGTGAATGCCAAGATCATGTTGTCCTTGCTATGCATTGGTAAATCCTACAATCCTTGCAGTGCATACTCACACCCTTTGCCTTACATTAATATCATCACAGTTTTGGCTAAACTCATTTATTATATAGGTCTCTATTTATGATAATTATGATTGCAGGGGCCAAGGATCAAGATTCCCTTTCCCTACCATAAGACTGAAAATGCAGTACATGCATGGTATTTTCTCTGAAAGTGGATGTATTCTTGTAAATTTGAAAGGAAAATGTGTTCTGTGGCTTTCATTGTATATACCTATCTAGCCGTCTCTATTTAAGGTTAGGGCATTGAGCTCAACATTCCAACCACTACTTTAATAATAGTAATAGTCGTAGTAGTAGAAATAGTAGTAGAAGCAATCGTTGTGGTGGTACTTGAACTAGCTTTTATTGTTTATTGTCGTTCAAGCAAAAACCTGTTCAGTCCATGATGGACAAACCAATGTTTCTCCAGGTCCATGGTGCTACAAGAACAACACTTAGACAACTGCACAACATTTTATGACTATACACTACGTAGGAGTGAGACTTTCACCTCACAAAGTGCATGTGTAAATGTGTGCAGAATGGCAAGACAGTGTATCAAGACAACAATAATGCAACAGGAAAAGTGCAACAGAGCAATGGATACTAGATAAACAGTCAAAGAAAGGAAACAAAACACAAAAACATTCTGTGGGCATGTCAGTTATTTGAAGCCAGGGGCCTGGTAGAATATATAAATTAAGTTCTTAATTGTCAACCAAGGGGTTTATTTCTATATAAAATGTATTAATTTGATGGCTCTGATTTACAGTCAGTCATTGAACTTGGATAAAGAAAAGCATTACAAAACATCATGTCCAAACCAAAATTCTGACAGACCATCTAAAAAACCTTGTTTAATGTAATACTGTATGTTGTAATCTATAACAAACATCATGACCTTGCGTAAAGGCTGTGGCAGTTGTAAATCACCTGAGCATTTTTTTAACTACTGTCGCCTCGAGGCCCCTTTTCTTGCACCTGCCTTTTGGCTACCATCAGAATTAAAAATGGATTAAAACAGCCCCTGAAAAGAAAAACATCAGCAGTGACAGGCGGCAGTATATATGTTTTTCTGATGCTTGATAGAAATGTAAAGCCTAACACCAATGACCAACCCACCACTTTCCTCACCCCTACTCATGCTCTTCTCGACTCCTCCAATCCTCAAACGAAACAATTGCAATGCTCTCAGGTGAAATTGCACGTAGTTACGGGGAACAGATTCTTCCACCACCCTTTTTTTACGATCTCCTGCACCACGCACTCCGGTGTATTCCATGGATGAATGAATGTACGCTGTGTACGATCAGCCTTTATTTCAGACAGGGATGCTTGTGAAATGGAATGGGATGAAATGGGAATGGATTTTGTCCGACATCCACTTTCATCCTGTGCATGCGTTCTCTCTCCAAACAGGATATTAGTTGGTCCCCCCACCTTTCTGTATCTCTATACACAGTATCTATCCGTCTGCTTGCAGCCTGCCCGTCTGCCCGCCCATCCTTCCATCCTCTAATAATACACATTTGATGGCTGGCTGAGTGTGGCAGGGCATAGGCAACACAAGGAAAGGGATAAAAAACAGCTGCCCAATGCTGCCAATTTGTGTGATTCTCATCAGATTCCTATTGTACACATCATCTGCTGTCTGAACGACCAACCATTGTACTGACAGTATCTATCAGGACCATTTTTACTCATAGTGCAATAACATCGATAGCTGTGGACCTCTGCTTGTCATGGAAGTGTTATGGTTAGATTATTAAGAAGTGTATGTTGTGTTTTCACTGTCCTCTGGAACACTTTCTTTCTTTTTCTCTAACCCTGTCTGTCGCTGTTTATGTTTGCCTCTGTATACCTCACTTAACAAGTATGCAGATTTCAACAGTGGTGATGTTCTAGGAAGATGCATGGACTGGTAAAATGATTCCAAATACATATTTTAAGGAAGTGACACAATCCGTAAATCCATAGAATCACACGTCCATAAAATCACAAGTCTAGTCATTGCATGGACACTATACTACAGTAGACACAGAATCTAACAAATTGTTTCCGCAGCAACCTTTAAGCACCCTGCAGAACTCATACTGAATCACTGGAATGGATAATTCAGATGATTTTTTTACATTCCAGAAAATTCCCCCTTGTCTTGTCTTGAATGATGCTGTATTGCGTTTGTGTCATATGGTTGCATGTTTGTCACTGACAAGTAAATGACCCATTGGAGACCCATTTGACCCAAAGTCGATATCTTATCTCTGTAATGTATCCATGTTTCTTTGCTCTAGAAGCAAATAACAACAATTTCTAAATGTTGTAACATGTAGATTATTATTTGTGTAATTTTTTTGGTCATCAGTCCTGCCTCCCCTGACACAAGCCCTCTGTTTGATTTTGAGTACCTTGACTGAAACAAAAGTGAATTGTATTTTTAAGGAGTGAGTTTAACTAATTACTCTCAATTAAACAACTAAAAGGCCCAAAGTAGGGACGGTAATTGATTGTTTGAATTGTTTGAATTACCTCCAAGTAAGGGCTTGTGCCTCTTCTCTTTGAGATATTACTACGTAAGTGACACATGATGACTGAAAGCAAAGAAAACGATAAGCAATGCCTTCCAAACAAGCCAAGACAATTCTTTCCTCGCTCAAGCCACGAATCACCAAAGTCACTATAATGCTCATAGCACTTTCACATTGAGTGGAAAGTGCTCAAATGATCCATTATGGCCACAGTAATATGACAATGCCAACATAGGCTTCAATTCAAAACTGTCAACTTAAGAATGTTGCCTCGTTCAAAATACAGCCGATCAAAGTTTAGTATATTTGAGAAGTTCCAATCAAATACAGCAATGTTCCACACAGAGACTGTGTCTTGGCACTGGCTGACCTATAGTCAGGGCCAGTTAATAGCCCCCACCCCTACCACACACACGCACACAGACCCACAAACAGACACTGTTGACAAGTCAGGGACTCAGACAACCAGTGTGCTGACAGTAAGACATTTTGTCCTAGTGAATAGATTTTCCCCCTGCCTCAATCCTGTCTTGTTGAGGAGCCCCAGAGTCTCAAGTCATGGGTCAGAGAAAAGAAAATACTTAAATGCTTGTTGTTTCTTCCTGCTGGCACTTGGAAGGGATCTGGTGAGCGACAAATGAACCTGTCTTGCTGAATTGAAGGACAGGCAGTCTACAACCTATTGCTGCCTTTCCCTGTTGTGCCAGTGTATTACCACCTGTACTTATAACCTAAAGAAAAAAAGAAAAGTGATGGTGTAGACTTACAGGCATGTTCAGCAACTAGAGTCTCTGAAAAACAAATATTTGTCTTGTCGTCCCTTTTCCCCCAGCCCCAGTTTGGTTCCAGTGTAAACACTGTTGAAATCATGGCAGTTTCCTCACTTTCTGCAAGTTAGCCTGGCTAAGATTGCCCTGTGTATCAACATCTCCCTTGAGCTGGATACTGTATTGAATTATGGGCCTTCAAACTATGGGTCTGCTATCTCAAACTGAAAACTCATGTTTTCATGTAGTGGAGCTCCTAGGTTATGGACCAGACTGACAGAGTGACTGACAGAGATTGTAAAACATAATTACAGTGTCATCTTCATCGAATTGACATGGAACATATTACATTCAAACACACCCTTTTAAATCTCTTCGGTTGTAAGCGCTACACTATAATGTTACAGTTATGTATGTATTTCTGTTAATAATGTGTCCAGATGCCTCCACTTTTATGTGCAACAATATTAGAAATATGATTATTATTTCTGTTTAAATCTAACTAGTACACCAAACATTTCAAATTTTCCATGATTTAGTGGAACACTCTATCAATTAGATTTTAAATCCTTTTCGTTAAAATAAGGTTTCATATAAAGTCAGTTGCATTACTAAAAGGTTTCTCATTAACACTTAAAACTGTGGTCAGGCTCATTCAAGGCTCTTCACTAATTATACAATCTAGTTCCAAACTAAGCTTCCTTGTGGAAACTATTAGTGACGAACACTGTGCTTTGGATTCCTCCCCCAGTCAATAGTCCACTGTATGATGTCTGATAAACCCCATATGCTGACATATGTAACAAACGCAATGGAAAAGCCAGCCATGGAAAAGCCAGCCATGGAAAAGCCAATGATGTCCCTTTATCCCAAAGACAAAGCTGTTTGAGGATTGTGGTGTACAATATCACAACATTGAATCCCCTTGAATTGTTTTCCAGTTTTCCCATGTGTTTTGATGAAATTACTATATTCAAACCATGTGTCATTGTGTTTTTGATACCCTTTAAGTATATGTGTTACAGGGAATCATATATGTGTGTTCTTTAGGGGATGACCTCCCTCAGTGTTAATGTTTTTATCAAGCTGAATGAGGTTCTTAAGTTTAGTTTTTTGGAAAATGTCTATCCAATCTTCCCCCTCTTTCTACCTTTCTTTCTTTTTTAATGCTATGAGTGTGGCAGGACATAGGCAACACAAGGGATTAAAAAAAACAGCTGCCCACTGCCAATTTGTGTGATTCTCGCCAGATTCTTATTGCACACATGTATCTGCTGTCGGAATGACCAACTATTATACTGACAGTATCTATCAAGACCATTTTTACTCATAGTACAGTAACATTAATTGCTGTGAACCAGTGCTTGTCATGGAAATGCTATGGTTAGATTATTAGGTACTACATGCTCTACAGTCCTCTGGAACGTTCTTTCTATCTTGATTTTTATTCATTTCTGTCGGTCGGTCTGTCTGTCTGTCTGCCGTTGTTTAAGTTTGCCTCGGTCTTGATTCACTCAACAAGTATACAGCTTTTAAGCAGTGGTGATGTTTTGGGAAGAGGCATGGACTGGGAAGATGTTTCCAAGAACATATTTTAAGACAGTGGCACAATCCGTAAATCCACTGAATCATACTTGTCCATATGCATCGCATGGGTAACAGTAGACACACAATCTAACAAATTGTTACCGCAACAACCTTTAAACATATCAAACTGCAGCACTCACACTGAATCATTGGAATGGATAAGCCAGTTGCTTTTTAGCATTTCAGAGAATGCCTTTTTGTTTTGTTTTCAATCTGCGAGCAATTTTCCCCATCAGTTTTCTGTTTGTGAAACTGAGCCATGTGCATTCACTCCAAAGCCCTCATATGGAACTTTAGCAATTTGTTAGTTGATAATAGGTTGTGTCTCTCAGGTTTGGAAATGAAGGATTTTGACAATAAAGTAAACAACAACGGTAAATGCAGGGGGATTTTGCGAATGAGCTCATAATTGAACTGGAGGAAATGTTTCTAGAAGGTTAATTGCCTTATGTTGTAAACAGTATTTGCTCTCATGTACTGAAATATCATATTAACAACCTTTTTTGAATTGTTGTATATGGTTCATGAATTATTGTCCTGTAAACTGTTTCAACAAAGTTATGCTCTTTTGTGACACTGCACTACAAATGTCAGCCTTGGGGTGAAAAAAAGTTACTGATCACTCATCACCTATACCTACAATGACACATGGCATTGACAAAATCATAAAATGGAGGTGATTCTTATTAGCAGGTTTGATCGACAGGTCAGGATTGAGGGTACAGGAAGACAACTATTTAGAGGTCTTTGAAAAGAGCCTGCTTCAGAGCACAGATAAGGAAGACTGGGATGATTATTCAGCATTCAGCATAACATATTAATTTAGTGTTATCATGAGCTAATCCAATGGAATTGTGCTCTGTGTTTCAATTGTTCACAGAATGACAATAAAAATCAATAAACTGAACCAAACCAAAATAACAACAAACTTGAGGCACACAACCAAGACAGGAGTGGCTTCAGTCCCAAAATGTCTTAAATGGCTAGTTCAAAGGTCGTGCTTCAACCCCATACAAAATAGTAGTTCCCCATAGTTTGGAGAATTTAACTTATTTTGTCAATCAGAATAAAATGTAGAAAACATGAAAAGGTCTGAATACAATTTGAAGGCAATCTAAAAGCATATAAAGTATATTGGAACCACAAATAAATAAATAAATCAATTTTATTTTTCCAATTTCCCATGAATGGAAGCTCTTCTTTTTTTACGATGAACCTTAATCACTATTTGACCTATTTGGGTCTAAAGATCAGAGTCTGCGAACTTACTAATGACTGATTACTTTATGGGCCAAGGCTTGACTAATATGATTCACATTAATATTAACAATCTTATCGATTTGTTACTGACCACCTTGACAAGTGAATTTCAGTGTATAAAACTTCACCCCTTTTATTAAGCTCCTACAGTAAGAAGAAGTTATAATGAAACACAATGGATTAAAATGTTATTCTTAAGGGATAAATGTGATGAAAGGATTATGTTTGTGTGATGTATGTATGTGAATCCACAATAGTTCATTATACCACTTTATAGAACGGCTAAATAACTAAAATAACATATTTGTAGCCTTCCTATGACGCAAACTGAAGTTTGTGCTTTTATTTTTTTATTTTTAAAGATGTTACACATAAGGGGAAGAGTTTTGGCTCCAGAACAGACTTTAGAGACATCCATCATTGGATCCTGACACATTTTTCCAGTAGCACTGTCTCCAGTATGTCTACTGTCTGTAAAATTTGAGATGCACTTAAATCGCACGCTTTCACTTTTGCCTTGCTAAGTTAATGGAGCAGGTTGCATACAAGCAATTAATGCAATAGAACCACAATGTTAAAAGCAGTAATTTGTCATGCACTTTGATACAAAATCATTATATGGTAAAGATTATTACATGGTTAGTGAGATAGAGCAAGAGAGAGAGAGCAATGTTTCTATACAGATTTAGGAGGAGGAATTGAAATTGCTGGGTTCAATTATTCAAGTTTGTGCTGTCATTGAAATTGTGTGGTTTAGTTTTGACTTTATACTGGATGCAACAGTGTTGCTAATTAAATATTCTCTATCATTAATTTAATTCACTAGAGGCAATGTGCCACCTGTGCTGTTTGTCTTAAAATTAAGGTTTTGAGCAGTGCTGTAGTCTGGGGACTTACAGCCATAGGTTTAGTATGGATGCATTAGCCCCTTAGGTACCATTGGCTATAATATAAGTTTTCATTAATCGCATCCTTTGGGAGAAATTAGTTTGGGCCTTAATTACACGTCTTCAAAATTGGTCTTGATTCTGAAATGACAGTACAAACTGAGATGGCCATTTCCCATTTTATGCTTTTTATGCATTTTATGATGTGGGGTTTAATCTTCCTACTGTAAGGTAACAGAATTAAAATTGATTGATTTCCCACACTTTTTAGTTGAAACTTAATTCCTACGAACCTCAGTAACTTACAGAGTGATAGTCGAGATGAAGCCCTCCAACTAAGCAGTGCAGGGGTGCAGGGGTCACATCCGACATTTGTTGCAAAGTACAAAGATGTGGGCAATCTCAGCAGATTTCCTTTAAGTTAATCAATGTCAAATGTTTTCCACAATGTGTTCTCTTCTACGATCCTGAATCATCCTTAGCGTAGCTGTGGTTCTTTAGAAGGAATATAAATGATACAACTATGTTGGATTGGAATTGGTCAGATGAAAGTGTTGGAAGAGAAAGTTGACCCTTAAAAAACATTGTCCAATAATTGTGAAGAGAAATTGTCAGTGAAGATGTTGATTAACAATGTTGAGACAGAGTTCAAGTTATAAACTCAAAAATTCAATTTCAAGCAAATTCAAAAAGAAGCATTATAGTAAAGGTTAATAAGCAGAACATTAAATAACTAACAAGCAGGCATCCTACCCTCTGCAGACACTTCAGGAAACTAATATTGTGTACATGTTTAAGCATGTTGCTTGAAGGCATGTACACGATAAGAGAAAACACATAACACAATGACAAGTGGATGTTGTAAACACTTTTTATGTTACTTCAATGCTAAATTGTTTAGATACAGAATTAAGAACTTTTTAAATTGCAAAAACTGCTTGTAGAGGCTATAAATAGTCATTTCCGAGATCCTTCATGTCTCCTAGACAATCTATTGCACAGCTACTGTTGCAAACTATTGGACCCAAAAGCATAGCAACACAGGACAAAGAAATCCAAAAAGGTATTTCATGAGTGATTAGGGTTTTTTGGACAGGCAGGCAAAACAGGGCTGGGTAGGCAGAGCAAACGGGGAGATAGGCTAGCCAGGAATGCAGGCCAGGCAGATGGAAACTGGGAAGTGAGACGTTACGATCGGAAATAACTGTTAGCACATAGACTAAGACAGAAATATAACTTTGAGTAAGCATAGCAAAACAGTTGAGTACAAAACTGCCATGGTTATGCAAAGAAAACTATCTGGCATTGAGTAGCCAGAGAACAGGAGTAGACTGTTGAGTTAATGAACCGCAGGTGCATAGACAGAGTAAGTGGAGTGGAAGACATGGTCTGGATAACTGGAGCCTAGAGTCTCGCCCACACACAGACAGACAGACCGTGAGAGAGCCTGGCATGGACTCCATGGAAGTGGATGAGGTGTGACAACTGTTGTCCTGGCATCTAATTTTCACACAAAACAGTAATTACTTTGCCATTGCTTTTCTGTCTTGTTTTGACACCTCGTTTCAAGCAACAAGAGTGTCTCAAAGACTTGACAACATTTTGGACTCTTAAAATGTAATCAATTTAATAGATTAATTATTTTAATTGGCCTATCCTTAGGTCTACTCCCCTGGTTAGCAGTCTGGGAATGATAATAATTCATATAAGCAATCCAAGTTAATGATAATAGTTCATTTTTCAGGCTGTGGGTGCTGGTAGGAGTTGTACAGCAGAGGCTGCAGCTAAGCCCATTAAACCATGTACTGCTATCAGCCATAGCCTTGGTCTGATATCCCAGTGGTATTATACTTCAAGGTCTAGCGTGCACAATTGTTGTTTCTGGCTTTTCTATCCTTCCAACATTTTCATGGCAGTTAAAACACAGTATTTCCCTATTTCCGAAGTACGAGATCTTGCTTAATTTGTATGAATGCAGCACATACAAGCCCAGACAGTTTGCCATGATGCACTTTAATGTACTTTTGTCAGGGTTTACAACATGGTGTCATTTGTGTGTAACAAATTGTCACAAGACCTTTTCACTTTCCAGCAGCATGTATGTTCATTTATTGCCCTAAAGCTGTGATCTCTCTACTTTGCCTGGCCTCAAAAAAGTTCGTTTCTGATAATGGCCAGGAAAACTCCATTCTCATTACGCTGACATCAAAGTAAAGGCCACATAAATGCTTAAAATGCACCATTTGGTTGGTTAAAGTTGCTTATGATTCACAAACTTAAATTAGCAGAATGTACAATGATTCAGGGAATTACTTTCCAAAAAGGCTGTATTGATGGATTTTAATAGTCCTCCTCTGGGAGCCAGCTGGTCTGTGAGCAGCTTTTGGTTGGACACATTGCTGTATCGTCTGCTGAGTTTTTTAGGTTCGTTAAAATAACACAAGGGCCATAACTTTTGTCAAAGTATATGGGGAAGGATGGTAATTTGTCAAAGTTTTCATTTCTCATACAACATTAGTTTTCACATGTGCAGCCATTTTATTAAGATTTATGTGCTCCTCAAACAAAGCAAACCATTGGTCACCAACTCTCTCAGACAAATAATAGAAGGTGAGAACTACAACAAAGGTGGATACCTCTGATACTATGCTCTTCAGTTGCTTGTGTGCTTGTTATAAATGCATGCAAAATAGGCTTTTTTTGTTCTGCTTATTCAACTTTTGTTGAATTTAACCACCTATTTTTTTAAATAGTTTGGAGGACGGGGACATGTGAAGGACAGAGTTTAAAACATCTTAAATATATAAAATATGATCAACTATTCTTTGTAAGAAGATTGTAAAACGCTACCTGATGTTGCAGGTTACCATCATACTTACAGTAGATTAAAGACATTCTATAGTTCTGATCCACAACTGGGCCCAAGCCCAATAGGGTTTGACTTATGTATGCCATATCTTCCACAGGACAACACTTTTCCAAAGAGCAATATGTGTCTGCAGTGTAACTGTCCGTGTACCTGCCATGTTGCCATGCTCAGATAACATTCCTCCAAAACAATATCAAATAAAGTCTCGTGAAATGAATGACTCCATGGCCCTGTAATCCAGCTGGTACATGAGAAATATTTGAGCAACACACGAGTACAATAACACTTTACATTACTGTTTCGTGTATTCTATTTTGGGTAAAAGTTCATCATACTTCTTCACTGGGTTTCCTGGCCAAATAATAAAATTGACATTTCCTCAGATGGCCTTGAACGTTCAGCAGCTCCTGCGTTAATAATTGCCTTAAGCACTCAGCCGGCTACCTGGTCTAGAATGCCTTAGAGCTGTTTAAGTATGTGTGTGCTGGGTGGGAAATATCCACTAGTTCCATATACAGTATGTGTTGAGACTGGTTTTGTTGTAGAGACCTGTGTATTTTTTACGCGATGATGATGGTGTGAGGGAGGGGTGTTTCTAGACCCTTTTTATTAAGCATGTGCCTCAGTATGAATCTGCCGTACCCTTCTGAATGTTCTCAAATCTGATGTTTAAGTTTAAACATTGTCCTTTATTAGTCTATGCATTCATTTGGATAATTCCAGATAAACGGAACATGGTATCCCAATCAACACAAAAGCAAATGCAGCAGCAAACAAAGGTTCATAAGTAGGCATGGAAGTCAGAATTAAAGTCGGCCAAGAAAACATGACGAAACAAAAGACAGTTTCTCAATAATAAGTCTGTTTATCTAACCATATTGGCTCCTGTTTATTGATATTCTAAGTACTACTAAATGCTACTTATTGCCGTTCTGTCTGATTGGAAAGTAAGCCTAGTTGACAGTTACATCAAATCAACGTTAGTAAGTTAACTAAAGAATATAATCAACACAGTTGAGTCTTTCCTCCCTCCGTTGCCTCTGTCATCAGTGTATTTTACTGTGACTACTAGTTTACTCATTCATTAGCGGTTCATCAAGGACAGCGGGAATGATTAGCAGCAAGATTACATTTCTCAAACAATAGGAAATGTTAAAGCTTAATGTTAATGCTAAGTGCCAAACCGTAAGTGTGAAGTGTGTGGTGCATTAGTCAGAGCTAGACTGCTAGCTAACCATTGTACAGATGACTCTGTTTTGAGCCATGCCCATGAGGAGACTCACTCGCCAATTGTATTGCTGCCCCAATGCACAAGTATTAACTATTTAGATCCTTGCCAATGCAGATACCAACGTACTCCCTTGAAGTGTAGGAATAGTGGATTAAGCAAAGGGCGATTGTATAATGCATTGTGAGCACACTTTCTGCATGCAATAGAAAAATGGGGAGAGAAATTGCCCTACATAATTAGGGGCTTGTGCCGTATTACAGCTTGACGTCTAGCAACGCCCCCAGTGTGAGGAAGGACAGAGAGGATGACAGTTCGTGCTACACAGAGGCAATGCTTTTTTATGTTTTCATTGAGTCATTCTGGACCTTGTAATAGACAATCTTTTTGTCATATTTTCAGTTTGTTTGATCATTGATTTAGATAACATTGATAATTGAAATGAGTACAGTAACACTGACAAATAAACTAAGATTTCAGTTTTGAGTCCACATATGCAGGAGTGTTCATGGAAGCATCATGAACACGTATTCCCTGCAAACCTTGCATCATAACATCACAGTCTCAACTGAAATGTACACAATGTGGTGTAGTGCAATTTCACACAGGACACTAACCGTTGCACAGTTGATGACATTCCAATTTTCCTATAATTTCTCACAGCTCCTGAACTCACTGAGGTTCTTGGTTCACTTTGGGAGGTTGGAGAGCAGAGGGAAGAATGTCTTTGCCTTGATGCTCAGTACTATCCAAGACTCTAACTGCACGGGGTTGACTAACAATAGAAACTGCAATAGTGAGTGAACTATGAGCCAGTTCTCTTTAGTGATCCTCCATACTTCCTATACTACCGATGTACAGCATGTTAAAAAAAGACATGAGTACAGTAAAGAATACATAATAGTATTAATCAATCTATTTTCAGAATATAATTTACTTTCATACATGTATATTGTCATACATGTATAAGACCTATAGAAACATTAAGGTCCACTTGTGCACTTTTTTTGTCATAAATGACCATAGACAGAGACTTCCATGATAACACTAACAGAACTGAAAAATCAAATGTTTCACACAATACTGAACCCCACTACCTTTTTGTTTTAGTTAACCTTTAATAACTACAACATGAAATCAATACAAAATACAACACATAAATACCACATTTTTAGAATATTTACCACTAATTTCAACAAGTCTAAATTTATATTTTGGAATAGAGGAAGCTTTTGAGATATGTAAAAATATATCACAACATATAATAATACAAAGTTTTGAAAAGGACAATAACAAACACAGTTGAGACTAATTCCACACGTTCTTTGTATGGCAATTCCCCAGGGCGTCTTTTTAACTTTACGTAAATATTAAATCTTAACATTTAAGATTTTCACTTCTAACACTGTGTGTTTTTTTAGGACAAAAACTTGAAGCCCCAGTAGCTGTCCTGCGGGGGTTTCTGATACATTGTGCCTTAACTCCAATGTGCCTGCACAGCAATGCAACAGGCCTTTGGAGAAGACTCCCTCTACTGTTGGGAGACTTTGAAATTTAGCCAGATGTTTTGCAGACAAGAGTGTAGTATTACTCTTTGCTGCTGCGGAAGTCAATGGTTTCCACTGGGAAGCGAACGAAGCAGCTAGAGTTAGCGTTGTGATCCCGTGTCATGCTTCCTTAAGTGCTTGAAGACAGGTAAATTACATGTAAAGCAGCATGCAACCCCCCAGGGGAAGTGAGATCTGAGTTAGAAGACTGAGCTTTGTATACTATTGAGAGTTGGGATTTTCCAGTTGTCAGTGACCAAGTTTGAGATGTTTGGACGATACACGGTGGTTCGATACACTCATTTAGTTCTTTACTCTGACCTTTTTTTCTTGTACTGTGGTTAGGTATCTGAAGTCTAAGATATTCTGGGCACGTTTTAACTATACTTCAACATTTACAACTTCCTGTTTTATAAATGGCAGTGTGCCCCTTGATTTCTCCACATGGCTTAAAGATTTCATTACTTGCACAACCCAATATCCTTTGAAAATATATCTTCCTGTGTGATGTTATTAATGAATTGAAGGTCTCCCCTCCAAATGTGAGCATACATTAATTAGAAATTGAAATTGAGAAATTTAATTTCGAATTGAGCTAGTTGTTTGGGAATAGAAAGGGGAACTATTATCTTTCATCATTATCTTTACCATGTGCCTCTTCACAAATGTTACTTTCATCTACTGTGAAGGGTCATTATTCCACGTTCGTGGCAAGCCATGAAGTCTCACTCTCTTCACTGTAGTTGTTGGGATTTTTCACTGCATTCCTCCTGTTTGTGTTAACAAATGTGCTAACGAGTGAAACCCTGCAGATGGGCCAGCCTGTTAAAATGCAGGCAAACGAAGACCTCATCAATGACTTCATATGGAACATAGTATAAAGTGTCCATTTTGCCATTACACGTTGAAAGTTGAATTCAATAATGTGTATGTTTTTTTCGTTCTATTTGAAATTGTTTTTTCCAGTACTTTATGAGAATAAGCCCTACCCATATCCATGATGTCCAGGCTTTACCCTACAGTGCTGTTAATGTCCCCTGTCAAATTGGAGTCATGTCTGGATGTTCTGCAGTCCCATAAGATATCACCAACATTCCATTCTGCAGCAAAAGTTTCTATGCCTTCTATCTGCAGACAAAATAGGATGAAGCCTAATGACAAAGCATGTTGGTAGCCAGTCCTGTTTGGAAAAAATTATATATACAGATATTGTCTGTTTGATATATGTACATACAGTATATATGTATGTATGTATGTATGTATGTATGTATGTATGTATGTATGTATGTATGTATGTATATATATATATATATATACATACATACATACATACATACATACACAGACAATATCCGTTCCGTCACATGCTTTGTTATTAGGTCAGCACAGAATCCTTGAAAACGATGAGTTGCAATTGAGAGCTCATAACCTATATTGAGTTGTGTAATAATCCAGTAAATAATTCAGCTAATTTTGAGGCAGAGGAGAAGCAAACAAAAAATGGTATATTCACCTAGGTTAGAAGAATGACAGAAATGAATGTAGGCACTTATGAAATGATACTTTAAGCATGCATCATACCTTAATTACCAAGCTCAAAGCCCATGCATATATTCTCTCAACCAAGTCAGGCTTGGATTTTGTGGTAAAATATTGATAATTGTATTTACTGGTTTTCCTCACTTGAAAACACGATTTGACTATCACAACCCAGACAAAGATTGTTGTGAAACATGCCATTATCTAATGAAAGTTACACAGACATGAAAGATATGTAGATGGGCATTTATTTATGAATTTTGTAGGTACAAGTCTGTTTACACCATTAATAGACATCGCTCAACATCCTTGATACCTTTGTACTGAGCAGCTAATGACACAGAGGCATTAATAACTTCTGCATCCTTATTTATTCCTTTTCATCTCCTCCATTGCTTTATTCTGAGTAAGATGTGCAGTACCACATATGTTGATGAAAACCAGTAGATTTATTTATGGATACCAGTGTCTCATCTTTCTCTGACCAAAGATTGGCTCTGGGCTCTGGCCACCAGTGAATTTATTTCACATACTGTAAAGTGACACATTTTCACATATACCCCCATTATAGACTGTGTTCTGCAACTGTGTTGGTTGTGATGCAGCAGCCAGCCCTGTATGTAGTTGTACAGACTGACCTTTCATCCCAGCTGGTGACATGCCATTAACTACTACACATGCTTCTCTTTGCACCTACCATCCGTAGTCAGCGCAGGCAATACATTTTGTTTGTCATTTCAAAGGCAGCACTCCCCCTATACAGTACAACCCCAGGCTACTTTAGCTGGGTACTCTGTTCCACTGAGCTACAGTATGTTAATGGAACAGACAGATGTCCTTCAAAAAAGAGAGGTTATTTTGCAGCCATGTCACATTGCAGGACTCTCGGTTCTAACTAACTGACAGTTGCAATTAGGTGTAAAATAACGTGCAGTTCCCTCCACTTCAAAGCAATGGGCTCAACAGAATATAGTCACCCACTCGTGTCTGGAATAACCCCTCTCCATAATGTTAAACATCCCACAATTCCACAAATCTTATAGAGACAGTAATGGTGTCAAACATTAGAGCCAAGATAGAGATAGTTACCCTTTTGGTTTCTTCACCTTTTTCCCCCAACACTTATGTGAATACTGCTAGTCTCCGGCTCTCTTACCATGTCAGGAAAGGGACAGAAACTCATCCGACACCAAGCAGCAATTTAACGCTAAAGTGTAATAAGGGCTTTGAAGAGAGACAATTCTCTCCAAAATGCCGTCCCATCTGAATTCAAGGTTTTGGAGGGTATTGTTATGGGTTGTTGGGGTGCCAGAGCGCCTACTCCTGTGAGAACCTCTAGAATATTAACCTGTCCTTGGTGATGACAGAACAAATATTTGATGTGGGTCATGCTGGACCGAAGATGTGTTGTTGCTGTGTTGGGTTCTTAGATTCTCAAGGAGAGCAAAAATCCTTGCATCGTAGACAACAGTCTACTCACACCTTATGGGTTGGTACTGTATATAGCCTGGCTCCAACAGAGTACTATATCTTCTTAACATCCTATGACCTCTGGCTCAGAGTTTCAACATTGACCTCTGTGGAAGTTTTAATCAACAGCCTGTAAATGGAAAGGAAAAAACATGTAACTTGTAATAACACTGAATGACGTAAAACTTCACAGTTGTAGATGTTTAAAATACTACTAATAAAACAAACACTTTTTCGTAATATTGTGTATGAAAAATGTCATGTAATGCCATTTTGTAGTGAATCTACAGCCAGAGTCACTAAAAGGTATGGATAATGTACCACGTAATCAAGATTTAAGTGACAACGTTGCCAGCTATACTTTGTGCAACTATTCACAATGGATACACACTACCATAAAACAATAAATTGTTCACTAACAGTTCTGTGCTGTTCACCAATTTTATGTGTTGCAACCTGTATCTTAAAGTGCTTGGTATTTGTGGAAATATCCACAATAAAGGACAGATTGAAAAAATATCAAATGTTATATTCAATGTTGAAACGCAAATTTAAAGATTTAAAAGAGTGTACCGTATAAAAATTAAATGGTACATATTATCTTTTAATTAATTTTTCATATTTTATAGTGGAACAAAAGCTGGCAACAGTAAAGGGTCAATGTCAGAAACAAATTAATTAAATTCTTATATCAAAAGGGTAGGAGATTCATGAGGATTTTGCCAAACACAAATAGAGGATGGAGAAGGAATTTAACAAAAAGACAAAGATGTATTTTCTGTCAGCCAAAATAAAAGAATTTGGTTTCTTTCATTTCTTCATTTGGACCTGATCTCCCGTTCAAAGCAAACCATTATAATCCAACAACAACATACATTAGCACACTCTGCCATCCCCTAAGCAGCACAATACAGTATTTAAATGTGGTGAGTATAGCACAGTGGCTTCAGGTTTATATCCTCCCCTGTATGTTGTTTTGGATACAAACACCTAGTAAATGAATTACTAATACATGTATTTAATTTCTGTAAGTGTCCACATTTAACCAGATGCAGGTTTACATTCATTCTATTGTTATGATTGCTTTTGTCTGAGGTATCATTACCATGTACATGCATGCGTGTTTGTTTGTCTGCTCTTTCACCCCTCTCAAACATTCCTGGGTGCTGTTATTTAATCACTATGCATGTTGTGGGTGTCACAGCTCTACAGCAGAAGCAGTGTGCTGGGCTGAATGGGGTGTCTCACCCCAAACCAAGCTGTCTCCTGACAAGCAGTCCATATTCCACTGTAGAGTGCTGGTATTGATCTGCACATGGGTTACACAAATAAATAAATAACTTGACAGGCCATTCAGGTACAGACCTCCGACAATATATTGCATGTGTGTGCGTATGAGTATGTTTGTGTGTGAGTGGGAGTTGGGGGTGTTTGTGTGTACATGTGTGTGCGTGTATTGTAGGGTGTTGCAGTGGAGCAGCAGGGGAACTAAGAGTCAGGCAGGGTTCTGCATTGTTGATCCAGAATGACATTGATAGACAGGGGCTGAAGGAAAGCTGATAGCCATGTTTGGCATGCTGGTTTAAAGGACGGACGTGACTGCCGATCCAAAGCCGGTCAACCATGACTTCAGCGGGCTATCACCCCAAGAGGTCACACTACGCAGACGAGGTGAGGAAGAAACTTTCACATACAACTTGCTTGACTTTCCAGCTGTTATTATTCTTCGTTTGTGCTTCCCTTTGCAGAGGTAGATTTTTTAAGTGTGGCCATGTTTTTTCCTATAGTGTAAATTCCTGTTGGGGTTTTTGTGTCCTCTGTCATATGTCCTCCCTCTGGCCAGTAAAATGTTTGTGACTGTGGTGGGTTGACAGTGTTAACAATATGTTAGTATTTGAAGCCAATTGAGATGTAAGAGAGAAAGAGGATTGCGTCATCATAACTTGACTGATACACTTCCTTCTCTAAGACTACAATTACTGCCTTACATGTGATATGACTCCCAGGCAGAACCATAGACCAGGGCCTTCAAAACACTTAGCAGTTGTTGTAATTGACTGAACCTGCAATTGGACCAATTTCCCTTTTCTAAGTCATTCTCTTACTTATTCTTCAGGAACAAAAGAACAACAACCATTGCACCCATTATATGTTTTAATGGTAGCTATTATAACCTGCATGAGGTCACTATTATAGGCAGTTGAATGTTCAGTCAGAACTTAAAAGTTATCTTTATTTCTGAACTGCTTTTTTATACTTGCATAATTAAGCCCTGGGTTTTTGTTGGTTCCCTAAAGAGCAGTTAGGATTGTGTTGAAAACCAATATTGAGATAGAACTGTTTTACCGCAGTTGTTGTGTCCCAGGAACAACAGAGTAAGTTCAGGTAAATTAAGAATACAAACCCCAGACAAATTAATTACCCTAAAGTGATGTAGGAGGCTATTTCAGTTTTGAGTGTGCTGTGTTTAGACAATGAGTTAGCCCTGATAAACTACTCTTTCCCCACTCTCTTCCACAGCTGCAAAGAGATGCTACAGGAGACAAGAACATTTGACCATTCATTTGATAAGTCAATTGAATTTTGACAACAAAAGAATAGAATTTATTTTTTTATTTTAATCATAAAGAGGGCCACTGAGAATCATTTGTGTCTGTAATTAATGTGAGTTTCCTTAAATACACACCCGTATGTGTGCGCTTTTTAGTTTTTTCTTTCAGATGGTTGCTAATTGTCTTCCTTTGAGAGATGAAACATGTAGATCTTGGTTACAATCTGTACAAGTATATCCAGGTGCAGCTCTGACATTGAATCTCTTTTTCTTCTCAGTTCTCAGGTCAATCAAAAATACACATAAATCAACTTTATGGACCAAGTGTAATATAGACATTATCACAATACATGTTGTGCTTGGACTGATTCTGAAGTTCTGTTATGATTACTTGATAATTGCATCGATATTGTATAAGAATATCATTTATCATTGTATATGTGTTGTACGACCAAATTAATGATAGTATTGTGTACTAGGGCACGTTTCTAAGTTAAAGGCCATTGCATTTTCATACTAAATATTTGTTTGAAGTTTTCTCAAAAGTCATTGGAGGTGCTCAATTGAAAAAACAATATTAGATTCTAAATAGAAAACGTGCAACTGTCCAAACAAAACAACCGATGGCAGCAACACAGAGTTTGTAAACTGGGCAAAGTATTTAATCATACAAGAGGGAATCCAGCAACCTTAAGAACAAAACAAGTGTTGCATGAAATTAATTGTATTTTTTCTCTCATGTTGCTGCCGATAGTTGCTGAGGATTAATTAATTCAAGAACAAATGTCCCCAAAGGCTGTAATTAATGATAAACTTATTGGACATGATGATGCCCATGTGGTCAAAGAACTCATGCCGGTGCCTGCATTCCTAGTGGTGTTACTTACCCAGCTGTCAGTTCACATTAGTCCAAAACCACGGATAAAGAAAGTGTGTAGGTGCGTGCATGTGTGTGTAGAAATACTGTAAAATTAACATGTCCTATACAGTAAGTTGCCCATCAGATTGTCAGCGCTGAAAAATGAGGAATGATTCTGTGACCTCATTTCCCACAAACTATTTGAACACAACAGCTGCTCACATGCCACTTACAAGTTAGTTAAAACACCCCCCTGAGCACAGTCACCCATCGAAGCCACACTAAACAGCTCAGGGAGCTCTGAAGAGAGAGATGGATGGAGAGAAAGAAGAGGGCGAGAGACATAAAAAGAGAGCTCTTAAAACTAGTCAGGATTCAGTTGGCGTATGTTCAACACATCAGGAAGAACTCATGCTTAGACTCGTTGCCCCAGTTCCACTCTAGTTTTATATCTCCGGTAGTTAATACTTCTCCATCCTCTACTTTAGGCTTTCTTTTAATTCCCCAGGATCATGGCTGACGTCAGGGGGTATAGAAGATGGGTGTAAACACATGGAAATACTGTTTATGTGCAGTTTTCTCACCTCTCTATATTGACAAGTCAAATTTAATTCTATAGAATATTTTACACACAATAGCAATTCAAAGTTATGTATCCCTTTTCCTTTTAGGCATACACAACCATTTGAAATACACAAATTGGACAATTAAACAGTTAAAAAAATATTTGTATAATTAAATGAACATGAGAGAAACATAAACAAGGGGTGAAGTTAAGTACAATGCTTTGTCAGTGACAGACATGGGGTAGCAGGTAAGTTTACATTCTAGGCTTGAATATGGCCTAGATGGCCATATTCCTCTATGGCCTAACAGTGATGTCTGATTATTTCTGGCAGCTGGTTCCAGCAGTGGGTGGAATAATCTGCTAAAAGCTGCTTCAACCTGTTTAGACCCAGTTAGCGGCCTTACTAGTTGACCCAACTGTGATGATCTAAGCAGTTTTCTTGGTTTCCAATCAATTTTTATGTCTAAAACAGATTTTGGTCCTAGAACAACAAAGAGACACAGTATGTGATACAGTATATATGTGCTCAGCTTATTTGGTTTTGGCAGGAGTTCTGAAAATGTATTTTTGCAAAGGCTAACCAGTAGTAGATCATTGTAGAACATTGCTTTAGTCCAGTCTTTCTCGATCCTGGTCCTCAGGAGCCTTTGCCCTGCTTGTTTCAGACGTTTCCCTCTGTCAACAAACCTGGTTCAAATGAATGAGTCATCATCAAATCCAGCAGAAGCCTGATAACCCATTCATTAGAATCAGCTGTGTTTGAAGGGGGAAATATCTAGGACATGCAGAGTAGGGGGGCTTCTGAGGACCAGGATTAATGTGTTTGTTTTAATGTGTTTTCTGTGTGTGTTTTAATTGTGTAATTAATTTGCACATAAAAAAAAAGTTTTGCTCCTGTATCCTGACACTGCGAGCAACGTTATTCCACTGAGCGATTTCGTGCCATTTTGTGGGTTTGAGGTTTCACATCCGTCATGTACATGTCTGACCAATCAAAATGTAAGTTGTTGAGAATGTCACAACCATCAGAACATTGAACATGGCCAATTGTATGATCCGCACCTGGTTTTATAAAAGTGAAAGAAACTACAAAAACAATTTTATGTGTGGAGAGGAATAGCAGAAAGAGCTTGAGTGTGATGATGGTGTGTGTATATATCAAGCTTCAAAACTATACTAAAGTACGCCTAAACTAACTTTCTACAAGTATTTCACAAAAATGAGTGTAAGAAATATATCTTTACATCTGTCTACAAACGATACTGACAACACACCTTTTTTCATTTCTTTATTAATTAATAAAAAGGAGCACCAGGTCATAAACATCATCAAGGAATACTGATTAATTTTTCTGTTTTTTTTTCTTCTTTCCTGTGGCGCAAATTAGTTTGTAACTTTAAATTCACAAAATTGCTTCAAGCTTGATGCACATGGTCAAAAAAAGGAAGTATTCATCTGAATCACTCACAATTTTTTTTACGTTAGCTTCAAGCCAGGAAACATGACAATTCACATGGATATATCCTCCAATTTCTCTCTACCACTTGTAGGATCTCCGGAAAGGTTGAATCATCCCTGCAGACCCCCCCCCCCACACACACACACACACACACAGACACACACACGCACACTGTCAAGCTCAGCTAAATTTGAAGTTAAATTGGGGCTCACTGAAGAAGCAATATTTATTAAGCATGCGGCCTACAGTGTAGTGTGGGGATCGGGTTGTTTGGTGTGGGTTATGGTGAATGTACGTGTGTGTCTTTGACGGAATGTATGTGTAAATGTCTGCTGGCATTTGTGTGTGTGCAGCACTCAGAAGGTCTGTACACTCCATTGAGCTAAGCACAGGGTCCCTAATATGGTGTCAATACAACAATTTTAGTCTCAAAATGTCAATGAGGTCAAATCTTGAGCTCTGGGTTTTACAATTTGTGAACCTCTTGGCATTGGCTAGCCAGGTATGTGGTTGAATGTGGCACATATTGTATTATTGTTCAACAGACTGTAGTTCATGGGATCATCCCTAAAAGCGTAGGCCCTGCCTATAGAAGTATGGCTAGGAAGAATTAGTCATTGCATGCTTAATGACCCACCTCTTGTATTCAGGCGTGTGTTGAATCTAGCAAGCCGTTCAGGCTAGTGTTGAAGCCACTGGAGCAAAGCAGGTACAGTACCATGGTAACAAGGTTTTTTTCCCCCCGACCAGCTGTAGGCTTTCCTACCTATCCCAACTCCCCTCAGCTCTCTTCAGAGGGAGAACAGATGCTGTGAGACACTTATGCCTGCAAAATTGCAATCTGTGGGCCACATTCGTCTTGTTTAAAAATGTACCACAACAGTTGGATCCTGTGAGCACCTGCAAGTCCGGCTTCGCTGAAACATTTTAATTGGTGAGGTAAAGCAGGGGAGAGTGGAACTGTGGCAGCGTACAGTTGAAACAAATGCTTGTTTTCAAAGCCCATCAGTTAGACCAATCCACAATGAGTGAGTCTGGGAAGTTACGGAAAGGTGTCAGCTTTTCTTCCTACTGTTGTGGGTCCCACTGTCCAAATTAGATTAAATGTAGAATAGCTCAAAGCAGTACTGTCAAAACAAGATAGCCGCACGCATCAGCACAATGTTAGTTTGAGTCCCATACAACTCCTTTGAGCTGCCCACAAATTAAGTCTCTAGACTCTATGCAGCAAAGGACACACACACACACAGTCAGAAACGATAATAGAATAGCAGGTTATTCTCCGTCTGCTCCCTGATTGACTGGCTTTTTTACCAGAGAACCAAAGAGAAATGTTGGAGCAACAAAACTCTTTAATATGTCATTCGATTTTGTAAACAAATATAACCCACTAGGGTACTGCAAGGTAATAAATATTTTTTATGTTGTTTTGAAAAATGCGAGCTATCAATTGTTCCCAACTTCTTTTCATTGCCATTGATGATAATGACATAATTTAAATGTTGTTGTATTTTTCTCCCTTCCATGCTTTCTTTCTTATTCTCCCCAAACTTAAAGGTTAACTGGCTCCCTTTTCCCCTCGGTATCTGTTCTAGGTGAGATTCTACAACAAAATGTTGAGGTTGGATTAAGGATGGTGGGGGGGTGCTGGGTGCTGTATGTCCAAGCTAAACAATGTCAAAGTCCATGATGCCTCTGTGCTTCTGACACTAACAATAATCGTGGGATTTGATTGCCAGCTCCCCCGACCTCCATAATTGATGAGTCCAATATTTACTCTATTACCTGTTGTGTTGTAAACATTCATTATGTGGAATTCTGCCGGATAGGTGAGCAGGGGAGAGAGCAAGCAGATCGGTGCCTGAAGGGAGCACCTGTCAGTTTGACTAATGATGGAAATGAATAAAATCGTATAATTACTTTAGAAAAGGTACAGTCTCATCCTTATCTCAGGCAATATACATTTTAAAAGTTTTGCAGAGGTTTATTAAATTCAGCCCTCCCAGCCCCGTAATACATTATAGTCAGAGACAAGTTCTCAAATTTCTAATTACATTTTCAACTCACCATACACATGGGTGAGTAATCAAGTTTGGACATCATTGTATTTCTATTGACATTAGCATTGTTATTATTTGTACAGTATAAATATCAGTAACTCAAGCTTGCCTGTTTTCTTTTTCCAGGAAGGGATTTTGTATCTTTATGTTTTCTAATGGCCTCGACAAGATCTCTTTCATACATAGCAATCTAATGTATTCCATTATCAACAGATGCAGTCTGTCTACGAATATAGTTCTTGTTGAATGCCTTGCTGCACACAGGATCATGCCAAAATCTAATTCCCTATCTGAATATCCATTTCTGCCCTGTATCTATGAGACACAGTGGAAAACCTCAGTACATGAGATACACATCTTAATGATATTATCAGATTTCTGGGATGTGTTCAATGTTTAAACTTCAACATAAAGTTGGTTGAGGTAAGAGATTTAAGAGTGGCTATCATTCAATATTTTTGGTCAAACTACTTGAGATCGTAAGTAATCTACTGGTACACTGGACTACTCTTGAGTTGAGAGTTCTCAGGGCTGAGTTGGTGGGTAAAAATCTTTAAAAAATCAGGCTGCAAGGCATTCCCAGACGAATGGGTGCGTGGCAGGGTGGATGGATGGGTGGGTGGATGGGAAAGATATGATTATGAGTTAACCTAGAGAGCGTTCCCTATGCTATTGGAGCAAATATAGAACAGTGGCAGAGGACAAATACTTGACAAAAGAGAAACAGAAAGTATCCTTATTTAATATCTAAAATGTACATTGTATGCAAAATAAACACACTCACCTGTGAGCATGCAAACACACGACACAGGCATATGATCTTCCACAAACACTAGCTCAGCTCTCACATGTTCTTGTAAACAGAAACAGACACAATAACACACTGACAGACACACACACATATACATACACAGAAAACGCAACCTCTGTATATGGCTAAACCTCTCAACCTGATTTTGTCGGAGTGGCTATCCTCTAATGTGTTTTCGCAGAGTGGAATCCGGCATATAAACATATAACATAGCATATTTGTATTTGATAGAAAGAGACAGTTGATCATGTCCATTTTTCATGCTGTCAAGTTAATTACCAGATTGCAAAAGGGAATGAGATTACCCCCTCCCCCGCCTACATGAACTCTTTCTCTCTCTCTTTCACTCTCACAAACACTCACACATACACATACAGACACAGAGCCTCACACATACACACAAACAGACAAAAGCGTGCTCAAGTACCAAAGTGAAAGTACCATTGTAACAAGTTGAAGAAAGAGTGAACAAGCGCAGAAACTCGGTGGGAGAAAACTTACCAGGTCAGGCTAATACACTTTCCTAGTGCTGCTTTAAAACTATGAATGAGCATGCTTGTGCCATATATTGCTTTCTGCACAGAAAAATGGGAATTCGAAGCCTTGTTATAATTCAAATACTTTTGGCTGTCTTTGTGTTGATTGATTGAGTATAATACTGAATTTAGCAAACATTATTTCTAGACTTGTATTTAGTGGTGGATATGCAAAGGCCTGCAATTGTCTACGTAAGTGGGTGCACAGCACAGCACCTTTATGGATTCTCCCAGTGTGAAATGAGTAGAAGCACTATACAGTACTGTACATAGCAAGATTTGTTTACCCTGGATCCACTAGATTGATGGATACTATTAGAGAAAGCATAATTCGACTCCTCTCTCCCTTGTAGACCGCCTTTCGTCTTGTTGTGTGAATCAAATTGTCTGCATGCGCGTTTGAGGTATAAGTTAAAGCTCAAACCGAGCTTGGTTGGAGAATTAACAAAGCCAGGGCACCACCTTTGCAACATCTCAGAGATTGCGATTGTTCTCCTGTGTCAGATATCCTTCCCATTACGAGAATGCTTGCTGGAGATGCTGTGTTCACTGAGACATGTGAGGCATGCACCTACAAAAGGTGCAGCCCTGGCAATAATAGAAGGATGAAATGGCGTGTTTGCCTCTGACAAACACACTATTATAGGAAGGGATGTGACGTTTTAAGTGCAGTTAGTGTCATTGAATGAATCAGAATAAGGAACAAGCAAGATGGATTCAACTTGGTAGACACCACTTGGAATGAGCCATTTAAAGAAATGAAATGGAGAGAACAAGAATCATAAAACACTGAGAAAGCATTTACTCTAACTGACTCTTGAGTAACTATTCACACCTCTCTGATTTGTCCAGAGGCTGTGTACATACTGTACTGTAATTCTTCATCCATTAGCGCATACTGTAAAACATTTGACAGCTGGTCAACTTACAGTGGTAATTTTACATGAATATTCATCCTAAGGGGATTTCATAAAGTCACAGACTACTTAGTTGAGACAAGATAAGGCATTTTGACAGCCCCCAGCTGTTAAAGGGTCTGCAAAGGTGGCCTCACAGCAATCGGAGCGTGACAAACGTCCAGTGCTCCAGTCGCAACCAAGGAAATAATGTCCGACAGATGAGGACAAGGGCCACCTTGCGTCTATTTTACACCCACACATACATACACGCTGACATATACTGGGGCCTGACTGTACGTGCAACGTCAAATCTGCAGCACATGGCTCTCACTGTAATATCCCCTTGCAGAGAAGCTGTTTCTTGTCAGGTAATGACAAGTAAGTGGCAGGAGGGGAAAAAACAAGACAGGGCTCTCATTTTTTCCCTAGATTTTCCCAAGCTAACTGTCAATTAGTCTCAATCAATCCAGTCTTTTCTGGTTAGCCCTGTTTTGATATCTGTTCCTTGTCTTCCTCATACTTGCATGGTAAATACTACCTTTCATATCTTAGTTCTGTCAACACTTTAATTATTGACAGGCCTGGTTCTCATTAATTGCAATGCGCTACTGTACAACTTGCATGCTTCTTTTTAGCCTGGTGATTCTTAGTTTGGCTATCACATGGGATAACATAAACCCTGCCGACTACCTCTTGTTATATCAAGACCACATAGACACAGAACAAGTCGTATTACCGAAAACGGCAAGAACTCAAAAAGTGACAGAGAAAGTCATCTTTCAAAAAGATACACACAAGACGTGATCAGGATTTAATAGTGGTGCTGGCAGAATTTCACTACGGCGATAGGCGAGGCCATGCTTATCAATAAGGAGCGCTGCTATGCATTATTAACAGGCAACGAATAGCTTTGCTCTGGTAAAAAGGACTTCACTGATGTCAGACTGACAGTGTCAATCTCTGCCATCCTGAGAGAATCAATTACGAGATAAACAGGTCTACAAGTCTTTGCAGAAGGGGGAAGGGATGGTCCGTCCCCTGAATTTCCTGGGGCAAGGTAAACCAATAGTACAGCTATGTCCATGAGGGACAGAGGGAGAGAAAATGATGTGTACTCATTCAGTAACTGCCACTTGAGGTTGTATGTACTGACATGTGGGGCAGAGTGTTTCCTGCAGTGTTGTATCAAAAGTCGAAGGCTGAAATACATAAGTGACAACAATTAGGAAGTTTGCAGTTTGTGGGGAAGTAGCAGTCGTAGTAGTACCGGGTTTAAGGACACTTAAAAAGCCTACTCAAAATTAAATACGCAATGCATTCATGTGTGTGAGTGTGTGTGTGTGTGTGTGTGTGTGTGTGTGTGCATGCAACCATGAAGGATGGACGCAATAAAGAGAAAACGCCTAAAAGGTACATAAACTGCTAGAGCTCTGTGCTTTAGCACTTTTCCAACCTTTTTGGCTGAAAATGTAAGTTTTTCCCCTTATAATACTATACCGTAACTTTCGTGTGTATGTTCAATAATACAATTTCTTTGAGATCATTTGGGATACCATAAATAAAAGAAAGAGATTAAGATTACATGAATTTATTTTCAATAAAAACAAATGACTGAAAATGCAATGTTGCAAAACAAGAACAATCTGATGCATTCTGACAAGTCAGAATATTGAAACAGTGCAAGCACAGCTAACAAATGTGCCAGTGCCCATCCAAAGGTCATCTTAGGTTTAACGGGAAGATTTCACATCAAATGTGAAACACTAATAATAATTTTGTTTCTAAAAAGGATAAAGGATATATGAGTATCAGAGGACCCTACACCCGTATTTTATCTCCAATGTATCCAAGTTAGCTATGTTTTACTTAATTTGCAGGGGAATGCATCATAGGGAAACTAAGGAAAGTTTTAAAAGCAACGGCAGAACCATGTGCAAGATGGGAGGAAAAGGATACGTTATTTTTACTTCCCAAAGTCAAAGTAATTGAATAGATAGCATACAAGGTAATTAATTAGAAAAGTAGTTAAAATTGAATCACACACAACAAAGAAATTGTTGGAAAACATTACATAAATAGACAGTTGTTTCCCCCATCTTTTAAGCATTTCAAATGGATAACATCCTTTGATGCGTTCAAAATGGTTGCTGTGCGGGTAAGCATTGCGTGCATTGATTCTGACAATAACACATGTGCTCTAACCACAGGTGAAAGAGACAATTATGATATTTTGGGACTGTTGAAACTGAGCCAAAACAAGCTTAAAGAGTTGTATCGCTATTTTACAGTGGCAACACTAAACAGTAAGAGAATCACCTGTCTTTGCAAATGTCTGGAACAATTTTTGTTTTTATTTTCTGCCAATGTGTACTCAACAGCCAAGGCAGCCATTTTGGTTCAATTGACGATGAGCATTGTCTGACCTATTTTCCTTCTCCTAGCCTTACTTGTTTAGGACATAAGAATAGTGCAACTATTTCATTAAATTCAAACCTTTTACATAGAAATAAGCTTTCTTCCAGAAAAGGAAGGTCTCTTGCGTGAAATGCGAATGGTGAACGAATGACATTGTCAGCTCCTTTTCTTCACCTTTGTCGGTTTGTAGAGTGGGCCAGCTCGACAGCTTGTTGAGGGTCATTGTGTGTGTCGGAGATGCACTGCTTCGGTGAATAAACTCCCAACAGCTGTCAGATTCACCAGACCAAGGCCCAACTTAGCCCAGCCTAGTCTCGTCACTACAGAAAGCATGGAAGTGCATTGATACAGACGAGGGTGCCTGGGGAAGGGGGCTGGGATTTGATGGGTGGCCACCCCGACTCCCCCTGACGAGGTTTCAACAACACCCAGGCTGCTCATTGTCCAACAGGCTGCTCATCTCCTTTATCCCTCGCAAAACAGATTCCACGCACAGCGGTGCGGAGCAGGCAGGCGCAACAGTGGCCCAGGACGCAACCTTTGTGGAGGTGTCATTCCCCAACGCTGTGTCTCAGCATGGTCAGCCGCTAGTTCTGACAGGGGATGCAGAACCCATGAAGGTGGATTACTCCCACTTCCATTGTCAAGGGTCCGCAGGGTTAGATTTGGGTGCATAGCTATTCAACAACTATTTCTTTTCTTTGGCGCTTGACAGGGACGCTGAGACCTCAGGCTATTGTTTGGGGTTTGTTACCGAATGTACAGTCAGAATATTCACAGTCGGGGGCATTGTTATTTGAGTAGAGGAGGTGAGGAAAAATGCAGTGTGAGATTCTGATCTGTTTATTTTTGCTTGACCAACAGGTCGGGCGGTCTCTAAGTAGCCAGGTTTTGTAGAAGCTTATTCTTGAGCCAAAATGTTTTCTATAGCCAAGTAATTTAGCCTAGGTATAACCTGTGCAGATTCTGTTCTGAGTCTAAAGTGTTCCAAGTCTTCAATTTAATTGCATTGTTGTGTTCCTTAGTCATAACAATCATTTGCAATATGAAATGCAAAAACATACAGTATATTCACTGTTTTGAAATGTCTTTACATGTTTATGTAAGAACTGAGAAAATGGTAATATAGGCCTGACGTTTCCCAATATTTTCAATGGTTATTTTGTAGTTTTTTAGGTTTGGGAAGAAATAGTTACTGATGGCAGTCTGGTTTCTCATGTAATTGTTAAAGACATACAGGACCTCAGTCAAAGTGTGAGGATGCACAGTTTTGGTTGTCATATATTTCTCAGATTTAATACTGCCTAACAGAGTGCCTAGTATCTTAGCTCCAGACATTCCAGTGTGCTTAGAATTTTGATGCATTGTGAGCCAAACCACATTACCTATACCATTAACATATTTCATCCATTTGGCTCAAATATAGCATCTTTAAAGTAAAGGAAGTTGCCTTAAAATCCCTCTCTTTAGTCTCGTATTCTGTCATTTCATCTGGACAATACATTATGACGCATTTGGAGATATTTCCTTCTGCAGACAAAAATGCTTTCACTTGGAAAACAAATGATACAATTGCTCTGTAACTGTTATAGCACTGCCAAAACATGCTTAAATGTTAATGATACAGTAAACATGGTGCAATAAGGATTTTATCTAGACAACAGGGAATTGAAGACATGTGCCTAGTTATACACACTTCTGGTTCTATTTTGGAGTTATTTATCAAAATATGTGGTTGCATATTTTCTAGTAAATCTGAAGCTTATCGAAAAAAGTTTGTCTGGTACTTTGAAAGACAAGTAGTTGTTTTCTTTTTGCTGTTTATCGTTCAACAAAAGCTATAGCATGCAGCATTGAATTAGGTACAGTAGCATAGCTGATAAATCATATTGTTTATGCTTATTTAAAACTCACGTAACTCAAATTTTCCTGATTCCTGTCCTTCTATGCATACAGAGTCATTGTTGGTTTCCCCTGCTAATGTCACAAGAAGGTGAGCACTCAGGTCAGGGCTAGTTTACAGGTCAGAGAGGTTCAATCATCCTTGATCCCAGCTGAGCAGGTATGATGATGAGGTTCAGCTCTCCCATAAAGCAGGAGTAATGGCAGTCATAAAGGCCTTGATTGCATCGGTGGAAAACACTCCAAGCCAGTGTGCCACTTGAACACCCTTCCATCAGTCTGGGTCATGCCTCCATCTTATACCATTATACATGTCTGTTCACACAATTCCTTAAACAACAAGTTTCCACTAATGTTAGTGCTAAAGAAGGAAAATATAGAAGCCAGGCAGGTCCCCCTCAGGGACTTGCCTGAGTGCTGCAGTAATGGTAATAGATGTGCTTTTGTGTCACATAAAAGGAATGAACAATTATCTAAAGCTGTGTTCTCTTTTAGGGAAACAGTGGAAAACATTGTTGTTTAGATTTCTAATGAGAAATTAATGAAGCATTTTAATTTATTAACTCTTCCTTTAATTTCTTATCTCACATTTCACGTTTACTTGTATGAGTGTTTTTTTTCGATGAAAAGAATTATGGTGTATTACATTTTTTTTACATAAAGTGAAATGTGAAATACAGCTTTTTAAACACTCTTAAACAAGAGACCACAAGATTGTTGTCTCACATTTTCTGGATTTACTGGACTCAAAATAAAGTCAAATAGACATTGGGACTTGTGTCATTCGTCTTATCTTTAATTCCTCTCAGGATAAATATGCCAAGTTGTCTTGTTAAAACCACCATAAAACTGCAATGATTAAGCGCATGTGGGGGCAAAAATCCTTCCAACACCATCTAAGCAGCCACAACAGAAAGCCAGTGTGTAGACCAGACATGCTAACAATCTAGTCCAGACCCACAGTTTGAGCCAGCCCTTTCCATTGAGGGGAATCAACCCAGAAATGATTAATCAATTAATTAAGAAGCTGCCTGCAACCAACTCCTACACTAAATTTGTGTCCACTGGCTTGCAAGGCAAACATGCCTATGACATCCACATGGAACATGCAACCGATCAAAAGACTGACCAATAGAAAGGGACATCTGTGAAAGAATGTGTGACTCAGGAGTTGATGTAAACCCTGGCAACCTACACGTTGTTTACAACGGAAGTGATTTTTCTATGTCAGACCTTCACTGTTTTAATCTCAAAACCAAAGAACATGCTCGCTTGTATGTTTGGAACCTTCAAAACTGTAATCTTAGAAAAACAAGTAGTGGTGTTGACATATATGGGTACAATCATGTACAGCGGTTTTTTATATACTCAAATACTTAGTACAAAACTGGTGTGGTGGTGCAGAGCATTATTTGGATAGCCTGATGAGACACCGATGGTACCTCTCATCACTGACAGTTCTTTACACACCCTTGTACACTTGGAAGAGTGGAACCTGCAAATCGCTTCACTCCAGACCCTCATTTCCCCACCCAACAAATCCTACCACAGCTTTGGGTGTTTGAGGATAAAAATGCATCAGGATGCCCCGATAGTGTCAGCAACCAATCCCTCGTCTGTAAAGTAAATGGAATTAAAGTCCACTATTATTCTTTCAGGGACCGTTTCCACCATTTCTGTTAGATGTCATTGCATGAGACAAAAACACTACTATATGGGAAAACAGATGACAGGCTGTCAAGCAGCCATGTGAAAATAATGGAAACAGTATTTTAGCAGATAGTGGCATGTGGTATAATAGATCTTGTTGAGCAGCCAACTCCCTCTAGCTAGCCTCCACCTGTGTACATATATTATGATAAAACCTGTCATTACAAAAATGCAATCTTCCTCTAGACCATCTCTTGAGCCAATGAGGCTTTGAATATTTTTCTACGGCCATGTCCTGTAAATGGTTTCCCTATGCATTCCTAGAGAATAATGCTGATTACAGATTTCCCGCGATCTGAGTTTGAGTTGATGTGTTTGAGAGCTTCAAATGACCTGTAGCTGGTGATTTCAAGATGTTGTGGAGCTGAATGCAAACGGTGATTTTGTCCTCATATGGGGGATGGGGGAAAAAGCTTGGAGGAGGTGATGGCCAAGACTAGATCAGGCCCAAGCTTTTGTTGGCAGGCAGCAGAGTGTGAAATTTACACAACTTGTCACGTTAGTCCTGCAGCTGCCTCTGTTTGTGCCTTTGCATTGTCGCACACTAGATAAAAGAAGGAAAGAGGAGTCCAGATGTGAGTGTTGCCAGCTATCCAGATACTATGGCCAGAAGGGCAGGTCCATTGGTTTTGCATGTAAATAACATGCTCCTCCCTTTAGTGAAAATTATTTCACTTTCTCTCTCTCATGCATCTGGATAGGTTCACTTAAAATGATAGATCACTTAAAATGTGATGTTGGTGAAAACACGACTATTCTTCAATTACCAAGCAGAACTGAGGAGAAGCCAAACACGAACAAAAATACAAAGTCAAACCAGATGAAATACTGTATATTCAATTTACGGTCCTGGGAACATTTTTACCTTTGTTCCACGTTGAAGTGAACCATTTGTGATCATGAGACTGTTATGAAATACATGTGCCTGATTTGTAGAAGTTTTCTCTACAAATTGCAGTCACATATCATTTAGTTTCCATTCATTATTTGAATTAAAAACAACCAGGAAACTGTAAGCAAACCCACTGTTCATTACAAACATCCCCATTTATCACACTGACTGTCTGTCCTAACTGCATCTAGTGGAACAGATGCTATCTTATTTTGACTACCCACAACTCTAGCCTCTGTCGGCCAAGCAGCAGGTCACTCTCTCCTACTTATGCACACAAGCTCACACATATTCCCACACACACACACATGTTGACGTTTCTGAGGCATGTGTGTTTCACTCCCCAGTTGTTTAAGTAAGCTGAAAAGAAATCCTTCAGGTGATTAGTTCATTAGTCACTCGGCAACGGTGGTGGAGCTTAGCTGGCATGGGCCCTGCTGCTCTCTGTCCTTCTTTGAGAAGAGCTACTGTTAGAAAGCAAGCCACATTTACAACATTGATTGTTGTCTTGTCTCTCATATTCTCTCTCTGTATCTGCTATTTGTTAGTTATTTTTAATAACGAAAAGAACTGTTGAGCCATCCAGAGTAACAGACTTCTACCAGAGTTCTTTGTCCTACACTCATTATTTTCAGTTTGATTCCAATCTGGACCTTCTAAAATTTCCTTAATTTGATGGGGCAAGACTCAGGCTGAAATTGTGCTGCGTTGAGTGATGGCTGAATTAGAAAAGTAACCATGTCACCATATGATAAGGTTAAAAAAAACTATGTTTTTCAACTCTTACATGCAAACAAGGCAAAAAGGTGGTTGATAATATTGGGTCCAATAAATATACCTTGTCTATGCATCTACAATGAAACACAAAAACAATGAAAAGTAACCATGTAATTCTACTGGACAGCTTTTCTGCAGTGACAATTATGTATGAAGTCAACAGGTTGTCTCGTTTACGCCAGACAAAAATGGTTCAGAAATGGTCAGAAGCGCTACAGTAACCAGAGTTAACTGATGTACCTGTATGAGATGTCCCTGCACGGGTATGTGTAAGGGAAAAAGGGGTCCCCATGCAGTCACCGGCACCAGGGCAAAGGCTGGGCCTGAACCTAATCACATCCTTTTTTTGCCCTCCTCCATCTGTTCCCAATCAGTTGTCCTCACCCCACTCTCCTGCTTTGAATTCAAGGCGGATTCCCTTCTATTTATGCCAGACACCATATCTAGGCCTTTTACTGCCTCCTGTGTCTCGGTCTCCTCTCTCTCTCTCTCTCTCTCTCTCTCTCTCTCTCTCTCTCTCTCTCTCTCTCTCTTTCTCTCCCTCTCTCTCTATGTATCTCTGCCTCCAACTGTTTTGCTCTCAAGTGAACTATACGTAATGCAGTTGCGATGGCAGGAAACTGATAACCCACAGATGCATTTTTTTCCCCTCAACCAAGTTGCTGTCGCTTCAATTATTACCAGTGTTAGCTGTTGTGATTTAAGCTGCCATTAATGATCAAATTATTTTTTGTAATTAAGAAAAGATATTGTGGAATCTAAATGCTTCTCTAGGTGGTGATGACTGAGGGCAAGGTTATTATGTTTTTGAACTCCTGCGGTGAGGGTGGGCAAAAAGCACACATTGAAAAGCAGCATGATGTTGCTGTGTGTTTATTTCTCTGATATGTTTCTTTTTAATTCCTTGCCAGAGATTTATGATATGATAACCACCCAGAATTTCTTTCAGAGTACAGCTGAAGGTTTACCACTCAGACATACCCGTCTCTCTCTTTCTGTCTATCTATTGTTCTCTCTTTTTCTCTACCTATCACTACTTTGAATCTGCATGTGCTATACACACCATAGGCAATTTTGTAAGTTTCATATTGGCTCATATTGGTTTTACAGCCCCACATTTGTCTGAAAGGGATTAAGCCATTGGGTTGAAATCATTCTATCAGCATTCTCAAAAGACTGTGCCTCTTTCATAAAAGATACGTCTGCAGTAGAAAGAGTCAAACATGACCAGGTCATGTTTTACTTAGACATTAAGATGATGTATTGCTGCTTTCAAACAGGGCCCTAAATGGCAGTATTCTCAATCATTACATGTAAGAATATGACTTTTACAGTGCAATCTTGCTAAAACATATATGCATAGAGTAAAGAAATGCAACTTATCAGGAGTCCAGAAATAATATGATATACAAAATAATTGCGAATGTTGTCTACATTGACTTGATATCGTGTTCAAATAAAAGTCTAGATAACCTTACGTTAACCATATTTCATATTGGTTAGTGTTCAAAAAATTATTTCCCGTGAATGTGGGTCACATTTGGGGCTGAATTTCTTTCCTGTGCTCTTTGTGTCATTTGTCTCTTGCCACCTAGTCTGAGCACTGTATGCGGTCATGCCAGTAGAGATACAGCCGGACCACTCTGCTCATTCTTGATGACGTCATTTGTTTTGGTTTCCCGTCAAGCGTGACTGCTCAACAGCCCATCTGTATAATTGAAATGACCTTTAAATGATTTGCAGAGAAGCTTTTAAATATTTTTGGCCGGTTGTTATTCCCGATGCACTGACATGGCTCGTCACGGACACTCCAACATGACAGAGAAGGGCTTGACAGCATCTCTCCACATGTGTTCATTTGCAAAAATATTTGGGTATTTGCGGTCAGATTTGTGATGAGCTTTTGGGAAATTTATTTGCGAACGTGTCAATTACTTACTCACTAAACTAATAAACGTATGTGTCCAATCCTAACCTGTAATCTTGAATGCATCAGAGCCAACAACCAGCAATGTCCTCTAGTAGTAATCAATCATTGTACATTTGATTGAAATTCTGCAAACCTTCAGGGTTTCCTGTCACGTGAAAACAATAGAATGGCTGTCAGATCTGGTTCTGTTAATTGGGTTAGTTCAGCTAACGGCCATTAAGATCCAAGATAACAGGGAGGCCTTCGCCTCAGACTTTGAGATCAAATGGGAGCTTTTGCTATTTGAATTAGTGCAATAAAATGCAAAACTAACAATGCCCTTCTATATAAATATGTAAAAGCAGGCCAATATTCACCATGTATCAATTTGTCTTTGGCCGCCACTTTGGTCTACTCTTAAAACTTAAATATTGTTGTTTGCTACTTCTTTTCAACAAAGGGGGAACTTTAGAGTACATCTGCATGGAGTTCTTGGACAGAACTATGTGGGCTACATAGTCTACATACATCACAAAATAAGTACTGTACCAAGTGATGTTATACCTAGTGAAAATTCTTTGTTAAAAATCAATCCAGGCTATCGCTCAAAAAAGTGCTTTTTTGTCATCACTTGCTGCTCAGACAGCATTTCACTTGAAAGCCTTATATTAAACTTCTTTGTGGCAAAAAGAAAATTGTATAGCAAACATCTGTGGGAATCTAGCTGGGAATTAAATTTACAATACCTGAATGCCCAGCTGCCAAAAGCCAAATGCTCAGCTGTTATATGTCTCAGTGCAATATCCTGCCATTGAGCTGCAAGAAGAATTTTAATAAATTTGGCTATGCTCTATGGATTTTCTAGCGTAGGTCATGAAAATGTGAATAGTGAGAACAGATAGCCAACTGTAATGGTTAGGGGTCTACTATTTCCTCCCCCGAAACTCATTGTTGTTTTGGTTGATTGGTGACTGCATGCTTGCTGTGAAGAAATGGGTGTCCCTTGGAACACATGAAAGGGCCTCCAAACTTAAATTACCCCTTGTAATATTGTGGAATTACTACATGGCTTTTCTGCAAAAATCTAAATAAAAGGTTGTGTCTGTTGGTCATGGGTGTTTTGGGTGTAGTTTCAGTCTGCTTGCCAAAGCAGTTCTGTCCACTGTTATTTCCCTCCTAAATGAGAAGGAGATGTAGTTTCTTTCTCAGCGTGAGAGAGAGGTTGTCGATATGAGGAACAGGCCGGCTACCTCAGAGAGACTAACACGACAGGCCACATGACATCACTTAGTGCTAAATGCATTGCCAAGTCCAAATGGAACAATTCACCCAGTGTTTGCAATCTGTCTCACTGAAAGGAAATAATTGACTTCCACATTTTTTATTTTATGCATTTTTTAAGCCTTCTGTGAAGCCTGTTTGCTGTGGGTACCAAAAATACCGTGTCATTTTGAAAGCTAATATTCAATTCCAAGTATAAAGTGTTGATGTATAAAGTGATTACAAATAGGTGTATTTTTACATGTAGGCCATTATGTGGTTACGAACATACATGTCATATTATAAATGTGTCTTATAAATACAATATCTCGCTTTAAAGGACATTGTTTGTTTTGAGGCAGTGCTCAATTAACCCCAAAACTACATATTGTTATTTTGTCAATCCATTTTAAGATGGAGGTTAATTGGAGTCATCAGTCTTTCAGACATTAAATACAGCATTCTCAGGAGTAAAACCTACCTTACTGTGTGATCTTTGTATATACAGGAAGTAGATGAAGGCTGCTTGACTCACGTGTTTGGAGTTACTCCCTGTGACCTGTGCACCAGTCAATCCCATGGTTTTCAGGCACACACACATACACACGCCTGCACACACACACACTGGGCTTGCGCTGCTGCTCTCTTGTACTTTCCCAATATTCTCTATAGACATGCACACACACACACACACACACACACACACACACACACACATACATCTGGTGAGCAGTACAGCTCCCATTAATGTGGACCTTTTAGCTCCCCAGCTACAGGGCAGCTGTCAGTGTTAATGAAGGGGCATACCTCAGCCCCCAGAACAAAAATGCAGGGTGCTGTTGGGAGAATGCAAAAGTTAGACTGTGAATGCTGTTGGTAGAGGTAACTTAATCTCACAGGCATGGCTGCTTGTGTATGCACAAAGAGTTAGGCATATGATGGTTGGGGGCAGGGGCTTGCCTAAGATCTTAAGGGTCCACAGGGTCAATGCTAGCTGCCACGAAGCCTGGGTGTGCCAGGTTTCTTCCTCCCACAAGTGCCACAAGGTCAGAGCAATTTCCCAAGTCAGAACAGGGTCAGTGTCTCACTTCCCTTTCATATCAGTGACTGAAGGATGGAGAGCTAGACCTGGTCATTGTAGGATTACTGGCAAGTCTGCAGAGTGGTGTCGTGAGGGGAAGTAGTACATGCCATCAGTTTTTTGAGGGTGATGTTTTTGTTGAGAATGTGTTTTTAAAAATTCATAAAAATGTACCTGAAATTCAGTAAAGTCCCTAACATTGTAGAATGCTACAGCATGGAAACGGGTAGCAATAATTTATTCACTTCAGAAAAAAAACTATAAAAGTGACTGTATTATATTGCTGATTGAAAATTCGGACTTTTCTGTGGCAATTGCTAAAATGGTAAACCATAATTTAAGCTACTGGAAAAAGTGAGAAATGCACTGTCAGTGTAGTGCTGTAGGTAAATGAAGATTGTACAAAGGTGAAAGTGTTTTAGATAAAACAGCTGTAGCATTCTTCTGTTAGACCTTTAAGATGACAATTTATGAGGTAAAATATATCTGTCAGCCAAATAATACAAAATTACGGAAAGACCATTCATTGTCATCAGGTTACTGAACATGCTTTTGAGAGCTTTACAGAATAATAGTAATGTGAATATTGTACAAATCCATAGTGCTCACCTCAAAAATCTAGCCATGGGGGATGTCTGGGGACTTAATTGAGAGAATAATATAGATGATAAGCACCTTGATCCCAATGTTCCTCACTGTCTCCCTCCAAAAGCAGATTTTTGTTTGAGCCTTTATCTCTACACATTTTATGCAGCTAGTGGAGGCTATGATTAATAGATTAAAATGGGTTGAATCCACCCTCCTTCTCGGTCAACACTGACAGAACCCTTGAGTCCAGACTGCTTGCAGGCACAGCACTGGTAATATTGGTTCATCAAATGGTACAATAATTAGGGACCCCAAAGTGTTGGGTTTCATGAACCGTGAAAGCTCCTGACATTGAAGCTATGAACCCCTACTGTTGGTCAGAGTGAGAGGCCTAAACTGCGCAGTAGAGTACTTCTTTATTGAGCGTCTCATCAATGCATTGATGAAAAACACTATCTTAAAGGTTTTAACTGGGCTGTCATGTGTATTCTTCTTTTATCATGCCACTTTGGCACATTATTGTTTGTACACTATCCTTTATTACCTTTATAGGGTTTTGTTTGCGTAAAGCATACACACGAGTGACAACACTGTAAATCTGTGATACGGTTTAGTGAGATTGCTAGAGATAACTTAAAGGATGAAGCAGGCAAGGCAAGCCAGGCGGTTAGGCTAGATAACATCGAGCTATGGCATCCTGCACCGCCAAGCAGTTACCACATGATTTTATGAGAGGAACACTCATTTATGAGAGCAATCAGTGCAACCAAATACCCCATAGGATGTCCCAGTTAGCGCCTCTCTTTGTCCTTTGATGACAGACTGTCCATATAATGGCCTTATTGCTGCTATAGTGGAGCCAAGGGAGTAATACATTGATAACAGTATCAGTCCTTGAAGACGGTCTGTACAGCTAAAGGTCACCCTCTATTTCTCCTTCCTTCTACTCATAGTTACAGTCTCCCTGTTATCGTTCATACATACATGCACACTCAGTATGATCTCCTCTCTATCCCCTTATTTAACGTCTTCCTTCTCTCTTGGTGTATCTCCTCTCATCTCCTATTGTCCATCTACCTCCCTCTACCTTTCTCCTCCTATCTTTGCTCTCTCCACTGGCAGCCGTACTGTCCTTTCTCTTTCAATCCCTTTCTCCTCTCTCTTACGATGATGATGAGTTGGCCCTCTCCGTGTCAGGAAACGGGAATGTCATGTTTTTACTCTGGTCGAGGTGTGCTGACAGCTGAGACAGAGGCAGCAGATGGCAATGCGACATGCCCAAGGTCATCTGGCACTGCACTGTCTGAGCACTGGATTTTGAAACCCAACACTTTCTGTCCTCCGTCTTTTGCTGACTTTTTCTCTGGCTTTTTCTCTGCATTTCCCTTTCAATTCACCTCTTTCTCGGACACCCTCCACCCTCTCCTTTTACTTTCTCTTTTTTTTATCTTTCTCTCTTTCTCTTTCTGCTTTTACCTCTCACTCAATCTGGGTCACAAAGCCTGCCTATCTCTTCTTAAACACACTGCCCTTTAGACTGTACTGGCTTATAGTTTCTTTTCCAACACACTCACACACACTGACATACACACACAATCGCAGAGCTACATCCTGCCAATTCCCCCCAACGGTGTCTGGATGCTTTCGTTTCCTAAAGTATAGCTCCAAACCAGCCCACAAGAAGCACAGACTACGGAAAAAAAGAATTCAAATGAGTTCTAATTACCTTACAGCCATGCCCAGGAGGTGGAGCAGAGCAACCGGAAATCCCAACCTCACTAGTACTGTCGATGTGCCATGTGTCAACATGTCTCTTTTTGTCTCTCAGCTAATTTCCAAAAATGAGAAGAGTGTAGTGGGAGGGCAGAGAAAGGGATAGAGAAGGGAAAAGAGGACTGAGAGCCACTGTTGTTGGATGCTGGTCCACTCTGCTGGGTCTCAGGAGTGTGGTTTTTTGGAGTTTTATTGTGTACCTGAGGAGCACTGCTGCTCGCCTCATTCTTCTGCTTAAATTCAGTCATGAAACAGTAAGGATGTCTGCTTTTCAAGGAACACAATTGCACCCCCTGAAAAAGAAAATATCAAAATGGTAGATGTCTTTTTTTTCTTCTTTTTAATATTTTTATACTGAGGTGTCTCACGGTGCACGACTGCTGCATATTTCGTTTCTTCTATTCATTTTGTGTCAGGAATCTCTTGCGTAGTGCACAAAGCATGTCCACAAACCGACAGCCGCATTGCCAACAACGGAATCCCGCTGAATTTTTTTTAATGTACCCCTGGGAGGGTTAGCTGGGTGCTTAGATTCATTTGCAGCTTGCACACGCCCTTCTCCATCACACAAACAGCAGACCATAAGCACACTAACGAGCTGAGACTGATACCCCAACAACAGCAGACTTCCTAACGTGAAACTACCGCGACATAAGCAAATAAATACAAAGATTCAGCAGAGGCCCCTGAAATAACAAAACTTTCTGCTCTTTCTCAGATCAATAAGTCACTAGTTCCGTTGGCCTGCCACTATTATGTTTATTAGCATGAGTTTATGCATTTATGTTTCTCAAGCTGAGTCGCTTGCCTGAGCTCTAACTATGTGTGCTGTTGTTGCTGGGGCCTTTGATTTTGTCTGTCCTTTTTAGCAGTTTAAGCTCTGAAAATAAACAGAACAACAATGCCAGTGGCTGATTGGTCTGAACCTTATCAGAAACAGACGATGCTATCTCGGGTGATACAGCAGTTTAAAGTCATGCTGAGAGGGTGGGATGGGTGGTGGGGAGGGTGTGCTAGAACCCTTTCGTTCAAATCTTCTCATCTACAAAGGTTATTTTCTGAATAGTAAGTATTTCTGTATAGACCACATGTTTTTCCTTGTACAGAAATGTGCAGGGCCACAAACAGAAAGCATATGGAAGTATTTATGGCTAGGCTTTGTTCTTGCAGTGTTGAATCTGTAATGTCGAGTCTTAAAAGTGTCTTTTCGTTTATGTTTTTTTCTCATTTTCTATTGCTTTTTGCAGACTATGTGGATGGTATTTCAAGTTATATTACAGGGGGCAATGGTATAATTTGTCACAATTACACCTTATAAACCTTTACATGTTCACTTGTTTTGTCTAAAATCTCAGCAATTTACTTGTGGTTAAAGGAAACAGTTGAAAACAAAAGGTTTATGTGCAAATGAAAAGGTTAAATTCATGTTTGGCGGGACAGCGAAACTCATTGTTATTTAGGGTTTGGTACAGATTGACGTTTCCCAGAGAAATTTGATTTCATGAAACAACTCAAAATTTCTTTCTTTTCCTATTAATCATCTGGGGTCTCTGGAAAGCAGGAGCCAATGGAGCACATATCTGTTTCTGTTGCCATGCTCCTGAAAGCTGAACTGAGCTGAGAGGAACAATAGATGTCCCAGTGAGACACCATTTTGTTACAGTGTATGTATGTGTGTGTATGTGTGTCTGTAAGAGAGGGGTAGGATGGATTCTTGAAAGTACAGTGACACCTAAAGGCTAATCCTCTGCCCCCACTGACAATGGCTGTGAGCGACTTACTCAAGGACATGCTGAAATTTGGGTGAAAGTGATGAGTTTTCACTTTTTACCACACTTGATAGTTCCAAGCACTTGTACAGGGCATCAAATTCTCCTCCTAATGACACGCCTCAGGCTGCCTGCAGGAAAAGTGGCATTTTCATCTAAGAACCTGAGAATCTGATTGGGTGTGTGGAGGAAGGAAAAATGCGAATTATGTTTTTTTTCACTGTGTTGGTGAAACTCAGCTGTATCTGTGTCAGAATTGTAGTTCGCAGTTCCCAAAATCATTTGAACCTGGTTGTGTGTATGTGTATGTATCCTTGTGTGTTCGTGTGTGTGTTCACCAATACGGTACAACTGTAGTATTGCTATCCTAGGGTGGACAAGCCTTTGATCTCATCCTCTCTTCTATTTGCTTTCACAGCCAAGCCTGCGTGCAGACAGAGTTTTAATATGACAGAGCACTGTGGGTTCCAGTGAAACAATAAACTTAGCTTGGACTGTCAGCAGGTCCTAATCACTAGGATTACTGCAACACAAAATGTTGGATTCCTGTTCCTATCCCTAGTGGTGAAAAAAAGTAAACAGATTTACAGATATACATCGCCATCTAGATATATCCCTTTGAATTCAGTCTTTCATTTCATCACTTCAAAATATGGCAGACAGCTAATAAGGACATTTCTTTCGTTCTGATAACTATTCACAATTACAATGGAATCCTTTTCAGGATTTTTTTTTGGCACACAAATGGGCAATCAGTCATTTCAAAGAGCTTTCCGCAGGCCTGTCATTAAAAGTCTCTGGAGAGAGTAAGGCTTTTGCTTATTGTCCAGTCGTACAGCTAAGTGTGCTAATGGAACTTCACTGACGTGGCCCTATATCTGGACTGTCGCTTTGTATGAATGGATGTTTTATGTTTACACTGTACACATTTACCAGTCAATGGTGAGGATGCAGTCATCGTGCACAGAAAACTGTAATGTAATTATTTCCAAGAAAGCAATGTTATGATGTATTAAATTATACTTTTTGGTTTTTATGTTTGTCACATTTGTGTGTGTGTGTGTTGAAATATGACAATTACGTATTTACCCAGGATTTTTAACTAGGTCTATGTATTTTAAGTACTTTACTGTTGCTATCAGTATGCTTGTTTGCACAGTACATTCGCATAGTATTGTCAGTCTTATGAACAGTCTTGTTTAGTATCATTACCTGGTGAAATCATTTCAGAACAATCTTTATGATATTGCATGAAGAATCCTTTTTTTTTAAACTCAAACATATATAATTTTTAATTGGGTATGTAAACCTGTCATTTAAAAAAGTGCCCCTAAAATCAAAACTTGTGTGCACGCCACTGCCCCCATTTCATATCAGATGAGGGGGAGGAAATGCCACGAGTATAAAGGGCCTCTGTTTGAGAACTCCAAGTCTGTTTTGTTCTCTGCAAGAGACAGAGAGAGAAAGAGATCAAGAAATGTCCAACCACACTATTATAGGCCAACAGATGCTCTGACTCCTTGTGAATGGTGTTTGCAGTTATTTTACCGAATAATTCAAAAAGTATGTGACCCTGGGTTGTTAGAGGGTCCACATGTGAGAGAGACAGGGTTAGCTACTCATCTGGAATGTAGAGTAGCGAACATTTCCAGGTTGTGCATGGCTGAGATACAAAAGAAAATGAGTAGACATTCTTTTGTTTCGATTTTGTTGAATGCAAGTGTCCTGTATAGATTGTAATGCACTATTTCAATGAACGAATACAATCCTGCATGCCTCGTCTGACAAAACACAAATACATAATATAAAAAGTAACATGTTGAATAAGTGAACAGGATTTCCTTCCCCCACTTTTCAATTGTTTTTGTCTTTTTCTGATTTGTGTTTTGAAATTCAGATAAAGAAAATAAATATGCTTTTTTCTATTACCTTAACAAAACAATAAAAGAGGATGTTATTGTATCAAGCATACTTTGTTTGATACATGATACTCCAGTGTGTCACTCATGTGGAAATATTTCTGTGCATGTTTGTCTTGCTGTTTCGAGAGGTATTAGGCTATTATGTAGGGTGACGTGAAGGACAGAGTACAAATTAATTAGCTGGCCTGATGGAAATAAAGACTTCATCAACAACAGACTACAGTGTCTTCACAATCAGTGGGGAAACAATCCCACTGCAGTAATGAGAGCATTACTTCAGAGCAAAATAGTTTCTTTGTGTGTGTGTGTGTGTGTGTGTGTCTGTGTGTGTATCTATATATATATATATCTATATATATAAAGATATAGATATCTATATATCTATATATAGATATATCTATATTTATATATGTAGAGAGAGACCAAGAGAGAGAGGAGAGAAAGCATGACTGCATGAGGGTGGGACGGAAAAACAAGAAAATGAAAGCATAACATGGGGGAGAAAAAGAGAAGAGGAGAGAAAGTGAGAGAGAGAAAGAAAGAAAGAGCATACTTACTGTCTGTGCGAGAGGGGAAAAGATGAAGAGATGGTCAAGTGATGCTCCAGAGAACTGCTAAACCCACTTATTTGATAAGATATTCTTGTTTGTGCCTCTAGCTTGAATTTTTTTAAATATAAATATATATATATATATATATATACATACATATATATAACGTTTCATGAACCACTAAATAATTGAATTTGCTTTCCTGCTGGATAGCAAGGAGAAAATCTAAATGTCACTCAGTAAGAAACAAAATAATTACGCAATATCTTTACACATATAGATAATAGAGAATAGATCATTCTAAAAATATAGATAATGGCCGTAGTGTACTATGGTGTTTGAGGTTTATTTTATCTACTATAGCTAATGAAAGTAGAAGGCATATAAACTGGGCCATGATTCCACCTATCAAAGCTGTGTGTCATAAAGAACCATCCAATCAGACATTAGCTCTGTGCTGAACCGAGGATCCTTTGAATTTGTTTCCTTTTTGTTGGATTTTTGGGCATTTCTCAGAAACTCTAGTAAGGTAGAGTAAGTATTCTACCTACCCAAATGTGTTGCTAACATTGTGTTATTACTATGCATGCAGCTGTGTCTGTCTCAAAGGAAAAATCAGTGAGTGTTGCTTATTTACATAAGTACTCTGTCCGATGTACTTCTGACACTTATGAGGGAGGCATGCGGGTACAGTAAATTTAATAAATAAATGATTTAGTCTTGAGGAATCTGATTTTTTTTCTACCCAAAAGGAATGTCCTTACAGAGATCTCAACCCAAATTGTTAAAATACTTTGGAATCACATTTGACCCAATAAGTTTAATGTAAATTGAATCCAGCCCTAACTAATTTCTTATGGCAATTTGATAAATGCTAAAATTATTAGGGAATTTTACATAATTATGATATCAATGGAATACCCTCAATGTAAATCACAAACCGCTGTTGATATAAACAGTGAGGCCATTTTGAATCATTTTATTTTTATTGTTTAGTGGTAGGCATCAATGTAGCATTTGTGATTTGCATATCTGCATACATATGAGATGTACACTATGTTCATCCAAAGACGTAAAAGGAAATCTCAATCAGGCAACATTCTCAAGTACAGCAACACCAGAGGATGGCACAAGAAGCCCTGATATTGTGATCTCCACAAAGTCAGGCATCTCCTCAGATTCATGTACTCTGATCTCCTTGTGTTTATTGTCTCATGTGCTAATACGCAGAATAAGAAAGGTGTTCTTCCGGCATGTGTATGTCTGGTTGTCATACAACAAGTCCTGTCTGTCCTCTTGAACACATTAAGCGGCATAATTACAAAACTGAAATGGGGTGTGAAAGAAGTTTGTGTGCTCTAGGCTTCAATTGAAACACATTTACATCTGTGTGTTATCACCATTTGGGAAGCAAAGTATAAATATGTTAATGTGTGTTTACCCCATTCACCACTAAGGGCATGGGAAGACTCTGAGAGTAGGGTTGAAGCACTGCAGCTTTTTGGGGCTGAAGAGAAAGGGGGGATAAGCAGGAAAAAGGGGGGGCTGTATACATTATTAAGTATAGCTTCATCACATGGGCCTCCTGTTTCTTGGGGACTTATTATTCGTAGAGGCTTTAATGAATAACAAGAGGAAAGGAGAAGAAGAGAGGCAGCGAGAGCGTGATTTATGAAGGTAGTGCTGAGACCACCACCACCTGGCCTCCTCCAGTACTACATCACCCCCCCTGCACCCATCTCCATCCCTGGGCTGGTGATCATAAAAATAGCTGTGGAGGGCGACTTGTACCGTGGCCATGGCATTAGCATCTGACAAGGTCTCGCTGCTGCTGCGACGCATACAGATTTGGTTCCCTTTGTGAAAAGAGCTTGTCAGACACGTGACAGACGATTTCACCAGCTCAAATGGTGTAGTTGGACATTGGTTCATGCCTCCCTGAGAACATGAAAGTTGAGGGGTGGGTGTGGGGTGTTAGTTTGGGTTAGGATTATTATTCAGGTATTAGTTCATTGCTGGTCCTGTATCGAAGGTGACCACAAATCATGTCCTTCACTTTTTTTGAGTTGGGTGGGGATATTTCCAATTTCAAGAGTCCTAGTTTGAGCAAGTTTGATGAACTCTCATGTATAGAGGGAATTCTCCAATATATTATTCATTGTCTTGCTGTCTTTATAAATGTGCCATGCTAAAGTGCTAGCTACTTGTAGTTTCTGGGCCTCATCCGCAACAACCTTGCGACCACAGCATATTGCCGCGTACGCTACTGTACCGCACAAATGATGCTGTCCGGGTGAGGAGGTCTGAGAGAGTGAGTCCCAGCCAGACTCCCCGTGCCATTCAGGAAAACTGAAAAGAGCTGCGTATGTCTTTCGGGGGGGTTGGGGTGGAGGATGCAATATCAGAGGTTGTCAAGTCCGTTTAGCAAACAGGATTCCAGCTTGAATACTGCCTTTCATTTCAGCTCACAGAGCTAAAGGTAGAGTCTGTGGAGAAGGTAATGTCGGTGGAGGGGGCAGAAAAAAGAGCTTTAGCCTCTTTCCCTGATTCCCTTCATCCATCTACTGGAGTCCCTAGACATCTCTTCCGCCTCTGACAGCTATTCATTGTGTGTGTGTGTGTGTGTTGTGTATGTGTGCAAGAGAGAAAGACAAAGTACATTGATCTGAGTCCACAATTTTATGTTGAAAGAGAAAAGGCTCACTAGTGTGATGCACACTGGTGAGGAATAACATTGGAATCATATTTAAGATGTTATTTAAACATCCATTGAAATGTATTCAATGGATTGTTGTATTTTTTGTAATAAAATATTATCTACCGTGCCCTCGATTTACAGTCTTTGTGTCAATAATGTGAGATACTAATAAAGTTTTTATACATATATTTACTTATAAATAAATGAATTTACTGCTAAAATTATTTTAATTTAAGAAATTCGAGTTGGATTTCTGTACTGTCTGTGAATGAACAGAGATACTTTCATTCTGCATTGCTGGTGGCTACTTTCTTTCATATTTACGTTGCCTGGTATATGTGTCAAGTTAACTTTATTTTGTAACTCTAAACATATTAGCAGCTGTTTTAGGGGCCTTTGATACATTGTTTTCTTTCCAGTGTCACCAACTGGTAGTCTGGCGCTGGGGAGCCTGGTATATGTTTACTCTCATGGGTGACAGCTTAACCATCTCTTTGGCTGAGTCAAACCTTTGAGACACCAAATGAGCAGATAAACCCAGGGGATTTTAGATGGGAACTACTGTAAAAAAAACAAACATTGAAGACTTGGTTGGCCAGCGTTTATCATCAGGGTTAAAGGTTGCAAGTATTACAATAACATGAGGTGGGTTCGTTCACTCAGGCTGGACTAGAGATTACAGTGGTTCTGAAGAGGGTGGCTTTTTGCCAGCTTCCTCAAGGGGGAAGGTGGGTTGCCGGAGGAGCAGAAAAGGGGGGGGGGGCACACTTGTAACATGTCACTCAAAGCCTGTCACCACCAATCAGAGCCATTCATCATGCCTGTCAACCCATTCATCTCACTCAACCGCGAACAACTGTTTCACAGGTGCGTTGCCGGTCCCTGAACATCCCTACCAGATCTGTGAATCAATATAAGTCCCGATCTGTCGTGCCATAATATCGAGTTGGCATACTTCTGTGTCATCACGACAACATAAAAGAAGTCAAACCACCAACAGGTCATGATTTTCATTAGGTTTAGTTGCATAACCACAAATTGATATTCACACTAGACAACCAACATCAGGTTAGGTTTCGTGTCCAGATGTAGCGACAAAAATTAGTGATCAGATGCGAGTACAGTAAAAGATTGGGTGGATGCAATCTCAATAGAGCTGGTTTTATTACCTGTTGTCAAACTAATGAAGTTAGGTCCTACCGCTTGGTCTGTCTTCTTGGGTGCTCTCTGTCTGGTGAATCTAAGCTTGGCTGCAGGGAAGCCAATGATATTGCCCAGATTGTGCAAATATATCCCTTAAAAATTAAAACCTTTTTTTGAATAGATTTACACAAATAAAGTAACCTACCAGTCCAACACCAAATTTTCAACAACAAAAAACTAAAGGGGGAGAGGGAGGGGGTCTGTCTTGAGGTAATAACAAAGCGTCCTTTACAGATGGGGGCAGTTTAGTGGTTGTCCGTGCCTGTCGAGCAGCATCAAACAAATGATGCAATTACCTAAAAGCTGGCTGGTTGACCAACAGTAAACATCCTTTTCTAAAAGTGCACAGCTGTCTTCATAAGTGTAAGGGTGTTGTGTGTGGGTAGGGAATTTTTTCTGTGTGTGTATGTGTGAGTGTATCAAACTCTGGTGCTGCAATGTGTGTGCTCTCCAGAATTTGTCATTCCAACACATGGCTTTTGAGCTCTTCTGTGGGTCTTCTAAGCCAGCTAAAAAACACATCCACACACAACAGTTATGTACACACACATGAGCTTGAGGTTCAGCAGTTCACAAGGGTCACCTTGTGAACTATTTCTCATCTTCCAAGAGATGTTGGTGGTCCTGTGCTCTTAGGAGCCAAAGTAGGGCTTTAATGAAATAATAAATATCTCTGTATGGTTCCCACTAGCGCAGTAGGTCACATTGACCCTTCTCAGGACCCTCTGGCAAGGCAGGAAGAGCAAGAGAAGGGAAACGGGCCCCATGCTGCTTAGGTGACCACGAGAATGCCTGGCCACAATATGCGACCATCTGTTTGATTGGATTGGTCAGCTGCGTGGCAGTGCGGTGTGTTGCGGGCCCACTTTGAAAGTTAAACTGGCCCTCGCTGCTGGCGGTGCAAGGAAAATATGTTGTTTCCTCCAGCGTGTCCAGTGACTTGCTGGAGAGACAGAAAGAAAGAGAGGACAGGAATGGGAAAAGGAGAGACAGCGACAGAAAGATGGGCGAGAACAAGGGGAGGTGGGAACGAGAGAGGATGAACGGTTGCCTACCAGCTCTCATTTTTACCTTGCAAACAGCAAATAATACAGGACCAGCAAGCTCCCAGTCCCGTCCTAAAAAGGAAACTGAAATGCCCTGAAACTGCAAGGCACAGATGCTGCACCATGTGAAAACAAAGTGGAGGCGAGACACTCTCCAGAGGGTTTCACAGCAAAGATGAGAGTGAGTTCACAGCAAAGATGAGACAGGAGGGAAGGAGATCATTTGAGAACACACAGCTGTGGTTGGAACAAGTCTCTCTAGCTTTACACAACCAGGTTTTTGCCTCTGACAAGAGCTTGTGGTAGGTTGGGGTTTTTCTTCAATCTCTCTATGGGAGAGCTAGTTTGTTTTAATGGCCTTGTAGGTGGCCCAACAACAGTGGACTGGGTCAGAGCAGACTGGCGATTCATTGCAGCTCTTTGACAAGGAGTGGGTGGAGGCCCATGTTAGCTCTTAAACCGAACATTGGCAGCAGCAGGAGTATGTTTTGTCAAAGCCACAGACAATTCTCAAAGACATGTGGACCTATCCCATCTCATGTCACCTCAAGTGCGAAGGACCGCTATGGGTTTGCGTTAAGGGCCGAGATTAACCTTCCCATGTTTTTAAAGTGCAGATTATAAAAGACAAAGATTGGAAGCAAGTGAATCTTCACGTTTGAGACTGACACACGCAGTTAGATTTTCGTTGCGTTCATGTAACTTAGAAAAGCATATAGAACAGATGGCTTTGGACAGAGACTGTGGCAAACTTCAAACCAGTTTCCACAAACTTTCAAATCGAGGGCAACCACAGGCATGCCACACATACTAACATAACGAGTAAGACCTAATCAGGATGCTAAGGAATATATATATATATATATATAAATAACTGGCGCTCACAGAATAGACACAGATAGTTTTAGGATGGGGGGCAGGGAAGAGGGGGGTGAGAATATGTAGCGTTTAAACGGTGTCCTCTTGCATCCTGATTTCCCTCTCTCTGCCCCTGGAGAATCTATGGGGAAAGTTTGCTGGCACGGTGAGCAGCTTTGGCAGATGTTAGCAGCTGTGCACTTGAGAAGGTCTACTTAAGGAGGCCTTACAGGTGCCGTAATCAGGAGTTTTAAAAAACCCCTGTCGCCTCTCTCCTAATCAGCCTTGGGGCTATTTTTACCAACCCCTTGGGCTGCTCAAGCTCTGTTACTTTGAGTAATCTGAGTAGGTGAGCCTCTCCAGCAAAGATGTATGCTTGCTTACATGCACGCGCATTCATGTGAAGTCCACGCATCCACACACGCATCCACACACGCATCCACACACGCATCCACACACGCATCCACACACGCATCCACACACGCATCCACACGAATGCACAGACACCCAAATTTACACAAAAAGGATTTAATGTCCAGCTAAAAGTCATACATATGCGCTCATATTCCTTGCTACACGCTCATATTCCTTGCTACACGCTCATATTCCTTGCACATGTACAGTACTCTTTGCACATGTACAGCTCCCCACCGGTAAGTATTCGCACAGTTTGTATAGTTTGTATCTTGTTTAGTTCATGTATAGGAAAATTGTTATATTTATTTTAAATTGATTGTTGTTTGCCTGTACTGTTATATGTCTGTACTTCTGTAGCACCGTGGCTCTGTGTGGCACAACATTTCGTTCCACTGCATGCCCCTGCATGTAGCGGAATGACAATAAAGCACAACTTGATCTTGATATGCTGTATACACATAGAAACATTGGTCACCATCATTCACCTTGGTGTTTTTCTAGGAATTTGAAGAAATAGGAAACTTCTTTGTTCTTTTTTTTTTACATAGTTTCAAAATATGTTTTATTTTTATCATATGAAAGAAATTATACATACATCACTTTTCTATCTAGAGTAATACTCAGTTAAGAAAGACACACAAGTCAAAATCTGGATATCAGTGTCATTCTGGTGTAACAGATTGACACTAAATGTTAGTCTGTAGTAGTCATGATACAATCATGAAAGTGCACAACAGAAGAAAATTAGATAAAGAGATTAGTATAACTATTGTGTGTATCATATTTCACATATTTGTTCAATCTTATACTCACTCATTTGTGCCAAGAAAGCATTATTGAATTGAATTGAGAGAGAGATAAAAACTGGTTTACAACAACCTGTATGTCGCTCCCACAGGGTTGGGAGAGATGGCCATTCTGGATGGGGAGAGATAATAGTTCTTTCATCCAGACAGGGGAAAGGGGCTGCCGTTCTGCTGCTCACCTCTCCCTAACTCTGTCTCTGTTGTGTCTGAGCAAAGCCCTGATTTAGTCCTACCCCTGGTCTGGTGAACGGCTGACCGTCTGCAGCTTTCCCATTCTCCTCAGACACAGACAGACTAAAGCTCTCTTAGGGAATGAAGAGCTCAGACACACCAACAGGAGTGAATGTGAGTGTGTGTGTGTGTGTGTGTGTGAGTGGTAGGGGGGTTAAGGCACAGACACAGACTGGGAGTTTCTGTTTGATGGCTCGGTCTAAGCATAAGGCTCCCACGGGTTTCATACTCAGTGTAGTCGGCATGTTGAATATTAGTCAGCCATGATGTGTGTGTGTGTGTGTGTGCATGCATGTGTTTGTCGTTTGGTGAATGTGTGTCTTTCCTCTCTGTCTCTCCACTTAGGAGTATTTGTCCCCTGATAGGATTTTCTGTAGAGCAAGAAGGAAGGATATGATCAATTAAACATTATGGGATGAGACTTAATAATGGTAGCTTCAGTTCAAGGCAAGTTTTCTCTTCCCTTCCGTCACTGTGACATAAAATGTCTCAGATCATTTGACTTTTCAAGTCAGTGTGTGCAGCAATTGAAATAATTACCAAGCAAAAGGAAAAATACTTTTTTTAAGGAGAGTCTGGCATTTTAAAGCTCAGTTGATATCATTTTCGTCCTCTTTTTTCCCTCCCTTCCTCTTCGCCTCTGCCGCACTCATCTGTACACCATTTGAAGTTTTCAGTGTTTTCAACTTGAAAACCTTATCACATATTCTCTGATGATACGCCACCACAAAGTCTACGTTGAAAGCCAGGAGATGGCTCAGAGAGTACAGCAGAATCTAACCAATAACTAGTGCAAATATATGTGGATATGGAAAGGAGAAACAGAAATAGGGCATTAATCCTGTTATTTATCTCAGTGTGACAGGTTGTCAAATACAATCATCACCTAGAGTCAATAGGAGCCAATAGCTCAAGGCAATTGTTCTGGTACTCTTGCAGAACTGGCCCGGCGCCCACTTCTCTGGGGGTAATTCAGCAAGTTCAATCACCAAAACAGTCCTAAACAGAGAGTCAGAGACCTGTGCACAACAGTGACATTTCACTAATACATGTGTGGGTGAAAGCAGAGAAGCCATAAGTGGGACATGAATATAGAGGTGCTTCAGACTTGAGAATTTGACTGAGGCCTAGAATATTCCTCCAGTACTCTCGGTTGTTCAACAGAGTTTAAAACATTCCCAAACGAATTGTTTTGTAATTCTTGATTTATTTTCATTCTTGATGAACATCTCTATGGGGCATCTGCTCTTTCGTTTATGGACTAGATTAAAACATGTATTCAACTTGGTGCAAGTTGAAGCATGGTGTAACCATTTATAAATGCTTAGTAAATAATCTATAAATGTTTTGACATGGCTTATTACTGTGTGTATGTTTAAGATGTTATACATGTTGAGATCCCAATTTGGTTCCATTCCATTTGGTTGAGATCCATTTGGTTGAGATCAGAGTCAAATATGGGCAGGACAGTTGCAAAAAATAACCATTATAAGTAAAAACGAATGCAAACTAACTAGTAAACTAAATATTAACTTAAATGTATGAATGAAGGAGTTTTTAACAGTCTTACAATATAATACTTACTATTATGTGGGTATTTATAACTAGTCTAATTGGAATCTGCTCAAAAACACTCTCTCCAAAAAAAAAATCCCACCGATTGAAAGTAGACAAAGTTAATCATTATTGCAATAACACAGCCAACACACTCTATGTTAAATTCAAGGATACAGCCTCATCTGATCTGGAAAATACTCAGATAGTGTCAAGAAAAGATGCCAATTAGTTTAAGTTGGAGGGGGAGGATGAACATTACGGTAATTATTGAAACTGAAGTTGCTTAGGTCTTTTAAAAGCCTTTGAGGATACAGTAACAAGTGAGTCATATGAAGTCCCCGGGCTAATTGACTTCTGTTCGACTATCCAACTTTCGAATTGATTCTACAGCTCCCCTGAGGCATTATAAGTACTGGGAACAGTGTCTGACCTGTCCTATCATGTAAGTTAGTTTTATTCTCCCTTTCAACCCAGCAACAGAATGTATCTGTTTACAACCTGAAGAAAAAGTTTAATGTGAAGAAAAGTTCACAGAAGGGATGAAGGACCTTGAGCAGTGTGTATGCTTCCTCAGGCCTGTCGGCAACAAGATGAAAGCTTCAAAAGACTGTCTTCTGACTGATAATGGCAGGAAGATAACAGCTATATTTACTAAAGTGATTTCATGCAAAATTACCACACATCTAGTGCATAACAAACACTAGCTTTCACCGGCTTTGCTTCACTTATGAAGACACAAAATTGTGTTTGTATCTGCCTCTTTCTCTTACTCATACAAAACACACAAATACACTTAAAGAAAAGTATACATTTAAGTTATTACATATAAAAAGGGAAATCTTGCTTTATGTTTAACTTTGGAAAATGTGAGTAACAGACTGAAATCCAAATGATGCTATATCCAAACAAAGGAAAATATTGGAAAAGGCAATTGTTGGTATTTGTGTAAACCAAGTGAAATATACATATTTCTTCATTTCAGGTCAGTGCTCTTCAGCCTGTAATATAGAGGATCTAAGGATTAACCAAATAACCATTATTTATGTACCAATGACCAACAACAGGAACATTTTTTTCAGTTGATCTATTCCAGACCAGGCTTTAGTTAAGTGACAAGAAATGGAAAAAAAGACCCTTATGACTTCAGACAGATCATGGCAAGTAGCAACCGCTGTCCATTGTATTGTTCAGAAAAACTGTTCAACAGACTAAGCCCCATTGACAACAGACATCCACTTGCAGTGGAACCACAGAAATAATGGGAGAGTGAGGCAACCTCAGACTCAGAGAGCATTTTGCGCCGAAGTAGAGTTCACTGCGGTCAACATTTTAAAGGTCCTCTGCACCCAGTTGGAGTGGATGAGGTCATTGATAAGTCCACACCTGTTGATGCAATCCAGATCTTCACAGGAACAGACTTTGACGAGTGTTTGTCAAGATAAGCGAGATCTTACAAAGCCTTCTAGAGTGAAAGCTTCTGAGCTCAGATTAACCCACATCCCTGGTTCTGTACTCCAGCCAGGTCAAATTTGAAAGGAGATGAGTAGAGGTTGTGTGTGTTGGGATGGAGAGAAACATTCAGACTGGCCAATACCAAGCGCAGACTGGAAGGGAACGATAGGTTGATCCTAAAATAAATGCAGCTGAGTATTTAAGGGTTGGAGATTAGTATGCTGTCATACTCATCACAGACAAATAGACAGATGGATGAATGGACGGCCAGCCGACAGACAGAGCCGCACACAGACAGCCGGGGGTTTACGAACACACAAAGAGAATGTGAGAAAAAGAAAGCGGGCGTGAAAGAGGGAATGAGTCGGAATCAGGAATTAGGGTCATTTGTAAAATGTTTACGGTCCATACAGAAGAACTTCCTTCGTTGTCAGTCTGTGGGTCAAGAGTAGAGAACACTTAAGACACCAACCCTCCAAACAACGGGTTGATGTCCACTGACTGAAAATAGCTATGGTCCTTGTTCCTTGACACAGGAAGTGGGGAAGGGATAGAGGGAGAGGAATGGGTTAGGTTAAAAGTGTGTGAGAATGATAGTGGTACAGAGTGGAGAGAGGAGGGAGTGAGGATAGGAGACAGGAAGAAACGTGAGAACAGAGGGATGAAAGATGGAGTGACAGACAGGTGAGAAAAAGGGGAACGAAGGCGGTAAGGCGAAGAGATTGACAGCGGGAGTGACAAAGAGTGACGGAGGGATGCCGAAAAGAAATAAGGCCAGTGAAAGAAAGACTGAAGAAAGCTGGTTGGAAAGGAGAGACTTGAGAGAAGGAGGGAGAGCAAGAGGGAGGGCAGGAGGGAGGGTGTCTGGCTGGCTGGCAAAGAAACCATCCAACAGCTGCTCCCTTCGTCCCCGTGCTCAGCGGTGGACTAATAGGCAGCGTTGCCCCGTCTCATGTCTTGCAGTGTGGCTAGAGGGGATATATTGATAATATCCACCCGTATGTCTCAATCCCTCCCCCTGAGGCACCAACCAGGAAGAGGACATGGAGTCCCTGGGCAGCTGTTTGGCTCTCAACACCACAGCCTTCTCTTTCTCTCTCACCCCTCTATCATTCTGTCTCCCTCCCACTCTTGCTTTCTGTTGCTCGCCCCTTCCCTCTCTTGTTCTCTCTTTCTGTGTCTCTCTCACACTCTCTACAATGGTCGACAGGCACTCCGAGAGGGGCCCACATGAACAAAAGTGACCGAGAGAGAGCAATGTAAAATTGTGTGAGAAATAAGAGAAAGACAGAATCTGAGAAAAGAGACTCTGCGGGAAAAGAGTGTGAGAGAGTATTGGAGATGGGAGAGCTGGGAGACCACAAAGATGGTGGGGGATAGAGATCGAGTCTTCCTCAGAAGTGATAATCCAGACACCAGAAGTGGAATTTCCTCTCACCTTTCTCTCCAACTTGTTAGCAAGACAGAGTTACTCCAGACACGCTTTCATATAGAGTTCTATTTCGTTTTTGCCATCATGGCTAGGCCTATACTCTACTCCCCACACTCAATCTGCAGGTGGCTTTGATAGTCCTCCATCTGTGGAACTGAGACTGTGGGCTCAGGTTTGATGTCACCTCTTTGGTTAGGAAAAAAATAAGTGTACTTGTTCATCTCATTTAGAGATGGACTTCGGGCGTAGGAAGAGAGTGCCCTGGCTTCTCAGACAGACACTAGCTGGTTGGAGAGAACGTAGATACAAATTAGTGGCTCAAGGAATACGAAAACCTAAGGACTGACTTCAATTGAAATAAATCTTCTAAAGAGTTGGTCTGACTAATCTGAGGGATAATAACTAATACGACTATGATTGAGTCTGCTGGGGTGGATACAGTATATGGCATTGTGAGGTGGTGGTGGGGGTGGTGGGTGTGTTGGTGGTAATAAGGAAGAGGGAGATGGAACCGAAAACACACATTCCAGATCACAGGAGTCCTTTTCATTACAGGAAACACTGTCGTTCCTTAATTGGTTTGTGGATGAATGTTACCTTTTGTACACTTGGGGGAAAACAGTGAAAGGAATGACCTTTGAGATGAATACGCCAAAATCACCTTGAATTATCTATGCTGCACACTAAGGAGGAAGACAGGAGGGCTACTGGGAGAAAAAAAAGATTGGTGGGTGGGGGATACTGTTATCACTGGTGAGGTAATGTGCAAAGAGCCATGCAAAGAGACACACAGTACATCTCAAATTTGGATACCTGTAAACACACACAGTCATGCACAAAAACACACAGGAATTTAACCACCCCCAAAAACTAAAAAGCACACATTTCGTCAGCTATGGGAACACAAACTGATTTTAGATCAGAAACATTCGGGACAATCCTACAAATTTTGCACACACATAAGACAATTTAATGTGAAATTCTGTGTGATATTAGATTTTTTACCACATTTGACTATGCCGTTCCTTTCAATTTATTGGACACTATACTGTAGCGTTCAATGTGTAGATGAACACCATTAAATCGGTCTCAAGCTGTACCACATAACAGCGACATTTAAAAGGTATTCTATTCTGCAGGACATCTATTGGAAGCCTCCTCCCTCTGACTGCCATATTGCAAATGTCAGTATGATCCCAATCGTGTATACCATTCTCCTTAGTTTAGAGTGGATTAGGAACAAGTCCGAATTTTCGGAACAGTTACCTTTTCCAGCTTTTTCACCTTGGTTAAGAGTGTTGCGTTTTATCACATCTGAACTGTTCACCTCTCATGCTACTTCCAAACCCTATTTTCACCCGAGCACACGGCCAGGGAGAGAACAGGAGGGTTTAAAGGCTCTGAAACTGGGTCATCCACAGGGACTTGAAGGGACACAAAAAAATGGACAGCAGTGTAATTCTGCATGGACTGGGAACAGTGGAAGAAGGGTGGGAAAGGTCAGGAAAGAATGGTCCAGCGATGTAGCACAGGGGGATATTTTTGGACAGCGCAAAGGGTTGGAAACACCGTGCAGTCGCTGCATGCTCATTGTGTGTACGGAGGCCATGACCGATGCTGCAGGGACTCAATATTTTACCCTTCACCTTTCTTCCTAACAAAGAGAGAGAGAGAGAGAAAGAGAGAAAGAGAGAGAGAGAGAGAGAGAGAGAGAGAGAGAGAGAGAGAGAGAGGGAAGAGATTAGATACACTGGGGTTAGTGTAGCTGCTGCATCAGTCCAGAGGAAGCACAACACAAACCAGAGTGTGTCTAAGAATGTGTGTCATTGTGTGTTCGCGTGAGAATGAAGACACGTCCACTTACAAACCCCAGGGCCTCTCGGGTCAGGACAAGACAAGCCACTGCTGTTGTAGCGTTGCACACACTTGTCACATTCTCGAGGTGAGTAGCAGCTTGTCTTGAGGTAACTGTCACCTGTCCACAACTTTATGTTGCCAACTATGCTGCCAAGACTTACGTGTCCGCACCCCTAACATCCGCAATACTGCGCTTTATTTGTGTGGTCTTTCATTGGGACAGATGTTCACCTAAGAACTAGTTAAACAATATACAACAGCATGAGAAAAATAAGAGAGGGAAATATAGCTTTGTTTTAAGGATTTTATTGCTATGGAAACAAAGATCCCTACCTCAAATGAAAAAAAGATTACTCTTAACAAATGCAAATGAAGTCTGGCAAATTAGAGATTTTACATTGTGAAATGATGATCAGTATAGGGAACAGTACATTAGCTTTTTAGCACAGCATTTTAACCTAATAAATCCATTTTATTAATGTAATTGGTTTACTGTATCATGGTTATATGTAAACTATCGCCTTGAAAACGTAAACCAATAAATTACATGCAAGCCCAGTCTACCTTAAAACATCCTAACAATGACTGTCTCTTTGAACATTGAAATACCTGCTAGTCGAGGTTCTACCATACGTTATCACATGTGCACCTTAATTACCAGTTGAAGACATTAGTGAATATGCCTTGGCACAAAGCTGTTCTCACTGGCACTTGGACGTGCAAGGCTGGCGTTGGGGAAATAAATTAGTGCTGCTAAAACACTGTACGATAGTTCCTTGTCTGCGAGGTAAAGCCCTGCTGTTAGCAGTGCGGTAATACACTACAACTGGGTTACATTTCAACCACGTTATCTTCAACCTTCACCTCAGGTAAACACTCACTATCAATCATTTGCTGTACAAGCCATGTGTTTTATGATACAAAACATGTCATTAAGACTTCATACTTGTGTGAGTGTTCTCCTTAAAAAAGAATACCGAAACAATTATGACACAATAACCAAAAATTCAAGTATTTCCTGTATTCAGTTTTTGTCTAGAAACCGTTTCTGGGTGAGGGACTATAATTTCTGCATGCTAAACTATTTAACCATCTAAACTGCTCGCCTCATTTCAATTACATCTTTATCTGCTAAGTCGACAAATTCACCATGACTGAAATTTTCGGGTAGCTTTAGGTAAAAGTATCATTGTGTATCTCTAGGTGTATTCATGTTCACAAAAAAAGGTAGCTCTTGTTTATTTTAGTAGGTTTGTCTCGGCACTTATCTGCACATTGGGCTGAATGGATTAAAACAGAGTGGTTGTTGAAACCAAAAAATAAAGCATCTGAAATAAGTTAAATACAAGAATAAATAAATAAATAACCGACAGCACCAAAAAATATTTTGCATTTGCTATAACCAGCAAAAATAAGATGTTACTTTTTTCATCCACTTTCTCATAGAAGAGAAGTTTGTTGATCTCATTCCATCTGCATTTGATGGACCGCATTCACTGCATTTGTGGAATATCTTACAAAATAAATGAAAACAATCCTGTCTGAGTGAAGTATTTTGCTTCTTCCCCTTTACAGTACCTTGACATGTAACTGTAGAGTGACCAGGTATAGAACAGTAGAGGATGGGGTTAAAGGAGATGGAGAAAAGCAGAGAGAGGAAAGAGAGAAAATCAGGTCACAGGGGAAAAGATGTAGAGAAATAAGAAAATCAGAAGCCAGCAGGTCAACCTATAAGTTGAACTGACCTATTGTGTGACAGTGACAGTTGACAGTGTACTGTGTGACACTGATAGGAGCAGGGCCCAAAATCATAGGTAAAGTAGGATGTCTGGACTGGGCTGGGCTGGGCCGGGCCAGGACTGTCTGGGATAACGTAGGTTTGTCCAAGCCAACTGGAGTGGAGTTCCACGCGGCTGTTAATCTCCCCATATGCTCTGGTCTTGCTCAGCGGCCCCCCAGGGCCTTGGTCAAGGTCCAGAGTCCAAAGTTCAGCCCTCTCAGCTCGGCAGGGATCTGGAGGTTGAGGGTGGTGCTTGGGTTGGCTGCTGGTTAGATGGTTGGTGTGGGTGTGGGGGGTAGGGTAAGGGGTCAGGTGTGGTCCAAGGTGCGTGGCTACCTCAGAACTGCCCCATACGGGCTGTAAAGAGGCTGCGCGAGCGGGGCACGACTGCCGAGGACATACGGCCGAAGCTGGACGAAGGCCACTTCATGACGAACTGGGAGGTCACTGGCAGCAGATACCTGGACAGACGGGTAAGAAGAGGAGGACGAAGGGGTAAGAAGCAGGATTGGAGGGAGGGCATAATGATCGGATTAGACAAAGGTCACCATCGAGAGATCAGGCCGTATTAACCTCTACCCTTCCTGCTTGCCACAGCAGAGAATCCCTACTTTGGAGGATTACAACACCACCCAGCCTATACAGTACTTGCTGCCCATTATTTTTCCTCTTCCAGAACTAAAGCGCCAGCACTAGGCTCTGTCTGATACCATATGACTTGGTCTGCCGTAGAGAGCCAGGCCTGACAGGGTTCCACTATGTGAGAATGAGATGGGTAGCAGGATGAGGAAGAGTAAGGAGCTTGGTGGAGTTTCTCTAGAACAACTTCAATACGTCTTTGCCATGGTAACAAGATCGATATTGGTCAGACAACGCTAGTTTGATCTTCTTGCATTTGGTGAGATGGGTTAATTGTATAAGGGTGGGCAGCTGACTGTAAGACAGCATCAATTCCAGGGTGAATAATCAGCAAAAAATAGGGATTTACATAAATGAAAGTGCAGTGAGTCATTTTGAACAATTACTTTCCCAATATAAGGCTTTCTCTAGTGAAGAATTCGTACCGACTATGAATCTATTCAAAACATAGCTGTAACGCAAACCACCACAAAAACACTTTTCATGGTTTAAAAAAAGAACCCCAATAAGCTAAACTGCCAGAGAGAGCTCTTGATTTCTTACGACAAATTCACAAAATGGCCAGTATCTGTATGGATTACAGAGTGTGAAATAAAATCTTCTGTTAGCTAGCAGATAACAGGGTTCAGTCTGACAGGCTTTTCCTGTAAAATAGCTCCTGGACAAATTAGCTCTTAAAGCAGACAAAAAAGCCTTCCGCTGGAAGCCAGGGGCATCTGCAGCAACAGAGCTCGACCCAGGAGAGTTGGAGGGATTCAAATTAACTTCATTTAGTTCAAGAAGAATGTCCTTGAAAGCACCCAAGTGGGCTGTAGGTACTTGTCAAGCACATCTTTTTTTCCCACAGTCCACTTGCATGCTTTTGTACCACTCAGCCCCTGCATAAGGCCAAGAGGAGGGCAGAGTTATTTCCCCAGTAGCTGCTAATATGCATCGCACCACTTGCAAAATGATTTTTTTCTGGGAGTGACATTTCAAAGTCTATCTCACATGATTCCTTTCCTCTGGGTTTCTTATTATCTTAATTTGTGAGTTACAGCGTGTCAACCGTATTTAACCATTCTTTTGTTTTGAATTTTTTTTGGAAATTGTTATTATTGATTGTTGTTCTGAGCTTCTGGCTCAGGCCAGTGTATTTCCTCTCGTCATGGGTGTTAAAGTCAAATATATGGCAAGTGTAAATTCTTTGTGCTCAGGTATTCACTTTGAAAACACTGTTCATGGTATATAACACATGAACAGAGTTCCTCACGTCCGAGTGTTCTCGCTCTCTCTCTCTCTTTCCTTCCCTAACTCCTTCCCTCTGCGGGGCATGTTTAATTGGCCGTGTGTAAAATCATCTCGCTCTTCCACGTTTGATCATAGAGGAATTCTTGGAACGACCTGCCTGCTTGAAACCCAAGAGAAAGGGCTCGCTCGCGCCGGAGCCCTACTTCAGTCCAATCCATCAATGGGGGATGAGACGCACCGCTCATTACATGCAAAACTCGCCCCCGTGTGCCTCCATCCTCTGACGGACGCGCGCTGCTCAAGGTCTCCGCCGGAGACTCGGCTGCCGCGGCGAATTAGCGAGGCGCTCGAAGGACGCTAACGCCGCCGCCGGAGACCAGGAGAGGTCGTTAGCAAACTGACGCAATCAGATGCCACGATGCGCGGGGAGGGGTTTGAAGGTTACCGTCGACCAAGTCAGCGACTGCACCTCAATTAACCCTGATTAGTACGCGACGCTGTTACACCGCCGACAACTTCATAAACAAGGTCGGAAAAGTTTCGCACGATTTCCTCGAAGAGCCTTCAAGGATGTCATTAGATGTGAACAAAATTCTACGGGGACAGTCCGTTATATGGTTGTCATGGCGTAGTTCGAACTAAGCTTGGCTAAACTTAAGCCTGAGTGACTGCTGACACACCTTGACTAGGTTAAAGAATTGCAGTGCTTGAGGGAGAGGGTTCGGTATGTGTGCTTAACAGAAACCCACGGCCCTCCTCACTTGCCCTCTCCAGCGTGTGCACAGCCTGCGGAGAGAGACAGGGGAAAGAACTGAGCGTGTAGAAAGTTTAGAAGTACAGACCAGTGGGTTCAGGGGCAGAGCAGTGAGTGGGGTCAGCCAGACAGTGCGAACGGACGTGGGCGAGTCGATTTATGCGTAGACAGAGGTGACAGGTGCAATATGGTGTTCTTGTCATACACAGACATAATTCCCCCATCGAGACAAAGCGTATGCAGGCTAATGGTGAATTAACCATAATAGCCTTTCCTCTGAGGAGTGGGTGGGTCGTTGCAACGGGGGCATTCCCTGCTTGTTTGACAAGCTGAGGCGGAGATGGCTCAATGCTGTGAGAAACCGGCTGTTAAGGGAGCCATGTTGTGTCAGCGACAAGGAAGACGGTTACATTACTGGCTGTGAAATTCTCAGGCAGTAAGGTTTCCCTCGTGGTGGCATGATGCAAGGCTGTTGCCAATAGTCTTACTACGTCTTCTTTCCCTTGTCTCCTGTCCCTGATATACTAATCTTTGCAAAATAAACGTTTGAAACTGATACACATGATATGCATTTATGCACCAACCAATCGATTCTATACCATTTGCTATGCTGAGAGTCAACAAGGGAATGGACAGAAGACCGTGGTATGCTGCTGGGAGAACGCCGTTGTGCTGGGGTGCAGCTGGGAGCAGAGGGATGGAGGGGTGGGCAGAGTCCAGAGGGGGTGAATGGGAAGGTGGGAGGGGCCAGTGAAAAGCAAGCAAAAATATGCATCAAGGGGGAAGTAGGCGGAGCAGGAATAAGCAGCAGAGGTACGGCCATGGCAAGATGCTGCTCCAGCAGCCAATGGAGAGCTTCAACAGTCCACACATATGACCACGCACGCACCGAGAGACAAACCAATCTACACTTCAATGGACAGAAACTGAACCGCATCCATTTTCAAGGGCAACTGGGTACCAGGGTACTATATATATGTTTCAAATTAATTCATGTTGACAACTGGATTCAATCTGATTATTATACTGTATCTGTACCTATACCTGAAATATCTCCAGCTACCTGCCACTCAACCCTTGAATCATTGGAAGAGACATACGGTTGTTCCAAAGACAAAACTTGCATTCCTTTACAGCTCCCTTGTGAATAAAAGGAAAAAAGTACATTTCTAGAGTTTCTAACGAAAGCCCTGTTCACTGTGCATTGGGTTATGAATCAACCAAAGCTTTGCTACAGAAAAAGAGGTCCTCCTAAGGTCATTTGTGGCTAGGCTCATCTGGGTTCTAATTGAATTAAGTCATTCTCGGGAGGGCTTCGCTAACCTGCACGCTAATCTGGGGTCATTATTTTCAGCACCAACCTACCTCCTCCTGCCAACCCCCCACCACCCCCTACCCTCCTTTAGCACGAGCTTTCAAAGTTCACCCATCAACTCCTTGGAGGGATATATAAATAGCACCGGGCTGATTTTAAGGGTTAGGTACCTGGAATAATGAGATAACGATATATATATATAAATCTATATAGATCTCTATAGATAGATCTATAGAGATCTCTATAGATTTATATAGATAGATCTATAGAGATCTATATAGATAGATATAGTTATCTATATATGAAAGAAACATGCAAGGTTCCCCGAAAAGAGAGCATCGATAACCCAGGCGGTGTGAAATGAGAGTTTACGCCTGTGTGTCACTTTAAGGGGCCTCTCATGATATGTGTGGCCTCACCTGGTATCATCCCATTCGGGGCTCAGGCCCGTGAGAGAGCCCCTAGACTCGGAAACAAACTTGTAGACGACCAGTAAGCAGTGTCGGCAGAGCTGCACCAGCCTCTTACAGCACTGCAGCTGCTGGGGGGTCACCACCTCGCTGGGCTTACTGAAGACGGTCTCCCACGAAGACCTGTGAGGAGGCAGGCGTGCCCGCACACACACAAAAACACATGGGCACGGAGGCACAGCCACACACACCAAGACGCCGTTGCTTCCATCCATGGAGACAGCCGCACATACACACGAGGCGCGCACACACACACACACGCATGCAAAGACAAAGACGTGAAGAGGAGGATAAAACAAATCCTGTACATTTAACCCTCTTTACAACAGTGGACATCCCCCTGACTGTGAGAGGCTCACAGCTGAAAGAGAACCGAAGGCCCGTTTGATGTCTTGCCGTTCTTAGTTCTTGGGGGGGGGGGGGGGGGGGGGGGGCGTTGGAAAAGGGTTCACAAACGTGTTTCTTATTCTCTTCCCCACTCTCTAAGACTCCTTTCAAAGCTCCGTTCAACGCTTCCACAATAGTCACAGCAGTGTCGGCCAGATAAAATATCAAATGGGAGGGGGGTGGAGGAGTGTACGTTTAACGGCGCTGATCTGAGCCGGGAAAAGGAGAAGTGGGCGCCGTCTCTCGCCACACAGCAGCCGACCCCCTGTGGCGTTGATCTCGTAGGCTACGGCCAGTGCCGATGTCGTGGGTTGGTATGGGGGGAGGGGGGGTGTAGCGTGTCCTGATCAGACAGAACCAGTGTGGGGTGAGCTACTCAAGGGGGCCAGCAGTGACTACTGCTAATCCCCCCACCCCTCTAGGACCGTTCTAGCCGGTCTGCTTTGCTCAGGTGTTCCCTACTCTTTTCCCCCGATCTCTCGTTCCCCCTCTTCCACAAACATGTTGTTAGGATCCCTCTCTCTCCTGACTATCTGTTGCCTGTTTCTTAATCTTTCTTTACAGTTATGCATACCAACTATGTGACAATAACTATTTGTATGTGGCGTCAGTGATGTATACATCAGGACCCCTGTGAGAGTGAGACACCCAGACAAGTACCGAGATTTTACATGAAATGAGAAGCTGGTGGCAACACAACTGTCGGTCTGGAAGTGATGTGATTAGGTCGTCATATTAGGGTCTACATGTGTGTGCGCGAGCCTCCATGCAAACATCTAATTTGTATAGGGAAATGACCGAGGAAAATGAGTCGCTCTATAAAAAGCCACTTACCATTGGATGAAGAACAAGTGTTTGGGGGGGTACAATAATAGTTGCAAGATATCAAAGGTTTCATAGCAAACGGAAGTAGGGGAGAGAAATACGTGATCTACTATAGCCCTTTCTCGATGCTCTGTCATCACTCCGCCTCACGCCTCCCCGTTCTAAAAAGCCATCATAAACAAGATCTATGGCCTTATTAAGTGAACAGAGAGACACATGTTGCTTTCATCCTTGGAGCTCTCAAAAGGATGAGAAGAGCAGACAGGCTGTGTCATTTCCCTGGGGTGCATCAACAAGCAAATACTTCCACTGTCAATCAATCAGGTATAGGAGAGAGTGGTGGTCAATAAGATATATTGCTTGTCATTTTTCAGCAGTATAGAGTTCTGGGAAAGAGGGATACTTCATCAGGGCTTTCACCAGACGCTGTAAATGCTGTACTGCATTCTACTATTGGAACAGCAATTCAGTTGGAAGACAGGTTTTTCAATAACATTACTTGCTAATAAGGGATTTAGTTCGAGGGAGTCGATAAAAAGGGCAGCATTTAGTCAAACAAATTTAATAAAGGATTCTAACCTAATTATTGAACAGTAGCTTTGTCTTTTATGGGGAGTTTTGCCTTCACAAACCAAATAACACTCTCAATGTCCCAGACTGCCAAGAGCAGACATTCCTAAAATTAGTGTAGATTTTTTTTGTACACTGTATATCTTGTCTATGACAGTTCATTTTCTGTGAGAGAGAGCTAGTAAGAAAAATCACATTCATATTTTAAGTTAGGCCTATGGATGAGCTTGGGACATAAAAAAATCAATGGGGCTTTTATCAGTGCCATAATTGGGGAGTTACATCGTAATGATTGAAGTTTAAAGACTTGTGACCAAAATTATGAATAAGTGAATAGCACTATTTAAATTAATAACATAAATGATTTAAAGTTGAAATGTAAGCCTCCCTGCAAATATCCAGTTTTCTAATAAATTAAAAAGAATGTCATTGTGTGAGACAGATGTTTAAGACGAGTGAGTACTATTGTGATCAGAAGCAAGATGGTCTGGGTAAATATAATATGTCTGTTAAACCTTCATGATTGTCACCCCAAATAGAAATGGCAAAAGTATAAGGATGAATGTTATGAATATAATATAAAATAATATAATATATATACACATATGTAATACATGTACACAGATGCCTTTTTTTTTGTTTTTACATCATTCATAATTGTACTGAAATTGCACACAGAAATGATTTGCTGCCTTTACTTTCTTAAAGTAAAGGCAGTTGAACAATGTCAGTAAGTGTAATTTTGGAAATTGTGAAAAAAATATTTATAAAAGAAAATCTAACAACATTCTGCCCTAAACTGACTCTGGCCCGGTAGAAATGTCACTCACCACAAAAGACCCTAACCAGTCTTTCATTTAATATCCAACTTCACCAGCCAATAGGAGGCCACCTTTGGTTTGTGGTACTTCCTACATTAACCATCAGATATGTCAGCAAATAACTTTGTGAGAAGCCAATAGTGAGAGAGAAGAATCAGAAAAAGAATGCAATGAAAGTATATAAACCTTTTCATTCATTGCCGGTTCTTTGTCACTATCCAAAACAAGATGATACCTCCTGAGACCCAAATCATACGCCACCCCTTTGAGCCTTCAACCTCACTGCACGGTAAACTAACGCTCCGAAGGACCCCACCCATGTTCTACACAGGCCCTTCAAAGGGGCTGCCATCTGCAAATACCACCCTCACCCCCTTTCTTCCTCTCTTGGGACTAATATCAACATCTATCTTTAAGACTCACATTTATTTATTTACGTTTGCTACACGGTCACTGCCACTGTCATGTACTGTGTGCTGTACTTTCCCTGCCATGTGGCCACTGCTTGTCCTGTACTGTCAAACATGTCAATTTCCGTGTCCTTGTGCTGGCTTCCAGAAATTGTCCCACAGGGTTGAATAAACTTTATTTAAATTGACAGTATGTACCCAGGATTTCCCTCTGTTTGCGAGGGCTGACTTCTCTACCACATTCATCGCGATTGACTGGTCTCTCCCATGTCAAATCCATGTGTGCAGGGGAGAATGGTATGGTATGCTGGTAACCCTACCCAGTGTTGGAAAAGCAGTTCCATAGGCCTTGGCCGTGACTCCATAGTAGCCTGTTGAAGACGCGGTTGAAGAGACGAAACAGATGTAAACTCTCCACGTCTGGCTCCTTCCAGATCCTCTGCAGCGCACAGCGCACATTGGTGCGGACTATGTCCAGAACCTGCACACCAGCCAATTGGTTCGCAAACACGTACGGAACCGCGGGTGGGAGACAAAGAGGGAGAAAAATGGTTGAACGAATCAGGGTTCAAAACGAGGTTTAAGCGAGAGAGACGTGTTTTTGAAAGAGATGCAGGGAGATGCTAGGAAATCAATGAGGAGACCGGCAGAAGGGGGGAGGGGGATTTGATCGTACGTGAGGGTTTCAGGCTTCTTAATGTACACCCATTTTGTCTCTAACGCTTCACGTACAAAACATACACGTACATGGATGTTGACGCACACACGCAAAGTTTCTTTCACACGCATTACATGAAACACACATGGTCTGTCTCTCACACATCACGTTCGACACATAAACACACACGCACACTGATCACGCAGCAAGTGAGGCGTTTGTGCAAGCGAAACACAGGGTGGGAAACCGGAGCAGGGGAGCACAGGGGAGCCGAGAAGAGAAGGTAATTACTCGACAACGTCAGCGTGGCTGGAGAACCGACGTCAGATGTTACAGGGCGCTCTAAAGATTCCTTGCCTTCCTCCTCTCCACCAACCCACCCTTCCCTCCCTTCTCTCTCTATTTCTTCTCTGTTGTTTCAGTCTTTCATTCCTCCTATCTCATTAGTGTTGTCTATGACTAGGATGATGTCTGGGCAGGCATGCCAGCTTTAATAGGCAAGCATGGGGCACAGGCGCTGACAGACACACAGCCATGCACATTTCTTTTGACTTTTACCCAGCAGCCTACTATGGTAATATGAAGGCAGCGTGCAACATAAACCATTCATATATCTATCACAAGCCTGTAACCTACAATTAACAAACACTGATACAAAAACACCATCAGCATCTGACTCGAAAATCAAATCCATCCTGACACCCTTATGTATTTTTCCATCTGGCTGTGTCTTCTCTTTCTCCAACAAACCAATCTGATTTTGATTTCTAATATCAAATTCATTTCTCCCAATCATTTTACTGAATTTTCAGACGGACCTCCAATACATAAAACACACAAAATGCTGTGCTAAAATGATCCTGGGCCAGTTTAATATATTTATTCAAATTTGTACTCACCTTTCTTTGTTTGGTAGAGTCCAACTTTACTAGCCAATAGGAGGCCACCTTTGGCTTGTGGTATTTCCAGTTGTCTAGTATCTAAGCAGAAGGCAGAGTACAAAATAAAGTAACTGTAAATAAATGTCTCTGTTCAATATTTCTATGGGCCTACCTGAAAACAACTAAAAATAATTCTAACAGCAAATATTTTTTTTATAAAAACGGAACAAAAAAAAATCGCCCCAAAACATTTTTTCCAATGTATTTTAGACCGGCGTGTTTACCACACAACACATGGCCGAACTCTATTCTTCTTGCTCCTTTGTGCCTCTCCCTCTCTCTCCCCCCATTTTCTCTCTCTCATTCTCATACATCATCCCCCGTTCCTCACAATCATCACATACAGCCTAGGGGTATTGTTACTTAGGTATTCAAACCGATCAGGGTTCCTGCGTTTGCTTCGGTTTGCCTGTGAGACAAAATCAATGGCGGCGGAGAAGGAGAGATGGCAAGGAAAAACCACAGACAAGCCTCGCTGCAACTCAATAGGCCTTTTCATTTAGCGAGGGGCTGGAGAAAGCGTGTTCTATAGACCCCGCCACCGCACCTTCACAGAACTCTATGGCCATCTGTCAATCTGTCAACTCTGCATTCAGACACGGATATAATTGACCTGAAGTGCTCTCTTTTATTTCTTTATTTTGCAGCTGTGGATGCAAGGATCAGGTTAGGGAGGGTGTAAATTTTTTTGAGTCTGGTCGAAACCCTTAAGTTGTGCTTGACACCTTATTTAAGTCGTAAAAAGTGCTTTGCTTTTTAAAAATGCGTTTAATAGTGCACGGTAAAGACGACGAACACAATGACGAATCGGCATCTAGAGGTCTATCTGTGTGAAAGGCTACATGCTCTTGTTTTGATGTCCAATGCTCATTTATGCAGTTGTTTGAGCTTTGCTGTTGTTGCTTTGTTGACTTCCACCCTAGCTCCCCAACATCCACTTATCTTGCTGCAATAGAGGTCCCTGACAAAAGACAGTTCCTACAAGAAAGACTGTGCATTGTACATCGTATAAGCACACGCGGTGAATCACACAGGGCCACAGTGGTACATAAGTAAACAGACCTTTATACTCACGTATAAAAATCTCACTCAAAGGCCCTGCTTCTGTCCTTGGACAACCAACAGAAATGTGAATATGACTACCGCGAGCATGTGGCATGAACAAGGTCTGTAAATACTGAATAAATACAGTACAAAATGCTAAATTGTGAGGGTCGACAGTTCCAAGCATTCAAAGCAGACAGATGGAATTAAAGGAAATGTATTCCACGGCGCCATGGACTCGCGCTTTTAATTCAGTGAATAAAGCCCGTGTTTAGAAACAAGGTTTCAGATTGTTGCTGTACTTCACAAGAATGATTAGATTTACTTTTCTTTCCTTTATATTTACTTGGGTCGACATGGTTTACAAGAGAAGCAACACTCAATAATGTGGCGTTTCAAGACAAATGTTTCGGTTACAGCGCATAATGCTTTGAGATTTCATAATTGAGGATGTGTGAATATTAACCAATTGAAATCCGCTGGGGTTAAATGTGCATATTACCGAGTACATAGATTATTTTATCTTTCCTACTGTAAGTGAATTGAGCTTTGTCTGTGAATATTGACCATCTACAGCGTTCCATCCAAAATTCGGACGTGAATGCAAAAATGCACGATGAGTAGCGCCCGCAAGTCAATAGTTCTCCAAGATTACTTTTCGTCTCCTGGGTGAACCGGCGAGGGCTATAGGTGCGTGTGCTCATCAACGTTTCCATGGTGCCCCTAATTAGGGCTGATTACCAGGACAGGTGTGTCGCTAATTGTCTCATATGACCCTGACACGCACACCGCTGATATAAACACCGGGGTATGATGAACACGCAGACGCAGTGGGGAATATGGGATGGCATGATGCAGCCCACGCAATGATCACTTGGGTTGTCTTAAAGACAATAAGAGTCAGGCTACACAGGTTAGTTATTGTCAGCAACAACCATCTCCACATCGACTCTGGGGATAACACAGTTCCTCTTCTACAAACCCAATAACACGCGCGCGCGCACACACCTCATCCAGCATTGCGTCGGCCTCCTCCTCGGTCTTCCCAGGGAAGCGTATTCGCATTGTGTTGAGGGCAGCCAAACTCTGCCTCGTCAGCTCACTGTCCTGCTCCTTAGTCCTAAGGGTCAGCACGGGCTCGCTCTACACATGTACACAAAAACGAAGCAGAAGTACACATGCACGTGAAGGACATAAAGGGTAGAGGAATTAAGACGAATGGGACTATGTGAGGCAGGCCGGCATCCTTTCTTTGGGAGAGCGGGCACGAGTTTGACAGGCTCTGACAGAGACAGACAGCAAGGGGCCATAATAAATAAAGACGAGTCAACCAGTAGCGAGTGAATGAAACAACAGGAGCTATTGAACCTTCATTTAGACAGGCTTTTAAGTGAGATAAACACATTTAACGCTATCAAGGGGGAAGAAGAGGATTTCGTTCGGTGAGGTTCTGTGCTTTTGACATGTATTCTGTCTCTGGGACATAGACGGAGGTCAACGATAGAAAATAACGATGGAAAATGTATGCTGAGGGAGAAAGGGAAGCATTTGCATGTGCTTGTGTGTACTGCGCGCGTGTTTTCTTACCATGTTCGAGTGTATTGTGCCCAGGCTGCTGCTGTGTGGCACTCTGTGGGCGGAGCCGCTGCGGCTGAGCGAATGAGAGCGTAGGGAGGCGGAGTTTGGCCTCACCAGGGGTGCGGCCGAAGGAACCGAATGTTTGGCCAAGGAGATGCGCGCCTCATTGGTGGGCGATTGCGTTGTGAGGGAGGAGATAGAACGCGGGCAGGAGATAGAGCGTCTGATTGGTCCAGAGAGTGTCGGGGAGGAAGAAGGACCTGGTTTAGGAGGTTTCATTGGAGACTTCCAGTGTACCCGACCTGGAAAAAAAAGTAGAAGAAATTAAACAGTGACCTAAATAACTTAAGCAGAAGAGAAGATCTACTCCCAACTTCAACTACCTTTTTTCCTCACTGTCCTTTCATCACGCTCTCTTGTGCTCTCTGGTTCTCTTTCTACCCTCCACCCACCATCGCCTCCGCCTCCCCCTTCCTTTATACTCCCCTCATCAGTGGTTGGCTGCTGCCTCAGTCTAGGGACGGCGGAGACACTGTGGCATGAGGCCTTTCCAGTCCAAGTCCACGCTTGTCTGTGGCACTTGGCTTATTTGAACGTGGGTTTTTTTCAATTAATGGCAGCAGCATGTGTTTCTGGAGCCGGGCTTGCTTGCTCTCTTGTCCAAAAGGATTAGAGAGCAGGCCCTCTGGCTCCAGCGCCACACAAACACACATATACAGTGCTCATATGTACCCAGAATTGCACATCAATATGCTCGTCCACATACACATGCACACACACACACGCCATAAACAAGACTCCACAAATCAAACCACCTCCAGGTTTCCCACTAGCCAGGATGTGTGTGATGCGCATGTTTGCGTATGTGTTCGTACAGAGCTACTCTGCAGTGCAGCAAAATGTGTGTATGAAAACGCAATGCCACTCCAGTGCTGAACCTTTCGAGGGGGGAGGAAGTTGCCAAATGGAGTGTATTATGGGGCTTAGTTTAGGCCACCCCCAGATGGGCGCTTATGGAGTCTGCCGCAGAGGCAAAGTCACTTCAGCGCAGCCCCCCTCAAATCCAGCCAAATCACTGCTCTGTCCTTCACTCTGCAGCTAATGGAAAATCTCATGCTAGAGTACTCTTGTTCAACCAAAAAATTCCCTCCTCACTCCACAATGTGACACGTAAATACATTTTTGTCCCCAACCCCATAGAAACGAGCCACAATACTGGAAGAATGCCTGCTCGCTTGGTCTTTAGAGTTTCCAGGATTGAAAAGGGAGAGTGAGAGGCTTTCTAAACCTGAGAGGAACACTGAGCAGATCAATCTTATTTATTTTGTCCTATTGCTGTTTAAAATAAATAAAACTTTGGGGTGGGGTGGGGGGGGTGGGAGGGTTAGGGTTGGGGGGGAGCCATTTTCGGGCCAAATTTGTTGAAGGAGTTTTCAAGATAAGCCGCAAGTTGGTTTATCCCTCCCTTGTCCCCTCTCTTTTTCTCTCCTTTTAGAAGTTTTCTCTTCTTTTTTTGTTTCTAGGAGTCTGGACTCTGAGTCCCCTATCAGATTACAGCCTCGGAAGACGTGAGGAAGCTCATTAAAGGGACACACTGATCAACCCAGAAGGGCCTCTGCGTGTCTATCTTATGCTCAGGCTACAAAGAACTGAGAAACCGGAAGACTTCTCCCCGTTGAAACATCCTCAGCTCTTGGTGACCCTAATTAAAAAAGATGGATTCGGGGCGGTTAGGCATATTAATCAGCTAAACAAATGCGCAATTTGATTTACATCTGTAATTTAGCATGGACCCCAGACTCCTGGTCTGACGCAACTGGTATTTATAGATGAGTATCTTGAGAGTGTGTGTATTAAAATACACCATCTATGTATCTCAACGAGTGTGCAAGTATGTTTGAGAGTTAATGTGCTTGTGCAAACAAGTGTGGCGACATCCATGTTTATCTATGTGGATGTGCATCCTAAACATGCTAGCACACACAACATTCCCGCATGGCATGCGACAAGATTTTGTTTTTGTAATGAAGCTGAAGCCCGTAGCAATCTGGAAGACATCAACTTAAGGGGACAGACAGAAAACCTCTCCCCATTGTGAGGCCTGGGGGCGAAACCGTAGAAGGCTCTGGAACTGTTGCGCCATCTCTCTAGAAAGCAAGGCGACCCTGATTGGTCGTAAAGAGTTTCTCAGACTTTCCTCCTCCTCATTTACGAGGAGCCTTACCCGAGCGCTCGGACGACGATTTATCCTTGTTCTCTCCCGGGTCGTACAAAACCTTCTCCCTCTTCTCCCCGTCTCGCCTCTCCTCCCTCTCGTCCTCGTCGGAGCCAGAGGAGCTGTTGTCGGCGCTGGAGTCGCTGTCGCTGTCTCCGCCACCGTGCTGTTTCCTGGATGTCTGGGCGCTCTCGGGCATGGAGGAGAGGGGCTGGGGGGAGCAAACGCTCACATGAAACGCATAAAGGGTTACAGACGCAGATATGAAGAGACACAAGCTCCCACCCACATGCGCGCACGCACGCACGCACACAAACACACATGCTCGAAACAAAGGGGAGATGATGTCAGCACTCACAGATCCACCTTTCAACCTCAGCCAATTACCATCTGTCACTTCTAGAAGCAGAGGTGACATAGTAAGTGTGTGTGCGCACATGCTTATTTTAGGTATGTGAATGTGTGCACAGCAGATGAACAGTGTGTTGACTCTGGTGCTTTGATTAAAACCACGGTAGAGACATGTTAATTCAAATCAAATGGCCACTCAATCCTTCTCCTTGGCCTTTGTAGCACAAATTTATAATTCATAACTACCCCTCCCCACCAAGCCAACAGGAAAAAAAAGTTAATTAAATTGAATGTCTACTTCACACCCTGGATAGAACACATTGTTAGCATTAATAAAGCAATGGTGTATGTTATACATCAGCTAATTTAGCCCTGCTTTTGGCAAAAGGAATGAGTAGGATGTGACCATTGCATTGCGGTTACACACAATTGTCAACTGGGACAGCAGGAGGCAAGAAGTAGTGTTTGAGAGAAAGAGAAACAGATAATGTAACGGCGAAAAAAAGGGTGATCCGGTTATTGTGACCTGGACACAACAGGTAGGATTATAACAGTGTAATAAATGAAGAGAGAGGAGCAAATGTCTCTTTTCTTTAGGTCTCAACTTGACCCTTGTCGTCATATTCTCCTCAGACTACGAACACACAGCATTCAGACAGACACACACACACACACACACAGCATTCCCATCCATTCTTGTTCCTCCCTCCTTCTCCCCTGCCCTCCCGTGTGAACACACCCCAGAGACTGTCCCTCCCATCATAGGACGAACCGGCAGCAGTTAACGGTGAGCAAAATGAATGTGCGCTAATGCGTTTGGGCTGAAAAGACGCACACCGGCTCTCTAATAAGACAAAGACACGCCAGTCTGCACCCGACAACTGTGTTTTCCACCTGAGGAGTGTTTGACCCAATCAAGGGGACTGAGGGATGGATTAAGATGTAAGAGGCAGAGATAAAGACAGGAGGAGGAAGTTGAGGGGGGGGGGGGGATGCAGTGCGGTATAGGGAAATGGACGTGGAGAGAGACAAAGAGGGAGAGAAAGAGGGAGAGAGCGAGGGGGGGAGTTTGACAGGTAGCTCCTATGGGGATAGGACTTTTACCTTGGTGCCTCTTTCGCACACTCGCTATTTCTGTTCTTTGCTTCACTTTCCCTGAATTGTGTTCTATGAGCTCTGTTACCTTGGGGCGTCTTTCCCTCTCACCGCCCCCCCCCTCTCTCACTCTCTCCTCTCTGTCCTTTCTCTTCCTCTGACATTCTTCCTCTATCTCCTCTACATTCCCTGAAGGCAAATCCCCCCCCCCCTCTTTTCCACCTCTTTCATTGCTCCCTTCTTTTCTCTCGCCTCTCACCTTGGGGCCTCTTTGCCTGGAGGATTTGCCCATTAGCTTCTCGTCGTCCAGCTCACACTGCTCCAGGAGATCCAATATGTCCTCCTCCTGCACACACAAGGCACATGGCGACTGGACGTTTGAAATCAGACCAACTGATTTTTCTTCAAGTATAACCAGTACAGGAACTTTGCCATTATTGATAGTAGTTGCAATCAAAATTGGGTAATGCTGAGTAACATTATAGTAGTAATATTAATGATAATAATAGTTATATAATAACCCAGGCAGCTAAACAGTAACGTCACATAACCAAGCTGTTACCGAAAGTTTCAACTTCTGTGTAGTTAAGGTTAAGTCATTTGTGTAGATATAAGGTGGGTGTTACCAAAAACCACACTGGTGCAACCATTATGGGTAGTGACTTTAAAAAAAAAAGAGAAATACTCAGCATCGCTAATTTATTTTGCACATTTAGGCTGTGGAGCTATATATATAGATAATCTATATGTATATCTAATTTTATGTATTTTATAATATATATATATATATAAATATAATCTATATATCTATATCTATATCTATGTCTATATCTAATTATCGCAGCTTCTGTATATCTATACTCAGATATTATCCACCGCCCGAACCTACTAAATATCCATAAAGTCTTATATTGCCAATAACCTCATTCGGTGTCCATCCTTTAATTATACGATTACTCTCTCTTCATATCCTAATAATAAATCGTATACTACATCCCCGTCATACTATTATTGAGCATGATACCTTAATAATAGCTTACCAAAGAACACAATATTATATATTCTTATGAAATCTGAAGTCAAGGTATAGTTCCACTAACCAATACTGTGAACAGCCTTTAAAAGTGAAATTGATGATATTGCGCGAAGAGAAACAGAAAATAGCGAGTGTAGCCGCAAAGAGCGCGGCGTCTTAACTAAAGAGCAAAGGTGTATCATGCCCAGGAATGCTCTTAGTTGCTTCCCGGTCACCAGTGGCGAGAAAAATTATATGCCACCATGCGTACGGCCCTTAGTAACTACAACTGCCGAACTCCCGCAAGTCCTTTCCGCCCTAGCCAAACAAGCTCCGTTATCCTCCACATACAGTAAGGAAGATGAAAAGCATGCCTTCCTTTGTCAACTGTGCCCCGGCTCCCTTAGATGCTACGCTAAGAGATATAGATTAAGCCGATTGAGCCCCCCCCCGTCTGCTCTGCTGATACCCCAGCCCAACTCATAACAGCCCTTGTTCTTCTACTGGTGGGCTATAAAAAGTCCATTTTTTGCCCTCGGTCGTTGTCTATAAATGCCCCTGTGTTTGGTTTTTGGGCGTTGTCTCTTCCACGTCCAATTTCCCTATTACGTCACTGTGCAATTCCGTGAGCCCCCTGTCGTTTGTGTCGTGCGTGTGAGCGTGCCGGTTATTGCTACGGGAGCAGGTCAGGTCCTGCCATGGTCAGGCCTGGGAATGACCAGCCAGCTCCTCAGCAGGGGGCTTGTGCTGCCATAGACCCAGAGCCACATGTACATATGGCACATCCTCCTAAATCCCTCTCTTGCTCTCCCTCCTCCTCCCTCTTACCATCCTTCTCTTTGTCTTTCTTCCCATTCATTCACTCTCCACTCCTTCCTCTCTCTCTCGCTACTAGTCTTTGAACAGCTCGCTCCCTAATCTCCCCCACTCCTCCCTTCTCTTCGTCAATTTGAGTCTCTCTTCCTCTAACGTAACACCCCGCAAACTTGTTTAACTTGGAGCCGCTGACCTTACCCATCTAACTCTCATCTTGGATTCTCACCTTCCCTCAAGTTAGCTGTTCCGCCGCCTCCCTCCTCGCCCCTCTCCAGCAATTGCTCTCTCTTGCTCCTGCGGCGATGTACAGCAATGCGCACTATAAAAATGAAGAAGAAAGAGGAAGCCTGGCGAGTGCTTCATCTGAAACTACCCCGTAATGAAACTCTTCACAATACCCAGGTTTCTCCCCTGGCTCCGAAACAGCCCCACCGATTTGCGGCCAAACAATGGCCTTCTCCATCCAAACAAACGCTTCGCACCTTCAAAACTACCGCATGCTCGCCATGAAAAATGTATCTGCGGTCTGCGGGCCCATTCAAATGTAGGGCTCACTTCAACCGTCATCCTTGAAGAAACCTCTTCAAATCAACGCCAATTGAATTCCGGAATGGATTCAACAAACAACTAACTGTGAGAGGAGAAACAAGGCTACAAGGCGAGGCCTAAGCGGGCAAACAAATGGGATACAAAAAGAGGTTCGCGCGGCTTCAATCTGCACGTTCCGACCGCCCGATGAATGCTCTCGGAGAAGCTTGTGGATGCAAGGACATAGTGACAAAGGGGACGAGACCACTGCGACACTTGCTCTCTCCGGTTGAGGTGACAAACTAAATAGGAGAAGGAGAGTGTGTGTGTTTGTGTCCGCGTGTATGTGTGCAGCTGAACATCGAAGCGAGCCAAGTCTCAGGTACATGCCTTCATTCGTTTCAGAGGATTATTCATTTCCTTTTGAAGTGAGGCTGCTCGGCCAGCGAGGAAGGTCTGAAAGGCAGCCGAGAGCAGGCTTTCATACTTCTCCAACAGCAGCTTGTCATCTGGGGGGTAAATACGTCTGTGGAGAGAGAGAGAGAGAGAGAGAGAGGGAGAGAGATAAACAAGTAGAGAGTGTAAGAGGGATAAAAAGAGAAAGGGAAGCAGATGGAGAATGGGGGAGCCGGGGAAGGAAAACAAAAAAAGGAGAGTGATGGAGGGAAAGAGCAATCGGCATGCAGAGTAACAAGATGGGTAGGGAAGGTTATGAGCAGGTGAGAGAGAGAAGGACGGTGGAAGGGAGCATTAGAGAAACAGAGAAAAGAAGGATTGTGCTGGACTTATACAAATAATACATACATATAAAGAAGTGTATATAATGTTCACCGGCCTTTAGGGCCCGAAGAAGTCCCTTGTCGGTCTATCCACTGTACCGAAGCGTGCATGTCTTACATGCCAGATCTTTTGTTGACACATCCTCTTCCATTCATTTCAAGCTGGCTAATGTTCTCGTTCACACGTCCCACGTGATTCTGCGCCCCCAAGACTAAACTAACAGCTGAACTGTTTATCTTAGGACCTGAGGGAGTGAGGAACCTATAAACCTTCACTCTTTATCTCTCCGATACATCTCCAAATGACCTCACCACTCTGGGCTTACTGCCGAACGAAAAACAACGACGGCGCATTAATCAAAATAAACAGCAACCACAGAGGCAAAGTCAACTGGTGCCTTTCTATTTATATAAATGGGGCCCGCACTTGGTGTTAATAGATATGCTGTTTGATTTGATGGCAAGAATCCACCTAATGCACATATGGGCGAATCATTTGGACTTCGGAGTTGCGACAGCCCCTTCACCCTTGTAATCAGGGGATAAAGGAAACGTAAATGTTGAGATCAGTGCGGATAAAGCTGTCAATCCTAAAAGAGCTGTACGCGTGAGTTACGGCCCCCGCTCTACTGGGGAAGAGCAGCCGTTTTAGCTGCGTATTTGATCGCTCATGTCTTGGGCCTCTTTTGAGCATACGGACAGATAATCTGTGCATGACCCACATATCTTTTGCAATGGAGTTGCTTGTGTTCCAGGATTTTGGACTTGTTCTTTTTTAATAAGAATACACAACTACATCGACTATAGCCGTGAACTATTTCAGTGGTTTGCCTTTGTGAATACACGACCAAACACACCCAAACTTTCACAATGCCGCTGAAATTGGCACAAGGAGCTCAGATATGTTTGATGAATGAGTGACAGACTAGGCTGAGGTCTTTTTTTGAAGCCGGGCCTGGTTATCTCAAGAGCATTTAATCTAATAGCAGGCTAAGTTCGTTAAGGGACTCTTCTAACGATGGTGTCTTAATCAGATCCGGATGGTGGTGTCTGAATCATGGGTTCTTTATTAGCCTGCCCAGACAATGTCCACTGATTGACTCGGTGGTCAAAAGACAGGCTGGCTGATAAACCGGCAGGCTAACAGACTTGGCTGAGTTAGTCCCTGCCTGCCTGTCTGTGATATAAAGTGTTAGATACGAAAAGAGAGAAAGGTCAATATCTTGGCATCTAAGAAAATCTGAAAAAGAGACTAAGCGAGGGTATGAACAATAAACGAAGGACAAGTGTGGAATCACAGACGTCAATGCAGGGGAGTCATACTGAAGAGGTTGTGTCTACTCTTTGTGGCAGGTCACCATGATAAACAGACGTTCTCCGCCCTGCCCACGGGCCCTGATCAGAGATGGTGGGAGTTGAAAGAGTGATTGGAGGCAAAGAAGCTGAAGCAGGAGGTGAGATCATGGCTCCCCTTGCGTTGTTCGGTGGAGTTGGTATTTACTCCTTGGAGTCACAATGCCTCTCTCTCTCACAACCGCACCTTTTCCGTTCTGTATTCCTCACTCTTTCTCTCCCTTCTCATTGCTCTCAACTCCATTCTCCTTCCCCACTCTCAATCTCTCTCTTAAGAACATGTAAGTTCCTCCCCCCCTCACCCACTCTCCAATGTTATTTATCCTCCCGAGAGCCACGGTGCTCCACAAATGACCGTTAATGTAAGCGGAGATGGTCTCCAGGGCTCATGGGGGAGCCGGCCTCTTATGTCTCCCCTCGCTACCTGTAGTTCCCCAGATGTCGCTTCTCGTGCTCCTCCCTCGAGATCTGCTTACGGACCTGGGCCAGTCTCTCCTTCTGATAAAGAAAACAGAGAGAGGGAGAGTGCAGGGGGGGTGGGGGGGGTGAACAGAAGAGGCAAAACAGAAGTAAGAGCCCTATGCAAAACAGATGAAATTCATCAGCCCCTCCCAATACAATAAACAATGAGAGAAAGGACACTTCTCTTGAAGGAAAGGTCTGAGCCATGAAGTCAGGGGAGGACAAAGCAAAGCACAAAAAAGAACGCGTCGCACCGTTAAAAAACTCCCCTTCGGTTGTTAATATCAGCTGCCGATTCATAATTTATATAGACCCCCGCTCCTCCACCCCTTTTTTCCCAATACATCAAAAGGTATAATTGTGTAAAGGTCAGTTGGTCAATTTGCTGCGAGAGCAGCAGGGGGTCCCTCCAATTATAGCCACTGATCTATGCTAAACGCTTGTCCGTGTTCATACACGCTCACCCCCTGGTAGCCATAGCATTGCCTCAGAAGGCTCTCAGATTCGACTGAGTGCCCTTTTTAAAAATCCGCCCCTGCGTCGGGCTCTGCCCCCTCACCTTCTCCTCGTGCACTGATTAGCACAAAGTTTGATCAAAAGACTAATCAAGGCGCTACAGTAACTACTTAAAGCCGCCACTCCCCCCCCCCCACTCCTACCCATGCGCACACACACAGGCAACTGTTGACCCACCTACTTCACAGGGCTGGCGATTAAACATGACATGCCTGTCAAAAAACCCCGAAAAACTTTTCGACTTTGGATACAAGCAGGACGCGGCGGGCGCCATCTCGGTTGGACAAGCGAGTCTTTACCAGTTCTTCTTTCCGCCTTTCCAGGGTGTGCCGTTGTTTTTCCCAGTCGGAGGAGGCTGCGGACAGCTTCTTCATGGAGCCCTTGCCATAGAGACGTCTCTGGGCCTCTGCCTTCTGCTGGGCCAAGTTGCGCTTCTTGTCACTGGCTCTGGAGGACAGCAGCAACGTGTCACAAAACTCCACAGAACCACTCCCCCTCCCTTACATCAATAACACATTTCCAACAGCAAGATGGATGGCAAACCCTGCTAAGCTGGTTGTGAGCTACAAGAGAGGTGGGTATGCACTGTACGGTTTGTGGAGCTATTCATTTCAACGCGCTGGCCCTTCAAATTTGATACTGGACTCTGGGCACAGGGCAGTTCCTCTGTGCCCTGGATTTCCCTGACCTCCTCTACCCGTCCTTTGGGCTCGGCAATACAGGGTTGTGTTTTAACCACCTTCCCAGAAAGAGCCCACCCAGCAAAATATACCCCACCACCTTCTCCTCAGAGAAGCCCCATGCACTGCTGTATAAGGGAACGAGAACACAATGAACATCCGTTGTTTTTCTCGGCTGATTTTTCTTTCTTTTTTTTCCTCTGCCTTTCATGCTCTGATTTATTTAGTCAGGAAATAATCAAATCTTTCTTTTTAATCTCTAGAAACACAACAAACATTAGTCATGAAACAAATCATTCTGATAAGGGATTTGCAATGCTGGTCTGCAACAGCAATTCGATTTTAGTGGATCACAACACACAAAGCTTTCCAAACAGATCTACAGAAGTATATGTACACTGTGCGTGAATAAATTAGTATGTCTATGTATGTATGTATGTGTGTGTGTGTGTGTGTGTGTGTGTGTGTGTGTGTGTGTGTGTGTGTGTGTGTGTGTGTGCGTGTGTATGTATGTATGTGTGTGAGAGAGTGAGTGAGTGAGTGAGTGTGTGAATGTGTGAATCTTTATGTTAGTTTGTAGTTCAGATAGAATGCCATGCGTGGAGACTATATTTAGCTGAAGTGAAAGGACATGCGAACAAAGAGCAGATCGAGCAGAGACAGAGGTTAGGTTTAAGATGATCAATCAGCGACGACTTGCTGCAGTTGCTGCAGTTGCTTGCTACATAAAGGGTTATGCTCACGTAAACACAAAAGAATCATAAAAATCATTAAAAAAGCTTTACAACTGACTTCTCTCCTAACTGCAACCCAGCAGTGCATAGACCAACACATTAACAAGGGCATGCAAGTTTGTATGCTATTGTTCAGAAACCCTGTCTGGTAGACAAATTCTTTCAATATCTTCAGTGACACATCATCCTGAAACGATAAGAAAGGGCCAAAATACTGCAGACATAAAAGAATCCAAAGTTTCTGTTAAGTGCGTGTGGTGGTAGGGTGGTGGGACAAAAAGCGGATCAATAAAATCTAAATCATTCAAAAGCTCTGGCTCGTGTTAAGAAAGTTCATTGTGTGCTTTTTGTCCGATTCCTTCTGCGCAAACTCTAATGAGTCTCTTGAGGAGCAGTGTGGGATAATACCAGTGAAGTGCCGTCAAGTGCATAGACCGTACTGAACCCTTACCTGATATTAAGCAGTTTCAGAGCATTGAGCAGAACTCCTTTCTTCACGTCGTAATCAATCTTCTGATCAGTCCCAAAACTAGGAGCTCGATTGATCTACCAGAAGAAAAGAAGCACAGTTGAGTCAAAGATTTATTCTGTCTGGGGGTTTTTTGTGTGCAACTTTCGCGTTGGGTTTTTTTTCCAGTGAGAAATACAATTTCTGGTTGGACGATGCAAACTTTGAAGAAAGGGTGCTATTTTCAAACCTGAGAATTAAGGGGGGGGAAAGGGGTGTATAGGAGTGTATGTTATACTTGGGAGTGATCATATTATAATCTTGTCCTATTGCCTCCAGCCTTCTTATCCTGTGTGGCAAAAGGTTATGAAGGCTGGAAGAAGCCACATAAGAGTCAACCTGACATCATGAAGCTTGTCTGTCTACGCTCAAAATATGAGTTTACTGGAAACATTAGAAAGTGAAGTTGCTATTCATGAGCTCGTTTATTTGAGTAAATATTTTATTACCTAACCACCAAGATTTTTTTCTCCTTTCTTGAGTATTTCTCACTGTTGCAGACTTGAAAAACATCTCTCTCTCTCTCGTACCCTATTCTTTAGCATCCTTTTCATCCAGCAGCTTGACATTTAGGAGGCAGATCACCCATCAAAGAGTTTTTAGCAGCTTTGCAACGCCTACCGTGGACTTCATTACCTTACAGTTTGTGCGCAACCACCAAATCATTTTGATTTGCGCCTCGATTCTAGTTTTATAATACCCAATGGTTTGTGCATTGGGTGTTCTAACATGCACTTCCCCAATGCCGTCTGCATGATCTGGTAGCTCTGCAGAAGATGGGGGATGATGAAAGGAGGAATTGGATCCATCAAGAAACAAGGGTCCTCCCACACTGACTACAGGTGGATGATCGAAGGACGTGCCTCTCTCTCGCGTCTCTATCAACACGGGGTAAACCTATACGATCCCAAAACCCCCTGCTTTTCAAGGTGTTCCCGAACAAGCAACCAAAATCAAGGTTTAAGCATTGCATCACCTTCGGTAGTGGGTGGGTTGAGTGGTAAAGGGGAGCAGGGAGACGAGGAGGGTTGCAGGCTTATGTCTGGCATGCTACTGCCCCCTTTGTCCTGCATGGACAACGCCAACCTATGCCAGCAGGGCCAGCGACAGGCTGGTCTCTGTGATTGGCAGAGTTCTGGCAAAGGGCTACATGCTTTCAGCAAAAGTGACTTGCTACTGTGGAACACCGACAGACACACTTTTTTATTTTACTTGAATTAATAACTTTTTTCAAAGCCCCGTCACCCTTGTCAACGTATAACTGTGACCGCTTCTCTGTAAAATATGCCCCCAGTGCATCAGAGTTGTACAGCTGATATGACAAAATCACTTGTCTCTCTTTTTCTTTGCCCTCGCTTTCTCTTTTCAGGTGGGGGTGGGATTGCGAGATGCAACAAAAGTGGTCAGCGTATCTAAGAACCCGTGAAAGAATAGCTTTTGTGCCAAAAAAAAAAAAGACGTTCAAATTACGACGACACAGCCACCGCTGTCGGATAGATTGGGTTGCAGTGCTCCCCGCCCAGTGTCATCAACACACACATACACATGCGCACACACAAACTCCAAAACACCTCATAGCTTTCTTTTCAGGTAGACACCAGAGTAGACAGCAGTCTTTGTTGGATAATAGAGTTAGAATTAAGATGGCACGACATGGTTTGTGTGTGTGGAGGGGGGGGGGGCAATCTAACAGACATTTTATTTTGTTACACTAAATCGGTCCATTGACCCTCAAAGAAAAAGATATCAAGCTATACGATGCACACTTGATCAGTGAGTTAAAATCTTTTTAGCTTCATCTATGTCATGAAGACTTCTACTTTTGGAACCTATCCTGCGTTGCTGGATACATGCTGTAATTTAGAAGCGACACATCAACCAATCACAGGGCTTTTAGCAAGTCGCACACCAATACAGAGCCTTCCAGGGGACTTATTATAGGTCATGAAACAGCAAAGTGTCCAATCAGAGGCCTGGTAACAGGCCACCTAACAGCCAAGAACCTATGAGGGAGCAGCTTAGTGCATGACGCCATGTCATTAAAGCTAGCAAAGAGCCCAGCAGTTGGAAAATGAGCAACATGGCTCTTGATAGTGAAAGAAAAGAGAGGGGATAAATCCTCTACCAGGGCTCTGGGGGGGGGGGGGGGGGGGGGGTGGGGCAGGGGACAAAATAAAAAGATTCCCGAACGGTCGAGCCATAACTAATCTTCAACACAAAAGGTGTTTACTGATGTGTAGCGGGGCTTAGCCGTGCTAGTGTAAGGTAATATTTACATCACAACCCAGCCCCGCTAATCATTCAGACTAGGCCAATAAGGCTGGCTAGCCACGAAGGCCACTAAATCAATGATTTAATTGTAGCTCTTGCAACCCTGGCAGTGCCCACCTATCCTACCCTGGGGGAAACTCAGAGGCATTTGGCAACAGTGCCCACGCCAGGAGTCATTTTTGCAGATGGTCAAGCTTGAAATACACAAAGAGAAGCTCATCAAGCCTAACTTTTCAAGAGGCCTGCGGTTCCAATGTGTCAACCATGTCTAGGTGGAAGAGACAAAATGTATCCCTCCACTTGTGGGGTTTGCGTTGTGTTTGTGTGTGTGTGTGTGTGTGAGCGCGTGTGGTTTGAAACCCCACTTCTCCCCACCATAATAGGAAGATAGAATTCAAAAAAGAAGGGAAGAAAAGAAAAGAGAGTACTGTTTTCATTTATATGACTCAGTGAAGTGACATGCCAAATGAAAAGAGCATGGGTGCTCTTACTGTACACGGGTAGTACCAAGTCGTGGGTAATTTTGTCCGCATGTCTTATGGCTCGGTGTGATTTTTTTTGTCCATCCGTCAGACTGACAACATAACGGGGCCTCTGTCTCATTCTCTCCCTTTCTTCAACTCTTCCACTTTCACTCTTTCAAAGTTTTTTTACTCTCGCTTTATCATAACCCTGTAACCATCATCCTATCCCCTTTTGCTCTTGCCATTCCCTCCCTCCCTCTCCTTGTGTGAGGAAGTTAGACCAGTCTAGGCATAACCCCCGCCGTCTCCAAACCCCACACTGATTTACTTAAACGTCTCTGGCAGGGCCTTAAAAAGGTCCAGCTTTGAGAGGTATCCAATAAAAACGACGAAATGATCCCCGATTTTTCACTTTGACCAAGGCCAGCAAACATGTCTCAGTAATATATCAATCAACATACGCGGAAAACACCAGAAAAAAAAAACTAATAATAAATTAAACACATTTTCTATGCTGTCCTTCACTAATTAAAACAAGAATCAAAGAGGAATTTGAAACTGCATGCAGGTATATCAAGTATCATACTGTAGGGGTACACAATGAATTTATCCTTTCATTAGTTATTTATTAATGACCTCACTATCTCAGTCTCTGATGCATAAACAACCTGTCAATATTTATATGGACACCTTCAAATGAAGCCATGCAGGGTTGTGGAGAGGTTTTCTGCATACTATTAGCCCCATGTGTATTGCTCGTTTGTCTTGATTTGACTTTGAAGTTCTGGCACTATAATGATCTTGTCCTTATAGAAATAAACAGAATGGACAAAGCAACAGATGATTTGATGTGACGGCTCGTTGTTCACATTCAAAGAAATACCATGGAAAAAGCATGCATTCCCACAAAGAGCATATGAATCACAGCCTGATTATACCCCCTGCTGTACGTCATTGAATACCGAGAAGTCAGTTTGTTAATGACCACATTGTTGTGAAAGAGTACAATATAGCCGTAAGTCTGAATCAAAGATTTAATGTCTGACACTTTACAGACAAAAACATTGGTTACGATGAACATAATCTGTAAGGCTACTCCGCCTAAAACACTGAAGGGTATCCACATAGTTCAAGCACAGTCAGACTGGACGGTTGTTGCAACACAAAAGGTTAGAGAGAGAGAGGGGGGGAGAGAGAGAGAGAGAGAGAGAGAGAGAGAGAGAGAGAGAGAGAGGGAGCAAGTGCGTCGATCCAGCTACATGCCCTGTTCAAGCAAGGTTTGGGTTTCGACATCTTATCAATCACTGTTTTGTTCCTTTGTCAAGTTCGTCGTGGCTCATACCGTCAGAGAACTCGATCCGAGTTCATGAGCCACGCTAAAGGTCCTGGGAGTTGCGGACCAACACTTGGAGAAGTCACCTGCCCTTAGCTGGTCCGGCAGATTGGCCGGTTTTACAGTAGAACACATTTAAGTTGTTTTGAACCCACACATGCACACACACTACAGACACCTAGTCAATCACACACACAAACAGCACCCACATTGACAGACACACTCACGCACGCACGCACGCACACACACACACACACACACACACACACACACACACACACACACACACACACCTGACATCCCACTCTGATGATAAATGACTAAATGCTGCGGTGCCTTTTCAACTGGCCCACATTCCCGTCCTTTACATTCCTAATTTGATACTTATTCCATGAAATAGTCATGTTTGAAAAAAATTGAAGGAGTCACATAACTCAGTTTTGCATGGATGTGGATTCAAACTGGCGTATCCCATACATCATGGAAATGATTCTTTAATAAACCTCTTCTAAATCTAGCGGCTGGAAGGAAAACACTGCCATCTACAGCAACAGAGAAGCCACAATAAACAGCCGAGGCACAAGGAAAAGATAATATTCTTAAACATTGTTTGATATTACTGGATTTTTTTTAAAGAGCAGACCCATTAAAAGTGCAACAGCTTAATCAAAGCATTACGGGGGGAATAAACATGCAAAAATATAATTTAGTATATCCAACTATATGTATTTATTTTCTCATTTCTCACCCTGGAAAATCGAATCAAGGGTTTGGAATATTATCCAGAGAGTTCAAAGATAGCAATTCATTCTTAATCACATCTAATGTGTGTGGAGAATCTCTGAGAAAGCTATATTACAAAGGCTTGTACAATGGCACGAGTGGTTGTAGAGACGGTTCACGGTGTGGCTCACCGGGTAAGAGTTACTACCTTGTAGGCTAAGGTAGGGCCAGGGTTAGATTTTGGCCCTGCCCTTCCCTACATAGCATCTGCTCTCTCCTATACCTATATCCCTCTAAATACAGAAAATGTGTATTTTATGAAAACTGAGGCTTGTGTCAACGTTGGCAAAGACAGAAATATCTCAAATGAGTATCTCAAATTTCCAGACCTCATTTCCAAACCCCTGCACACCATATAAATCCTTAGAACACGAAACATTAATTCACACGAATAATAAAACAGATAAAGCACTTAAAGCTTACCTAACGTGACCCACTAAATCCTTCAGATATATATATTTTTTTATTTAGCATTTTTGGGGGGGAATTTCGGGGACAAGGAACCATTTTGGAGCAAGCTATGTTTCTGGTTGTATGAAACTACTCTGTAGTTTAAGAGCGATTTCAGGTAATACAGATCAGGCTGCCAGAGGAGGAAAACAGCCGGCACTCTGGGCGGGGGGAAAAAAATCACGAGATGAAGCATGTGCGTGCGTGCGTATGCACGTCCATGTGTCTGAACAGCGCCGAGAAAAGAAAAAGAAAACCGTTTGTTTACGCTCTCCGGTGCATCTGGTGGACTGATCATTCGCATTCAGTTCCCTATTCTCAGCTATGTATATCATGAAAGGAAGATCTTGGCTTGTGTTTGGCGTCAGAGTGATAATAGCAAAAAAAAACTCAATCTTGAATACTAAATCGGAGAGAAAGGGGCGCCAGTTAGGGTCATCAAGACGCGGGAGGGAGGGGGGGCTTGGTGTGGAAAATAGGATTTTGGGAACACCCTGTGAGCGCCATAGGGGGGAGGGGGAGTAGAGTGCGGGGTCGGGAGAGTTTGGCCAGAGTTGGTAGGACTGTCGCCAACCCAACAAACACCAGCGGCACGCTTGACCCGAGCCCAACCCACCTCATTAGCTGCCAATCACTCCTCACAACCCGCCCCCCACCCAGAACGAAGACAGACTGCAGAGGTGTAGAGATGTAGAATAAAATCGGAGTAGGGGGCGTGTGTTGCCATGGGGGCAGATATAATCTAGCAACTACTTGAGGTCTTGTGCTCGATAGATTATTCTTAGCAAAGGCTTCGTGGTAAGATAGTGGTGAATGCACACCATATACTTCTTGTTGTTCTTTTTGTTGTGACCAACTTAGATTGAACTACATATGAAATAACGAACTTTCACCATTTCTTTTCGAATCTGGCCTAGGGTACAACAATAGTTTAAACCTGTCTCAACCTCTCCGTTTGTGCTGTCTGCTTAAAGGGCAACTTAAAACTATAATTCCTACACGCGTCGATTTGGGTAACAAGGTTGCGGCGTGTTGGTCTGTGTGTCTGTCTTTTGTTGTCGTTTATGTATGTTACATTGCCACATAGCTCTATCATTTTCTTTAATATATTCATCTACATACGCGCCGCGCACTAACAATAACTTGAGATACTAGTGTGCTTGCTTATTGTTTTTCGATGTTCTTTCCTTGGTAATCTGGAATTAGTATGATGACAAGACTGTAATGATGACTACATGTAACTGCTTCCTGCCAGCATCGAAGGATCTTATAGATTTGGCGGTTAATGTCAAATGTTGTCGCAAGGATGGTATTCAGTAGTCTAAGTGACATGTAGTAGCATCTTGAGTACCTTGGCGTACGCAATAAACACTCAGGCGTAATCACAGAACCTAACCCACACAAAGAACTGGTCTGTTTTCAGAGTGTGGAGCCCGGCTCACGAGAGACCCATGCAGCAACCTTGCAGGACTCTAATTATTCCACCAGCTACAAACACTTGTTCTTTTTCTTTCAAAACACGGCTGTAATTTGGTGGGTTGAAACCGAATCGTACAAGTACGAATTAAACTACTTTATAATGAGGTTGCTGCACTGCGAGTGGTCTTACAGGCCAGGGTTTGGGGCCACAGGAACCCACCAGGACTTTGCAAAAACAATAAATATCCTCCCAGTTAGACTCCGGCCAAAAAGACACAGCGAATCATTTAAAGGAGCAGTCCGCATGTGCATTCTCCCCCTTGCTCGCTCACTGTGTGCCCTGAATATTCGCCTGTCGCCGGATTTTTTTTTTTATTATACATTATTCGTCATGCTGGCTTAACATCTCCAGTGTGACTAGGACCTGGAAAGACTTGAGAAAAAAGGATCTCGCTAAGGGCCCCAAGGGAGGAGTGATATTACCGTCACACCGCTATATTTTCGCTAATGAGCGAAAGCATCCCCCTGCGCCACTTTCTGACCCCTTTTCTCTTTGGCAAACCCGTAACATAAGGTACAAGCTTGCACTGGTCGGAGGTTGGCTTTGTATCAATTAACAGTGTGTTCCTTTTTAAACTCAACATGTTCTGGACGCATGTTTTCATTGAAGAGGTACTTCATCTTTTTCCTCATTTGTGCCCACAAAATAATTTTTCCACATTTGTAACCAGGGGAAACACAATGAAAAGTAAAAAATCCTACCAGACAATGTCTGTCTGTCTGTGTCTGTCTGTCTGTGTGAGTGTGTGCATGCGTGCCACGGAGAAAAAGCCAATAAAAGAAACATCCATAGCAGATACAGATGCAAGGCTAACGAAAGTGAGCAATCTAGAGTTACACCGTTTGTCTCTTGCTGTGTAACACGGATGTCTCGAATGTCAAACGGGAGGAGAACCGATGTTGGAAGTACCACAAATGGAGATAAGGATCCCACAAAAGGCTGTGTCTTTCTCCCTCATTCACTACAAAGCCCCATGTCTGACGGCTTCTGTTTACTAGGAATCTCCCAAGCCTTCTTCAATCTCCTAAGACAGCCACAGAGAAGTGAGAGGGGCTGCTATCCAGAAGTTAATTGTAAAAAAAAAAAAGAAGAAAATAATCATATCAGCACTTTGTCAAAACTTTCTTTCACGTCAGTTGATTTCTCCTTTGTGCTCGTTCATCTGAAAAATGTCCAGAGGTAGCTCGTCAGTGGCAGTTGCGTTTGGCGACGTAGCGAGCACTCTGTCTAATCAGGAGTGTTTGCTGCAGCACACAATGCTGGAATGCCTTGTCAAAGCTTGTGGCTACTTTCACAGTGTAATTACAGGATGTGAAGCTTGAGCTTTTTTTGAGGGGGTCCAATGAAACATACACACAAATGGTAGAGCAATCATATTTTACATTTTCGTCTTCAAATGATATCATCTACCTTTCAGGTAGCACTTTTGCTCTGGGAAGTTTCACTGTTGGCCGGAGTTTGCCGGTTGTTTGCCCAGTCTGTCCGCCTTCCAGGAAGCAGGGAATAGTTGTACCCACACCAACAGAGGCACAGTCAAAAGCAGAGGACTCTACTTAATCTACGGCGACACAAGTGCAGTAATTTGAGCTACAGAGTCTCCAAAGTCAAACAATCTGAACTTGCATAGGCCATGTGTAACTTTCGCCCAATATTTGCTTTCTGGAATTTTGACATATTTTAACAGCAAATGCCCTGGGACGCTATTCCATTTGTCAAAAGATTTTAAATACTTTTTGAAATACAGGGGTGTGCCATGTGTTTTCATGTGTTTATGCATTACTATACTTTAAGACATTTTAGTCAGAAGTCCTGCACTGTACACTGAATGCACAAACCACCACTACAGAACGACGAAGCTGTGGTAAAGTCCAAGTTTTTTTTTCCTGTCTTTGCAGTGTGCGCAGTGAGAAAGAGGGTCTGTAAGTATTCCCTGACTAATCACTAGATTTTTTGGAAATAAATGATTGTTCGGGTAAATGTGGCGTGAAAGAGAAGCAGAGTTCTTTCTCCCCCATGTGAAACTCTGCAGAGGATGTTAATTGATGAGAGTTATAGAGGGCTGGTAGAAGCACTGGGGATCATTACTGGTGGAGTGTAACAACTGCATCCATGGCTGTTAGTCGCCTCAAACACACACGCAGGCGAGTAGGCGCGGCCAAAAAGCACCCTACACACTTGTCTACGCACTCAAGAACAAACTCACACATGCCCTTGCTCCCGTACACACCCACATAGGATTCCAAATGAACATCAGCAAGAACGCCTCCTTTTCTCTTTGTCCTTTTGTCAAGCACACACGCACACGGAAAGAAATCCTTTGAGAGAGAGTAACACCACATGGGTTCCTACGATGACTCTGCTGAAAGTCACACAAACTTCCAAATGGTGCATTCTCCAATTAAAGGCTTTTAGAAAGCGGGTTTATTTGGGGTTCACGCAATGGAGAAAACAAACAATTATGCCAAAGGCATATCACATCCCAGAGTCAATTTGTGGGGAGTCAAAAAAAAGGCACGCAGCACTTTGGGTTAAAGGATTTAGGTCATGCTTTAACTGGCTGACATCAGCTCACAGTGAGATGGAAAACCTGGAATGGACTTTTGCTCCGATCCTGAGTGACGCCCGAGAAAGGAAGCGTGACTGCCGCTAGTCAACCTGCAGTTCTGACCTATATACTGCAGTGTGTGTGTGTGTGTGTGTGTGAGTGTGTGTGTGTGAGTGTGAGTTTGTACGTGCATATGCTCTCTTTCTCATGCGGAGTGTAAGCAAAATCAGTATGTTTACGATACCAGTCAGTTCAAGGCAGCATCGCTCTCCGTTCATCGTATGCCACATTATTGCAGTTTATGGTCGCTGTCACATCGCCACCGTGTCAGACGTCTGAAACACTACAGACTGGCGTTCCCGCCCTATCTCTCTCTGGCTGAGACACAGTGATATATGTATACAGAGAGACAGAGAGAGTATTTATACTGCTGTGTATGAATGTGTGTTTGTGTTTCAGACACACCTGTTTAATCAAAATTTACAATAAATGAAAATGGGCTTCTCAGCCAACTCAAATGATTGTGCCAATCATTTGCAAATTTTTCCTGACCTTCCAAAAACAACAAAATCGACAAGCAAACAATCAAAGCAAGTAGTTTGTTCTGGAAACTCTCAAGCTACATGCAGCCGGAATGGAATACATCACTCACATTTCGGTGTTGTTGTTGTTATGTGGGCGTGCGTGCGTACCTCTAGAAGCCAGGGTTTGAGTTTGCGGTCCAGGATTATGTCAAAGCCCAGCACCTCGAAGCAGACACTGTCGCTCCCTGGTGGTTGTCCGGGGCGACACATGCGGTAAGCGTGCAAAACGTGAGGCTCGGCCACAATCAAAGTCTTCACAACCAATTCCTAAGCAACAAAGAAACCAGGATTGGTAAATGGCAGAGCAAACTTAAAAATCCATACACGCTCGGTTAAGATGTTTTCCAAATTATGCACAGCCATAAAAGGAAGTTAGAAACAAACTCATTTGACAATAGTAAAAAAAAATATGATGGCTTTTCTAAGGGTCCTTTGAAAAAGCAACATTTCTTGACCGTAGAACCTTTTTTTTTTCCTTTTTTTTTGACACACAGTACAGCAGATTGTAAAGTCAAACAACAAGCATAAAGTATATTTAAGACAAGTACAACACGGACAAACGATATTAACTGTAAAAAATATAATAAATAAATTATTATTTAATCCCTATAATTTAATCTCCAGGATGTGGACCTAGAGAGCTGGATAGCTGTGCAGTATCATGCAGCCTGAAATCAGTAAGGATGGAAGACAACTGGATGGAACACACTACTCCACACAGCCTATTTAAGAGAGAGCAAGGCTGCCTTGTGTCTATGCAGACCGCACAGTCTCTAGGACCGTATACAAACGCACACATATACACAAACAGGATACACTCTCGCCTGCTGGGCACACCTGTGGGTTGAAAGCACCGTTCAGGCCCTACGGAGAGGAAACCAGACCAGCATGGCATGGCTGGGCATGGCTCTGCAGGGTACCTGCCTGTGTCTCTCAGCTCCCCCCCCATCCGCCCACCCCCTCCCACACCACACCACAACATTCATCTGTGACCAACACACACAACTGTCGGCCGCTGGTACACACACGTCTGGAGGGGGGGCTTGGCCTGGTCTGGTCCTGATAAGAGAACAGAGCTTGTGCTTTGCAGGTCTACCCCTCCCTGCCTCCACCGGTAACACAGACACATTCTGAGCTCTCTGTGCAACACCTTCTATGCAGGTGCACGTGCACATACTTAAGTCATACACTGTCGCTGCGACCCATTTTGAGAATGAAAACTATTACATTTTTTGGCAACAGATTTCCTGAGTATCTCAGTTTCTTAAGTGGCACAACGTAACAACCCGGACATCTGTTTTTCAATCCCACAGTGGAGGGGGCTGTCTTAACCTGCAATTGTTTACAGTGGGCTTTCTTTTCAAAACAGTCCTATCTCCTAACAGCTGGCAGAAGGTAACCGAGAAAGGTCACCGCTCCAGTAGGAGACAGGCACCCGAGAAAATGGAGAGCATGACAGTTGAGGCAAGTTGAGTGGGAAAAATGCTGCATACGACAGCGCCACAGTAGCATCAAGACAGCTTTCTGACTGAATACAAAGTGTACATTGAGAGAAGGCGGAGGAAGGAGCGGAGGGCAGCTGAAGTCTACTGTTGGGGGTGCAGGGATGTAGATGAAGGGGCGGAGCATGGTAAGGTAGATGGGGGACGGGAGACGGGGGGTCCATGTTGTAGTGTCAAGACGCAGAAGTTTGCCTGGCGGGGATTAATGCAGGCGGTTTTGATCGGCGAGGGGAGGGGTAAGGAGAGGAAACGAAAGGAAAGGAGAGAACGGACGAGCAGGAAAGATGCCAAACAGAATGACATGGTTTTCGAAGCAGCCACGATTTCAGATAAAGAGATATGGAGGGATCAAACAACAAAGCCGGTGGTGGTGATTTGAGGGCTGGGACGGACCATAACAAACACCAGGAAAAAGGGGGACTGGACAGAGAGTTGAAGAAGAATACAACCAAGATTGCCACAGGGAGGGAGAGGGCCAGACAGAGGGAGGGAGGGACAGTTTTTGAAGGACAGCGTATGCAACGTACTTTACCGCTTGAAATTGAGATGAAAGCAAGTAAAGAGAGAGAGAAAGGTGTTTAGATGGTCAAACCCAGAGCAGGATAGAGAAAGTGACTCTTTCGAGAGTTTGTTTGCCTTCACTCTCCCCAAAGTTAAACAACCTCTGGGGTCCCTGTCATAACAAAAGCCCTCAAAACTCCCCAAACCGTCTGTGTGCAAAGCGTACATTTTTCATTTGTGTGTCTGTGGGTAGGTACTTACGGAAACATCCCCCCAGAACTTGGCGACATCATAGTCGTTGGTGCGGAGGAACTCTGTGAACCAGCCGATAGACCGCTTACTGCCTTTGTCCGCTGTCTCGTCTCTCTCAAAATTCTCGTTGTGTTTGTTGACAGAGTAATTGGTCAGGTGCATGTATAGCTGACTCTATTAAGGGGCAAGGGAGTAGCTATTAGTTGGCTGTAAGGAAACTGAAAAAATCCACATTTTAAAGAAGGCCACACAAGATATATACAGAACAAGCTTTTAGTAAAAAATGAATAAATGTAAATTCAGGTAAATAGTACAAAAGTTTTGTTTTAGTAGAACAAACAGGGCAGGCTATTCTGGTCATAAGATTCGATCTCTCATCAGAAGGCGAGGGTTGTGCCTCCTCAACAGGGCAAAGGCCAGTCATGTTACGGCCACTCAAGCTAAGTCTCTAGAGGTTTCTCGGTCCTTCTCAATGGCATGACTCACTATCTCACATGTCGGTTGGGGTGTAAGACTAAACCACTTATTTCACAGGGTGCGGTCTCACTTTGTGAGTGTTTGTGTGTGTGTATATGTGTGGGGGGTGGGGGGGAAGGGGGAAGGGGCGTTGTGTGGTGTGTGTTGATTTCCTTGCAGTAACAGACTTCAGATCACCAGGTGCCGGACTAAAGCATAAGCTTGATTTGCAGACATCTGGTGTGTGTGCATGCAACATAAATGTAAAAGCACGCTCAAATGCAAACACTCATGTTCGCAAGGGTGGGTGTTTTTGTAAATGTTCTTGCAAGATACCAGGCTCCTACTCACCAAGTTGGCATCGCTGGGGGCGTGGTACTTCTCGGTACCCATCCTCACCAGGCCGTCATTGTAGAGGAAGATTCGCAGGGGGTCGCAGGAAGTAACCAGGATGTAGATCCTCAGGTCAAATTTGTAGCCCTCCATCAAAAAGGGCTTGTCCAAATACTCCTGAACAATAAAGTGATCCTGGGCGGGGAGCTTCTCACAATTCCGAATCAGCGAGATTCTACGAAAACACCAGAAAACACAGGAAAACACAAACCAGCAACAACATATTACAAGAGCAAGGCTATGGGAATCATGTATATGACAAAGGACTACCTGTATAGGACTGTACATACTACTGTGTATGTCCAGCGCACCCTGTATGCACCCTGTGTGTACGACTACGATTTTTCAAAGAACTAACTTGTACAACTAGTAGTACACCCCCCTCCCACCTCACCCCCCCCCCCCCAACCCTAAACCCTAACCCCCCCTCAGTGACAGTTCTAATATCTGATTTCCCGACATCTAACGAACTAGCATCTGGAGATCATTGGAGTATTTGATCTTGCGGCCTCAGACCAAAACATTTAGCAAAAGCAGTCCAAAGGGGGGCAGCGAGCAGCTAGCCTCCATCAAATCCGGTTCGACCATCTCTGACTCTAAACAGGTTAACGCGAGAAGACATCCTGGTACATATCAAACGCCAGCTCAATTCATTGCTTGGTTCTCTTGTCATTTGCACTCAGGTTTTACGGTACACAGGCTGTATTTAGTGGGACATAGGACAGGCCGGTTTAGTAGGGCGGTTGGTGGGAGGGGGAAAGAGGGGGCCGTTCCAAACTGTCGGCCTTTAAGCAAACCTGGGGCCCATGCAAAAACATATTGCGTTCACTCAGAGTTAGCTCTGAAGGGCTAAATTGGTAATACACATGGCATGGCCCTATCCACCCGCTTTCATGTGTGTTTCACGGGAACTGGGGGCTATTTGGCAGACAGAGCGACTGACCAACTGACCAGTTGCTGCGCATGTTACTTGATGGACAGATGGACAAAGAGCGGGAAAGTCGCACAAACGATCACCCAAAGAGGGAAAAAGCACGCCGACACACAGACGGAGCGTGTCAAGTATCCACAGCCCAGGAGTGGTAAATGAGATTGCATGATTGATGAGCATCCATGTCGGGTAATCACAGCCTTCATTCTCCGGTTGTTTAATTTGGCACCAGTGGGAATCTCCTGTTTGAGCCTGACACTTTTTTAACAAGTTCCAGTTCAGACGCAAACAATAACTTCATTTAGTTTGCCGACCCCAAAATAAATTATGGGGGCCGATATAACTTAATTTCCTGCGTCGGGCCGTGCTTTTTCTCTAATCTAATCTTTCGCATCCTCCTCCAAGTGGCCAAGCTAAACTCATCATCTTTCACTTTCTTAATGCCTTGCAATAATTCAGCCGTCGCCAGCGTTTATTCTTTAATAAATAAGGCTGTACTTTCGCACAGGACTGTAAGTAATGCTCATATGCCAAAAGGAGAAAGAAAGGGAAAGAGAACGAGAGAGGGAAAAAGAGTGAGAGAAAGAGATACCGTCACTCAGTCTGTACTTCAATATCCCCATCTATTGGTGTGCAGAAAAACACAGGCTGTTTTAAGCAACGGCCTTATAAGCCACTCCATTGATAGCAAGTTTCCTTCAAAGACATCTGCCTTAACTGGATTTTTTACAATCCAAAAGTGAAGTAAGGGCACATCCATTGACCGGATCAAATATTTTTTAACTAACTGCAGTAGTGAACGCTTTATTCATTTCAATGGCTTGCCATTGTTGGAATTCAGACTGCAATGGTCCCAGCACCCATTCCAATCTTTGAAGTCCACATCAACTTGACCTTGGTTTCAGTGTGTGTGCGTGCGCGTGTGTGCGCGCGCGTGTGTGTGTGTGGGGGGGGGGGGGGGGGGGGGTGAGCCTGTCATTGTTTCTTGACTGAGAGACATCCAGGGGCAAAAGGGACAACCTTGGGGCTCTTACACTTTGCCCAGGTCTCTGTTGATGGCCTTTCATAAAAAGGATCCAGTAATCACATGCAGAGACCTTCGGGGATGAGACTGACAGGCTGGCTGGGTGGTTAGAGCTGTGTCCTCGCTAACCACAGATTTACGATCATGGGGGTGTGGATAAAATGAAGCCTGCAAGGAGAATGGCTTTACACCATTTAGTCTCAGCTCCCACGTATAGCCATAGGCGGGTTTTTTTGGTTAGGGTCATCTCGCTCACCACCTCTTGTCCATCTTAATGTTTCTCTATCCCCGTTCCTGTAGCCACCCCCCACACCCCAACCCAACTCCCTTTCCCCACCTCCTACACCACCAACTCCTCCGCCAAAACTTTCTCCCTTTCTCACACTCTCTCGGTCTCTTCATCCCTTTTTCTCCTCTTTGAAATGCTGTCCCTGGGTCCATCCGTCGTGCCCCAGTTGGCTTGTCTGTCCGTCTGCCTGTCAGAGAAGTTGGTGCTGGGTGTTCTTCAGCTACAGGACCTACCCGTGGCCCATGGCTCCGTTGGCGGGTTTCACGATGAACGTCTTCTGCTTGCGTTTCCTCCGCAGCTCCTTGACGTAGTTCTGGAACTGTGTGTACTCTGCCGGGAAGATCCATGTTTTGGGAACAAAGCTGTATTCCTGAGGCTGGCACTTGATCATTCTAGTTGTTGAAATGAAGAAAGTTTCAGAACAGAGGAAAATCTTAACTGTGTGTTGGTTTGCTGATGTTTGTTAGCTTTTTTCTGGTTCGATTGTTCACTCATTCAGAGGGACTGACAGACAGAAACAGACAGAAACACAGACACTCTAATTTAGGGTATAGGACTTGCACTTACTTGGACATGTTCCGTGCCAAGCAGTCTTTGCGGCAAATCTCGCCCATTCCAGGGAAATGGTTAATTCTCTACAGAAGAAGCAGACATAATGTTCTGTTAAAGCCACAACGTCATTCACCTCCACCACCCCACTCAAATAAAAGACAACATTAAAAGCAGAACCCTGAAGTGAGCTTGCAAAGTTCTGACATTTATGCCCAATTATGGACTCAAAACAAAAGGTGACTGCAGGACCTTCCTTAACCCTTATTTAGTATACCACATCTTTTTAATTTAAAAAGGGGAGGTTTTAAAAAGCAGGGAGAGGGGAGGGGGTGGAAAAGACGATCAATCTCAACTCCGAGGGGCAAGGTAATTGGTTCTGCATCGGGGGCCCCAGCAATTGTAGTCAGTGACAGATGAATGAATTGCTTTGAATGCACTAGAGGAAGAAAAAAACAGAGTTTTTGTATTCTTAGACCAAATGAGCCTGAACAGGGGCGTTAATTAGAGTCGTATATGAACTGAAACTTGACAGCAAACTTTCCAAGTAAATTAGTAAGGAAGCCAGGAAAGAAAGAAAGAAAGAAAGAGAGAGAGAGAGAGAGAAAGAAAGAAGAAAAACATGAACACTCACATGATAGGAATACGTGATTATCCATAAGAGACTGTCATAATTAGGGGACCAGAGATTCTAAAGAAATCTTACAATTATGTCTAGAGTTGCGGAAAGTGAAAGGCATGATGGGTGAAAATTGCAACCGGTTGTTTTGAGTCTGTTTTCCATTTTACAGGGAAGACAGACTATGCAACTACAGTCCAATAATCTGTAAATATACTACCAGTATTAATACTTTAAAGTGGTAGGCAGATTAGCTTTTGTGCTCCTATGTTAAATATTGTATCTTTGCTGCGAAAAGGAAAGAACTAGAATTGTACTTGCACCTGCAACCAAGTCCAATGAAAGCATATGTTTTGAGCTTTCCTCATTTTGATAGGCTTGCAGAATCTGGATCGGCTAACTTATTTAGTTTAGTCTACATTTCCTGTTTCCACCAAGGCTATATTGCCCCTGACTGGCCAGTGATTGGATCGATCATTACTGTCCAATGTAATCAAATAGGAACTCGACAAGATAAATGGTGAACATATGGGGCAGAATGAGAAGGCCAAGTTCACACAGCGTAGACAGAGGCCAAATGTCTGTAGGGCCACATTCAATCTATCACAGAGACCTCGGGCAACCAACGTTGTTTTCTCTCAGTAGCGTCAACAACACGGCAGTCAGGCATCCCTCCCTCTCCCTGTCTCTTTCTCTCTCAAACGATTTCACCCTGCCTCTCACTCCATGCTTTTCTGTCCTTCTCCCGTCTCATTTCTCTCTCTCTCTCTCTCGCTCTCTCTCTCCTCAGCGCAACAGAAGTAAACAGAGATGGACAGGCGGGGAAAGAGTAAAAGTGTCGGCTATTTTTAAATGACTGACATCCTAACAGACTACGGAATTTTATATGAGCTGACAGGGCTGTTGTGTTCGGGTGAGTCAGGGGACGCCAAGACCCTGGAATACCCTCTCCTTTCTGCTGTTCTCTCTCCTCTCTTCCCAGCTCCCCTCTCCTCTTCTCTTCCCCACTCACCTCTCCTCAACTTTCTTCTCCACTTACCACTTTCATTTCCCTCTCTTACCCACTCCCCTCCCCTCGTTTCACCTCCCCACTTCTTCTGGCTCATCTCTCCTTTCTATGTCCCTCTCCTCTCTCCTATCCTCACGTAAATCCTCCGTCTCCCCCTGTTCTATTCTCCTCCTGTCTCTGTTGTGTTTAAATGAGACAGAGATCCCCAGGACCAAGGACAATTCAGTCAAACACAAGTCCTTGCTAAATTGGGCCTCCCTCATGGTTCAATAGCTCCTCGGCTATCTGGCCACAGCTGAGACTTTCACCTTGAGTGACCGTAGCCACTCTGACCTGGCATGACACATTGCTAAAGGGCCATGATACTTTACGAGACAACAGGGACCTGTCAGGACTTAACATGGTGCAGACTTGAACCCCTGTAGCTGCAAGCATGCGTATGTACTTGCATAATTACAGCCCGAAAGTCTGAGAACTTGAATAATAGCAAGATACTTGAAGGCAGATCACAAAATAGGAACGATTCGTAATAAGCATTCCTTTGGAATGTATTGTATTTATTTTATTTACTACAATTGGTAATTACCAATAAATTGTGGTACTTACCAATTACCACAATTTATTGTATTCATCACAAAAGGTAACCGTTCCCAAACCACACCACCTGTGAGCATGTATTATTATACCAGTATCAGACTAGTATTACACGTGCTGTACCTGATAATTCCTGAGTTCAGCGATCTTCTCGTGCTGCACAGCAGAGTCATTCCAGATGAGGTTGGCTGTTTCATCCTCATCCCTGGTTTTCAGAAAGGCCATTTCGCCGATGGCTATCCGCACTTCAAAAACACAAATCAACCGAGTCAACATTAGCAATTCAATCATCTCTCTCTCCCTCAGAGTCACATCTATTTCATTGTCCAAAATTAAACACATGAAATAGTAAATCAAACTAGATTTTTTTGGCGATATTTTGAAGTTCTTTTGGTGCATAATTTTACAGAAAAATGAGTATTAGGAAGCCTGGCTTGAAAGTCAGCGTGGTATTTACCATTTTTGGAATAGCTGCACGGCACTTATTCTTAACGCCTTTTTCAAAAAGATAAATTAAATGACCAGTAATATATTCAAATCCCACTACAAACTCAAACTATGAGAGATAGGTAGCCAGTGCATTTGGACATTAATCCAATGACTATTCATTATTCAAAGACCTAATGAAAAATTAATATGCCCTAACGAAACAAGGTAGTAATTAATTTCTTGAAGGCATGCACAGATCTGGAGATTTGGGAACTAATCCAGTGTAATGGTATTTTAACAGATTTTTTACATATCAAATGCGACGGCCTATCTAATTAATCAAAGGGTCAAATGTTATTTAGTTAACCCACAGGTTACAAGAGGTACCTGAAATTGGAGTCTGTCTTGTTTTACAGTCGGTAATTTGAATCACAAGCTATTTTTTCTGGTCCGTTTCATTCCTATCCAAGATCCATGCTTGATGTTTGCTCCTACTTGTTTGTTATATTTTTATGCAGACAATAAAGATTTAGTGGATTTAATTTAAAGCAACTCTGGGAAAAGAGATGATTTCTATCACCACATGTTACAAAGTAAGATATACATATCTGACTGCCTTCTCCTATATAATAGAACCTTTAACCCATACTGTTGAATACTATCAATCATGCTGAAATAAAAAAGACCGGTCCAACATTGGCATGGTAAATATGCTTCGCCCATCTGGCCATAAAATGTCTATTGTGCTTCACTTAAAACTCCTGGATGTTTCGAAAGTGGTCGCTAGGAGAGTCTCCTCACAGCAGAGAGCAGGTTCGCTGCAAGACTCCTCACCAACCCACTACAACCCCTACCCATAAGCCCCCTCCTTGCTGCTGACTCCATGCTTTACCTATGTTGTGGGTTCACCCCTGAGAGATCATTGCACGATTTACTAGAATACTTGAGGAATGCTTACTTTGCTGTTTTGGTCTTTTCCTGTATAAAAAACACACAAAAAAAAAACAAAGAAGAAGAAGAAGTAGAAAAAAAGAGGAAGCTGCCAAGTTAAATTATCTCACTTGAGATTGTTATTTCTTTTCTGACATGGCTTAACTGAACTGGAACATTCGCGATGGCACAGTGACTGCGCTATTGACCCTTGTTTGAGGTACTATTTAACAAAGGCTGGCTATTTGATATCAAATGATTTAAAAATCATACCCACCAAATCCAAATCAATAACACCACATTTTAACTGACAACATGGTAAGTACTGACAGAGTTATGTTGAGACGTTGAAAAACAGCCTAGTATAACACACTTCTGCACCTGCACCTGCCACCCACATCAACTCACTTGTATGGTGAACGTATGTACATATTGTACGTATGGTCAGAAAAATAAGCTTGACAAAATCAGAGATCTATCTAGCTCTAGAGAAGGGCTCCATTCATGTGAGTATCCACAACCAGTCAAACGTTTGGACATACCCTCCCATTCAAATCAATGGGACAATGTGCCCAAACATTTGACTGGTAGTGTATACTCTAGAGATTTTGATAACAGCTGAATAGCCGGTGTAATACCGATTTCGTATTTGGTGCCTGCCATGTTGGCATTGATGGTGCCCTTCTTCTTGGTGTGGATCTTCCTTCTGCCGCTGCACTGGTAGGGACCAGGCGACGGCCTGCTCACGGGGGGCGCAGTTTGATCCTCTGCGGAGGGGCCATATACACAGTATCAGAACAAAATCGGGTTAAATCAAGGAATTAAAGAAAATAGGAGCTGGAGGTTTTTTGAAGAGCTATCTTGATTTGAATACAACACACTTTAAGAATAACACCTAAATGAATTAATGGGAAAACCACTAAAACGGTCCCCCCCCAAAAAGATCTATAATTTTAGAGCTGGCCATTTGATCGTTTTCCAAGCATACAATGTATCTGTCTGGCACATGTGTCTGTGTGGACACCTACATGCATTTTTTATGCCGGAACGCACACACGCACTTTTTAATGACTTTCAGAATGCATTGGAAGCCTCTACACATTGCACATTACAAAATAATGAACCAAACGGCAACCTTCTTTGTCCCCATCACCCTCCCCCAACACAACTCACCTCCATCGTTGAGGGGAGAGGGCATCTCAGGGGATGGAGAATCAAAGGGGGTAGCAGGGCTCTCTTCCAGACTCCTGGGGGCCTAACGGCCACTAGAGCCCTCCGGAGACCTTACTGACTCCTCCTTGTCTACTCTAATACTCGTCTGAAAGCTGGCAGGATCATCGGAGCCTCAATCCAGGGGGGGCCTGTCGTTCTCCGGCCAGTTCCAGCCTAGGCAGTAACAGTGGCGGTTCGAGCGAGGGTAGGGCTGAGGGGGAGGGCAGCGGCTGAGGGGGAGGGCAGGAGGAGGGATTCTCGCAGCCCCCGGCTCATTTACAACCCCTCCAGAGGACCGGATGGAGCCACAGAGGGAGGATGGATGTGTTGGATGTGGTGCCTGCAAAGGGGCAGGAGAAGGAAAGAAGAAAAGTGTGGGGAGGTTTTTGTACAGTTGTCAGAGAGGGAGGTTGATCGCTTGAATGTGATTACAGCAGCGGAGTGCAGATTGAGACACTCTCATTGGACCTACTCGTGATACGAGGCTGACACAGGCCTCAATTTACATCAATCATTCTGACAATATGGTGTCTGTGACCACTAGTAGACGGTTGGGTGGTTATAATGAACAAACGAATGCAAATACAGCGCAGTAACACCACCTAGCCCACAGCTCAGGGTACACGGCATCCTAAGGGTAGATGTGTGCATCTCATTAAATTTTTATGTTGATGTCCAATTAACGGTTCACACCACTTCCTTCAGTATATCAGGTGGTGCCCAACTGAGAACATCTTAACCACTATCAAAGATTACCGACTTACATTTCATGACAGGCTTACTATATTAAAGCAGGGAAAGCATAAGCAGCCAAATGTGCAGTTACATTCGTGAGGGTAGCTGCCTACATCACACTTGTAATAAAGAGGTATTGTTACAAGATGGATTCTACGAATATTCTGAACAGACCAACAGTGGCCTCCTGTGGTTGACTCCTGACATGGCATCTGCACTAGTCCCACAGAAAACGCACGCACAATGTGCATGTGCGCTCACACACACACAGAAACACAAAAACAAACAAACAACCAGTGAGGGGTAGGCCAAATTAATTAGATCACAGTCAGCTCGACAAATTAAAACGGGGAAAAACAATCTAATCACTCTACAATCCTGACACTAACTGTCTCTAGTAGGCCCACAAGCCCTGCTCTCTGACAACTAGATTTCAGCCAGAGACAGAGAGACAAAGTGCGGTGTGGTGGTAGGGGTTGGGGGAAACAACAGAAAGACTGATGAAGTGAGCAGGACCATTGACATTGGCTCTCCCTGAGGTGGTGTTCAGTTCACCAGTTAAGACTGAAGGAACGGGCTGATCTCTGTCTCGCTCTCAGCGCAGGAGCAACACGGTGCAGGGTGCCGCATACCCCCACCCCGGCCAGTGTCAAGTTAACCCTGCTTGCTCGGGGGTTGAGGGAAGACAGACAACTGGAGGGACGGACAAAACTGGCAGATGGGCAGGGCTGTCTTCTGGGGCAGAAGATTGACATCTAGCCGTTAGTGCCCCTTTCCAACCTGTCTCTCTATCTGTCTATCTTACTCTCCTGTTCTCTCTTTCAGCTAAGTTAACAACCATTTGAGGATTTTATATGAAACATGTTTATGGTGAATATAAAGCCTACTACATTCAACCTGTGGTGCTCCCATGCAAAGTGCATAGTTGTATTCCTCAGTTCCTCATGGCATTAGAGATGTATCTGTGTATATTATTATCGGTGTGTATCATTATTGTTATTATCTCATTCTTTTTTGCTGCTATTTATCTTTATGGTTCTATGCAATACCTGCCAATTTCCAGCAGAGGGAAATAGAGGGCTTGTCACTGCAAAGCATAAAGGAAGCATTTCCATGGACTGCTGAGCTCATTTTAGTTTATAAATAAAGGAGACATTGTCATACCAGCTCCATGACTACCTCATTTGTATCCCGCTCTATTCATTATCGCTCATTCACAACAAAAGTGTGCTTGTCCCTCCATGTAAAGTGCCCTTCCAAGAGCTTTATCCTATCCGGTACAAGCAGAAATTTCAAGCACATTCCACAGTTTACTTATTTATGTTGCTTTGTATGTTTTAGTATTTTTCTATGAAAGCTTAGTTTAACTGATGTATGCTGGATGTGTGGTATGAAACAAAAATATGTTCAAATAAATAGAAAATAGACTAGGCATAGCCTACTGTCCACATACTATCACACAATTGTAAAAGATATGAATGTATCTTGGTTGAAACTAATTTAAGAGAGGAAAGAGGAATAGCTTACCTCATCAAAAAGTCAAGAATGGAAGTGCAAAGATAAGCACCTGTCAAAAATCAACATGGCTTTACACATTATTTGCTTCCATAAAAATGTAAATTGTCAAAGCAAATATCTCAGAGGAGACAAAAACACCACCTTAGGGTTTAGCAGACATCAGGAGTTTCATTGGTGCTCTTTGGCATACTGTCGTTTCAGCATTCTGGAGAAATCCGAAGTAAAACTACCTAAAGGTATTTGTATCACTGTGGCATACAGACCTTTTAATAGTTTAGATAGCGTGCAAAACAAAGATGTGGCTGCTCATTAAGGCCTAATACAGGACACAATAGGAATCATATCCGCTTTCTCAAACGCCAATGTGTACTTTTAAGTGTTGTTGGGCTAGGGTACTGCCTAACTTTGCCCGTCAAAGATACATATGCGTGTATGGCCTGAATTCAGTCCACACTCACTATGGGAAGCTATCTTCGAGTGGTTTTGAGTATCCTGAGGATCTAAAATTAGACCAATTTGGGCATGGCTTCATATCATGCTAATATAAGGAGCTGCTGTTGAGACACCCAAAGGTATAGAGATAACCAACAATAAGCAAGGGAACTTCCGGCTTAACCTTTAAAACTACAGGCAACAGCTTTGTGTAAAAACATAATAATAAAAATCTTGAATTAAATTGAAAACCGAGACAGTGCTTTCAAAAAATATTAAAAATGGATGCCGGTAACCTGATTGATCGACCCTGTGCACTGAATATAAAAAACTTTGAGAAAAAAAGAACAAAGAAACCAAGACATAGGCATAGCTCTATTCTAAGTCTATATCACAAGGCAGGAAGGCTACAGCATATCTGTTTCATAAAGCTCTCCTTATGACACATGGGAGGATTATACAGATGAATATGGACCCAATCTGTTTACCATGCCTATAAGCCTTAACGATTTATCTTTAATCCAGTGATTATTGTCAGATTAAAACAATAGTTCAATCAATGCTGGGGAAAGTAACAGTCATATAATTTTGAGGGCACTGAACAAAATTGAATTGATTAACATTCTTTCTTCATGTACATGTGTTCAGATACAAATCAAACTGGTAAAGTATTTTATCTGGGGGGGGGGGATGAGCAATTAAGCAAATGTTTCCTGTAATCACCTCAGCCTTTGATTTTCAGATTAGACATAATTTGATTGATTCTAGAAGGGACAATTCAGATGTCACAGAAGTCCAAATCAAAAATGTAAATCATACGATCAACAAAAGATAATACAAATATTTCAATTATTTGTGTTTCTTCCCACTGTAAAACACATAGCATTGCATTTCTACTTCAGTATGTTTATGTGCAATGACTACACTCAGGCCAGAACTAAGGGTAAGTGTGCCCAGTATACTGGCTCAAGGACTTTCTATTTTCAAACATCATTTTGCAGGTCATTTGCTAGAATTGATATGAACTGACCATGACAGTAAATAGTGGGACTATATAATGCTTTACATGCATTTGATTGTCATTACATGACATGGGCGCTTAGCCTTGTGACATAGCCATCAATATGGAAGAAATTAGCGATGTTACCTATGTTTGCCAATATGATCATTGAGTTGCTGGAAGCTATATTGAAGATTTCATCAGGACGCTTCAACCCCTCCTGTTAGAAATGAGTTTTACATTACCTAGCCGAGTTTGACCAAAGATTTCATAAACCGATGTTATACTAGTTTGGAGGAAATAACCAAATCACCTGACTTGTTGAGCAGATTAATATAGCCTTAGTATTGTCATGACATTATTGGTACTGGTAGCAAGCAGAAGCTTAAGAGCATCTCCTGACATCACTGCATTATCACGGTTATGATCAAAACAACATGAATGACATCGTCACTTAAATTCATATTTATACACTACAAAAACACCGCATTTAGATATTGTTATGCAAGCAAGACAGCTCTAGCTTCTTTTTTTATTAATGTAGCGAGCTAGCTAGCTAGTAAGCTAACGTTAGCTAACGTTACCTTATTCATCCAGGCAGTGCCAGCAGTCAGCAGTACTTGTCGCCAGCATAATAGGACGTTATTGCATGCAAATACAGGAGTATACTTTATTACTGGGATTGAATGATTTATTTTATATTAAATGGCTATTTAAACTGTGTGGTGCCCTTTCATACTATTTGCATGGGCCTACCTGGCTAACTCTAAAATCTGAAAGATTGTCCTATGGCGTGCTGTCAGAGCTACAGAGAATACACGGATTAATCCACTCACTTCATGAGGGGTGGTGCAAAACTGAAACACTGAATTTGACATTAAAAGTCCATGTGTGTAGCTTTCTGATTATCTTTTATTTGTATTAATTATTTAAAATACCTACTTTAAGCACTAATCAATGTCTAAAAATGTTTAATGTGGATATATACATAAAAATAGATATTCATTCACCCATGTCCTCCGTATCATTGCGATATCGAGTGCAAACAAGGAGACATGGCAACGTAATCTTACGCTGTCCAAGGTACCAAACCAATTGCTTTTCCTAACTGCGCGAGAAGCACACAATCTGTAAAATTGTGCTCTAAAAACTATGAAATTCCTATATATGTTGATGAAGCATCGTATCCTATGATACAAAACCGACTGTGATACTATCATATAAGATGTTATTATGTCTTATGGTATTACAAACGTAATTGTCTTTAAGTGTCCCATACACTATCAAGTAAAATAAAACTCAAGGGTATTCAGAACAAATAAGGCTTAATAGAGGTCGAAGACTAACAATGTTCTGATCCGAAATAAAAGAGTGACTTTCAACACATAATTTAGGCACATGTTCTGATCATGTGCAACATACTGTGTTCATCATTGTATGTTTTTATGTTTTTTTATTGCATTTTGGTGGAAAGAATCAACAGGCTTCAATCTGCGTGCAGAAGCATGTAGGTCACTATGCATCGCCTATAGCCTTTGAACTACATTAAACTACATTTATATTCCATCGTAGGGTAAATAGGCCTACTTTGGCATATTAATCAAACATGTAAGTCAGTTTAAGTCAGTAAATTTAAATTGACGTGAATCCCAATTGTCAAACAAGAACTATGTTGAACTACTTTCACAAATTGATTGAATGAACTCCCTGCGTGCGCAACGTATAATTTACACGTGTGGTACGCTCACTCTGCAATAGACCACACCAAAATTTACTGCTGCTGATTAAATCAAGTTGTATGAAACAATCCGGGTTGTCGTATTTTAGAAATGTGTTCTGGTTCTTTTTTAGTTACATATGGTTCTAAAAAATATGTGAAAACACCTAACGTGTTTGGCCTAAATGTCTTTAGAGGTCATTAATATAATTATTAGTCTTACCCATGTTGAATCTTTATACTCAACAACATATACATACACCATTAACTTGCTGCTGCCACAAAGAAAACAAACCCAGATGCACAATATGTACATAGTCATAGTATTAGACTCATGGTATGCAGTGTTTAAAAACTGTAAAGCAGCATCATCTTTTTTTTTTTTTAAGAAAACTGGTGTGACAATTAACAACACTACAGAAAAAAGAAACATTGCATGAGGAGTCATTGAAAGCAGCAGATCTCATTTTTGGAAAATGTTGTTGAGTACTTGGCTTAGTACAGGGCATAGGGTTATTGTCCTGATATGACGGTGTGATAAACCCTTCCTCATAGTTTCCTGATTACACTGAATACAGAAACGCGTCAGAACATATTGGTTCTCCTAAATTCTCTCCAGAAAGTAAATACCCCATTGGGACATTTAGAGAAAGGATTTTACGTTGGGGGTTTTTTTTACTTGGACAGCTGTGCAATTTACTTTTACAATGATAGCATCATTTCCTGGCTAAAGCTAAAAAGCCAAGGTATACTCTTTTTGATGAAAACTAACGATGACCTTTCAAAAGGTTGGAAAAATCGGCGGGATGGATTTTTTTTTTTTTGAACTTATTTTGTCCATCGCTCAGTTTGATTATCATGACCCTGCTATTTTACTACTATTTCTTGTACTGTTTTTGTACTTAGTGGAGAAAATATATATTTTTCTCTTCAGTTAAGGTTTGGGATCGAAAACAAGCAACACTTGTGTATACCGCTTGGTGGCCCGGGAGATTAAGGACATGTGTGTAGATTTTTTTTCTGATTAGTGACTGTCAATGGTTCAGTACGGCAGGCTAAATTCAATGCCTGAATAATGCCTTCACATTAATCATAACGGTGGTTTGCTATTTGAACGACTTCATGCATTTTAAATAGTGGATTTTCAATTTGAATACAAGGTAGTTCCCCCAACACGGATCCTATCCTATCCGGCAGTACAGACGACATTGATGTTAGCCAGCCAGCTAACAGGCTGAAATCGTAGCTGGCTGAAGACGAATAGCTTGCTGGCTAGCCTGCTTACAGTACTTTAGTAGCTAGCAGAGGATCCCAACATAATCGCCATCATCGCTTTTAGCTAGCTTGTCGTTTAACGCCGTGTCTTCCTACGATGGGAAACGCTGCAACCGCCAAGAAAGGCAATGAACAAGAAAGCGGTGAGTATATGGTGCTAAAGCCGCTATCCATCCAGCTCTCTGTATAAAGTTAATTGACTGCTAGGCCAACTATGGGCTGTTTTAACAAGCTGACAATATCAGACGTACTTGACTGAGATCTAGCAGCAGCTGCTTCTGTGTAGCTACAATTGTGTTCATCAATCTTAGCAGTAAATCCCAATAGTATCTAGCTAATATAGCCTGCTAAGCTAACAAACAGGCTACAGGTATTATCCCAAATCTAACGGTCTGGTGAAGCTGACGACGGATTGGGAGGGCACGAGTGTTACGGCAGTCAAGCATCTAGTCCAAGTGTACAGTAGCTAACAATTGGTATTCTAACATATGACGTAGAAAATGTACCTGGGCTATAACCTGCCTGGTTAGGCTACAGCTAACTATAGGTTGTGTAGCTTGTATCTTGCGTACTAAATTAGCCGTCTATCTTGCAAGGTAAATAAGGCCTTGTAGATATATAGCAATACACCGCGGTAGCTGACACTAGTTAGCTACAGTGAGCTAATAGTGAGCTACGACCAGCTAGCTTTAAATTAAAAATTGGGTTAGCAAACAGGTAAATGTACTAACACTTTGTCAGGTTAGGATGCCTGCGATGCATCGTTTAAGAATCTTATCCTAACATGTCGAGGAAATTTAAATAGAAATTGGCATAATTTATGACCTGTCTACATATTTTTTGGTACGATGTGTGGCTTTCATGATTTCAGTAAGTAATTCATGATGCCTAACCAAGATATAGAGCATATACATATCATTGATGTGTATGCCTGTGCATCAACGAACCAGCATTGTCATGACGTGGAATATTAACATTGAGGGCTCAAATCATCACCATCGAAAAGTTGTTACTTAGTAGGATCAGTGATCAATCTCACCTTGTCAAATGCACCTGTTAAAACAGTTGCCAGAGGACACTTGTTTGGTTTGTACGCAGTATTACTCTATGTAATTTGTGACTGGTCTAATTCACCACATTGAATCATGGCCAGTAGTTTGTCTATATATCACTTCTTGACCTGCTGTCTGATTGGCAGACATCCGTGGCAACATAGACCTGTGCCACCAGTAATTTGTAGCTATTTTGAACAGGCACAGAATTACTGTATAACTACACTAAACAATGCACAGACCCTCACAACTGCCCTCACCGCTGCCTTGTAAAAGGCAGCCACATTTGATTACAAACATACCATCATTGGTTACAAATAGACCTTGTTACAAACAAAATACCTGTATTAAACCTACATTAAACACGTATCTGTATCTATTTCAGTCAGTTCAGGAGTTGGGTTACTTATTTTGGGGCTTTAATAAAAGCCTGATTTGGAAAAGTCTTTAAAACTGCATTGTATGGAATAACCACTAGAGAGCAATAGCAACTAAAATAAATGAATAAAAACTATTCATGACCACAGTTCTGAAATGAATGTAACAATGCCCTTAAACATTTTAATTCTCTGTAGTAGTTTCTTTGTGTGCTATATATGTAGTATCAATAAGTATTCTTGTGAAAACATGTTTGTGCGCAGACATAAGACTACAGGCCAGACAAACACGCCTTTGGCTGCTCAAATAGGGGCGTAAAGTACTTGAACAGGAAGCCCAACCAGCTTAGTATGTGGTTAGCCAAGCGTTGCTTTTCACTTGCTGGGAACAGGAAGTCTCTATCACTTTGTATGGCCCGCGAACAGAACGCTGTGGTCGTCTTATTTACTAGCTGTAAATGTGGATGAAGAAATTGTCTTGAAATGGCCCAGGGAAAGGACCACTCTTTCCTAAAGCTGGATGACCTGGCAAACCGATTCTTCCACAAGTATCGAAAGGGGAACCAAGAGCAAAAAGGACATGAGAGTGAAGGGCCTCACTTGTCAGAGTTTACCATAATTTGGGATAAATTAAGTAAGTGCGTCAACGCTACACTGTCACATTACTCCAAAAGGCTAAAGGCCTATATTTAGGCCAAAAGGGGGGAAAATGCCACACAATGGATGTTTTTCTTAGGATTGGTCCTTCCTGTAATTGCATAATAGCAAACATTTTATTTTTAGTTCCAGCCTCCTGAGAGCAAAAATAGTAGATCGGTTGTGTTTGAAGGGTTAAAATTGTCTTAATTTGGTTGAAGTCAAGAGGTTCTGTGGCCATGTTGCCTGTGAGATGATCAGAGGAAAACGTTGACATTTTCCCTCCCATAGATTTTTACTCTAAATATTAAACAAACAGCGGCTTAAAATGCTATATGTTGCTCACTAAAAGAAACTTCCTCTTTCCGTGCACAACTGCAACTTATGACTCTAGGCAGCTTTCCAGGCATTTGCTCATTTAAAAGATATGTTAGTGTGTGTATACTGCAAGAAATAAGATAATCTCTCAGGTAAAGCGATTGATGCTGATATAAAGTAGAATTAGAGTAGCTGTGGTTCCCCTTCTTGTAATCATTGAATACTTTATGACTTGGACACACATTATGTAAAAAGACTTTGTTCAATTTGCACTCATTTCACTCATCAGAATAGATATCTCTCTGCTGTCATTTTCTGTGTACTTCTTGGAGTAGTATGTGAAATATCTTCATTAATCACTGTTGTTTTCTCCTTTTTTGTCGCCAAAGTTTTAGCTCTAACTGTTTTGTCATGTTGAATGTGTCAGAAAATAGTCGTTTTTTTTAAACTGGGAATTCACTCAGATGATTCTCAATTATATTATCAACTTGTATACATTCGATAACTTGCTACTCCTATTGTCAGACAAACCTACAATGAATTAAGTACCACCAAAATGTGTCTGGTCTGCTACAAGTCTGTTCTAAACCAAAGTAACACATTTGTCTGGAGGCAGGGTCTGTCTTACATTGTCTTTTATGTCATTATGTTGTATTACATCTAATCCACTTGACAAATGTTCTTGTTTTAGCAGTACATAAACCTTTCTTCCCTCTTTCTTCTTCATTTCCATCCATGTGGGTGAATGTTCCTGCAAATCGTTGGTGAACTATAGAGACTTTTGGTATGCTCATTCTTTCACAAGCTGTCCTAAGTAAAAGAGAAAGTAGATTCAACATCTTGCTAAATACTTTAGATAAAAATGGCCTTCATTGCTACTTAGTTGTGGTTTGCACATGGATTAGCAAATTATCGGCGTTTTTGCAATTCACTAAGAACCCTTAATCCAACATGGACAATGTGCCTCTCAGTAAGTAACCAATCCGGCATGGTAAAATAATGTGCACAGGCCACCTGACATGCTCCCACAGTATACACAATAACCACTACATTAAGGCATGCCCGATAACCCATGAATTTGGCCGATAGTGTTGTTGACATTTCTCTGTTACTATGGACGGCTGTCTGCTGTGATTTCCACAAATTTCTTCTTTTTTAAATGGTATTTTGCTTGCATTGTAGTTAACAGTTTGCTGTTGATGTTGAACTGTACCAGTAGCAATGCTAGTTTTTGTCTTGAAATAGCCACGCAGGACCCTTGGAAGGGAACAGTCTCCCTCTTTCAATTGACCTGCTTAAGAAGCACTTGAGAGCTTTTGCATCTCCTATTCGAATTTGCCTGCCTATTAGGTGTTGAAAAAAGGATATATATTTTCTTACTTTATGTTGAAGTTACAGTACTATTACAGTACTTGACTTTAGCCTGACCAAGTATTAATTCATTTGGTTAGTGTTCTGATCCCCACACACACTTCCCTTGTCAAGTTGTCAATTTTGCTAGCCAGAAACTGTTACCCATCTTGTTTACAGGCATGCTAATTGTTTCCCTTTGTGTCTTTTTGCAGTGAAAGAGTTCTTAGCAAAGGCCAAAGAAGATTTCTTAAGGAAATGGGAGTGTCCACCACAGGTATAGCAATGGAAAATTGATTATTTGTTGTACTTTCCAAAAGGGAGTAGTTCCACTCACGGTTAAATACATTATAGTTCTAAATGATTCTTCATAGTAAAAGTCCCTAATTGTGTAGATTAATGGTGTGTAAGAGGTTGATTGTGCAATTGGTATCACATGTGTTTATCAATGGCTCAAACGTTATCTTTACTGAAAATGTTGCAAAGGAGCTGTTTTGCGATTTGCTTTTCCCTGATAATGTGTTTCCTCAGAGCACAACTGGCCTGGATGACTTTGATAGGCTGAAGACTCTAGGCACTGGCTCGTTCGGGAGAGTTATGTTGGTAAAACATAAAGGAACAGAACAGTTTTATGCCATGAAGATCCTGGACAAACAGAAAGTGGGTATTCCCTTTTTTGTTGTGACAACAGCAAAACCAAAATACCTTTTCATGTCATTTCTAAAATGTCTGTCTTTATATAGTGATTGGTTGTAGTAAAGTGTCATGTATGGTTTCATTGCTTGAAACGGAAATGGAACGGTATCTTTTTTTCTCTCTTTTTTTAGGTAGTTTTTTTTTTTGCTACATTGCAAAACCTCAAAAACATATCATAAAAAGTTTCTCTAACCTTCTCAAAGAGAAGGTTGTTAACACAATCTTCAGTGTGCGAAAATATACGTAATTCAAACTCCCATAATGATTTTGTGGGTGTTCTTTCTCCTCTAAATGTAGTTAGCTTACACTCTCACATGACCCATTTGAAGGTCAGCATACACATGGCTTCGTAGAGGTTTCAAACAAACATAATTATGTGCCTTTTTGATAGACAGTGTAAATGATAAGAAGTACTGATATGCAGTATACACACCCACAATGTTCAGTTGTATACAGACCATCTACCAACCATTGGGTAGATGGTTGTTATCTTTTGTTTGAAAGAAGTTTATTTTATAATTATGTCTAATCATTCCTGTCACGATGTGCTAAACAACAGGTGGTGAAGCTGAAGCAGATAGAACACACTCTAAATGAGAAGAGAATACTGCAAGCGGTCTCTTTCCCCTTTCTTGTCAGACTGGAGTATGCTTTCAAGGTACACAGGATTTGAGTAATTAAGCCGATAAATCTGTTTGTCTTATTTGAACAGGCCTGAGAGAGGATAGCCGTGTCTGATAATGGCTTTCATTTTGTTATGGCAGGACAACTCCAACCTCTACATGGTGATGGAATACGTCCCGGGCGGAGAGATGTTCTCACACCTCAGGCGCATTGGGAGGTTCAGGTAACAGAAATGAACCAAAGAGATCTCTGTTGGCCAGTTAAGAAATTAATTTCTTTAACAGAGGAGCCATGCGTGTCTGTCAAGACCAAGTCATGACCCCCCCACCTCCATTTTTTTCCTCAGTGAAAATCATGCGCGATTTTATGCAGCTCAGATAGTACTTACCTTTGAGTACCTACACTCGCTAGACCTCATCTACAGAGACTTAAAGCCTGAAAACCTTCTTATTGACCAACATGGGTATATTCAGGTAAGCATCTTTCTGATAGTCATTTGGAGTTGGCAGTGCACATTTTTCGATTTGACCCTTTTTTGTTTAGTTTTAAGACAAACCTTCACCTTCTGTTAATGTGTTGTCAGTCCATTAATCCACCTCATTCTCATGAACGGGATGTTGTGAGCTTCTTGAGAGACTTTAACATTTTGCACATCCACTTGGATGTGTAAACGTCCACTTGGAGTCAAGGATTAATTTATTTTATTTTGGTGGTCAATGTCATGATGTCATCCATAACGCTGTCAAGAATGGGATATTTAGACTCAAGGATTAACTTGGTAGTGAATTTGGTAAAAGAAAATATATTTTTAAAAATATATTTAATGACGGCAGCGTAATTTCATTCTAAATAAATAATTAAATATATTTCAGAAAGAGAGAAAAATATCAGTAACTCAAAGTTCAAAGAGTCTTTGGAGGAAGTGCAGTTGACAAAGACATTGAGCCAATTTGAACATATGTCTTTTAACATGGACAGGTATTTGACTGTGTCGTTTTTTTAATTGAACATGCCAATTAAATATTCCAACTGTATTGGCTGGCTTTGCCAATATTGCGAGATTGAGTCAAACAAAGAAACCCATGATGTTTGCATACACACAGCCCTATAGAGATTACTTGAAAGATTACAGTAACAAACTTGTTCTACACATAGAATTGTATTGAAGGGGAAGGAACATTAACCCTTTTCTTGGACATCCCAAACCAAATAGACTACACTTTAGATACTGTAAGAGTCTGGACAGACAGGGATGTTATCTTGACTTGACTTTCTGGTGGATGCATACAATTGTAGTTTCTTATTACATCCTTATTACATATCCATTCTGATAACCACCTGGACCACCTGTCAGGAAATAGTTTAAATGCAATGCAGCAAAATGCAGAACCCTCCTACCAATCTGACCATGCTATAACATGATGAATGCCTGTTCAGAAGCAGCAACTATTAGGAAGACAAAATATGTAGCATAAAAGAAGGATGGTTAAATATTTCCAGATGTATGGTAGGCATGCAAACCTATAGTTGGTGTTCCCGCAAGTATAGTTGAGGTGGGAACTTTGATCCAACAAAGATATTCTAGTTTTGTGTTTCCTAGTAATTACATTGTAATGAAGGTCACATTGAAAGAATTGTATGCGGTAATGTAACAAATGGTGAAAGCCGATTGCTCACACTGGCAGTCAGGGTCAATCAGTTGGCCTTAGATTTGACAGCTTGACTGCATGGCTCTGAATGTTTCCCCCGGTTATCTGGTCCATGACAGGTCACAGACTTCGGTTTTGCCAAGAGAGTAAAAGGGAGGACTTGGACATTGTGTGGAACTCCAGAGTACTTGGCTCCGGAGATCATTCTAAGCAAGGTTAGCACTTCTCTCCAGGAATGCATATTTCTCCCTATCTCCAAATCTACCTCCTGCTTCTGTTGGAATATGTTAATGTCGAGAACAAATATCCTTCTTTTGGGGATAGAGCACAATACGTTTGCACTTTTGAGCATTTTCTTTTCCCTCCCCTTTCCTGTTCTATCTGCTTTTTAGGGCTACAACAAAGCAGTTGACTGGTGGGCACTGGGAGTCCTGATTTATGAGATGGCTGCTGGGTACCCTCCCTTTTTTGCTGATCAGCCCATCCAGATCTATGAGAAAATTGTGTCTGGCAAGGTTTGTCCAGAACAATTTTCAATTCCACTCTTGGATTCATCCCTGTATTTTGAACTGTTTGATGGCCTCGCCCCTTGGGCGTATAGAAGTGTGACAACCTACATGGTTGAACAGGTTTTTCATCCAAGTGGAAATGCCCATTCTATTTTGCATGTTTTGTAGGTACGATTCCCCTCCCATTTTAGCTCTGACCTAAAGGACCTGCTGAGGAACCTTCTCCAAGTGGACCTGACCAAGCGATTTGGCAATCTGAAGAACGGAGTGAACGACATCAAGAACCACAAGTGGTTTGCCACAACTGACTGGATCGCCATCTATGAGAGAAAGGTATGCAAAAATGATTGATCATTGAATACATTCACAGAACACCCAATTGGACGTAATATTTATGCCATGTAGATGTAGTTTAGTGCTTTGTTAAGATTTAAAAATTGTTTTTGTAACACAATTGTTTGGGATATATGTAATGGTCAGTTTGTCTTTCTCTTATCATGATCAATCTTAACACTTAGGTGGAGGCTCCCTTTATACCGAAATGCAGAGGACCGGGAGACACAAGCAACTTTGATGATTATGAAGAGGAGGAGGTCCGCGTCTCAGACACAGAAAAGTGTGCAAAAGAGTTTTCTGAATTCTAACGCGTTGCCAGGGAGTTCCATGTGGGCTGTCTCGCACGCACGCACGCACACACACAGTTATTGGGATTTTTTTGCACTCTTTCGAAAGGTGAGGGGGAGGCTGAGACCATCATGTGCTCAAAACAATTGCCTAGTTCCTTCATTCCACAAGGCTGAATGAGGTCTTTCTTACCATGATCCTCCTAGCGTGCAGAGTAAGCACTGATATATACACAGGCACATTATGCAGACATCATTTGTGCTGCACACATATTAGACCACATTTGTATCCTTTTTCTTTGTGTGTGTGTGTGTGTGTGTGTGTGTGTGTGTGTGTGTGTGTGTGTGTGTGTGTGTGTGTGTACAAACAAATGCATACATATATTTCTTGCTTTTGCAATTTCCCTCCCTCCCATCCCACCATTTTGAACCAAGTGATTATTCAAGTAAGATGAAAACCAATTATAGCTCATTTTTATAAAGACACAAAGAGTGATTGATTGTACTAGGCGGAATTGCACATATTTGTGATTTAAGGTGGGGGGGAGTATTCTTTTTGTTCGTTTTTTTACTCCAAGTTCTTGCCAGAAACTCTTGCCAGTTATTGTCTGTTACATACCTAAGTGTGTTTTAGGTTAAAATTCAAGTTTGTTGGCCCAGTCTCTAATTCTAAAGATGTTACTGTACTTAAGAAGTGGGCATTGTCTTTGTGCATATAGAAAAAGAACATATATCAAGTGAATACAATTTTTAAACACCTTGTGTTTCTAGAGCATGACCAAAATGTTTCCAAGAAATCGGAGAAAGTGTAATATCACTGAGATAGACCTCTTGTGTTTTCAGTGTTTATTATTACACAGGCATTCAGTCCTCAAAAGAGGGGTATCAAGGAGTGGCAAACCTAATTATGTCAAAGTTGTATTAGTTTATAAATTCACACTTCTTTTTTCCATTTAAATTTTTTGTTCAGTTTGTCAGGTCACAGGGCATTTATTTTTACCTCAGTATAGGTATTGTTTTGAAATTAAACTTGAGATGAATATATATTATATATACATATATATATAATATATATGCAATATATATATATATATATATATATATGTATATAATATATATATGTTATATATTATATATATGTTATATTATATATAATACATATATATGTTATATATTATATATATATACATAATATTATGTGTGTATATATACACACATATTTGTGTGTGTATACTGTATATACATACACACGCGCACACACACACACACACCAGGTACAACGTAGTTATAATTCCAAAGTAAACTTCTGGACAGAAATGACCCATTTCTTTAATGGGTTATCTTTAAAATATGTATGTAAACATTTGTTTCGGAAAAGAAAAGTGAGAATTTGGGGGGCCTGGTTGTTATCAGTCTACGTAGAGGGTATGTAGTTGTGGCTGTAAAGATGTGTGGGTCACATGGAAAATGTTTTATTTATTTTAACATCATGATAAAACAAAATTATATAATTTTGATATTTTATTTAACCCCAGAATGTTGATACCTCCATACAAGAACCATAGTGCATGTGCTGCATCTGGCTTGTATGGAATGTGATGAAGTTTGAGTATAAAATGTTATCCTCAAAAAAACGAATACTCACGTACAGATTTCACTCACTGATTTTTGACAGCTTCAGCGCGTTTGACATTTTGTTTATTGAACTTCACGTGACACAATTATTTTAGATTTTTTATTTATACTTGTATGTTGTCTAATAAACCTTCATAGTTTGATATGTTTGAGGTTCGTTTAGATTTATTTACAGAATAGTGTTGAGACAGATTGACTTAATACTCCTATTTGATCCAAAATGGAAGTAAAACCAAAATTTACTATTAAATCAAAAGAATTATTGACTTCCATGTCCATTCTATGTCTGCTTCTTCAAATAATTTCATTTAAATTAAAACGGATCTTGTGTATAGCATACAGTGAAATGTAAGGCCTTCGCAAACCAACTTGAATTGAATTTCCACAATTGAGTACCACTATTGATTGGGTAGAAGGGGTATAACAGGATGAGATATATTTCATCTGATAAAATCATCTGGATAACATTTCCCCTTAGTAGTAAGCATGTGTAAAGTCTCAGCATGTATAAAAATATAATAAAAAAAAACAAATTTTTTAATATTTGATATATATCAAGGTAGGTTCTCTCCCCCTAATTATGTGTGTAATGTTTGTTGACAAGTTCTTACATTTACATTTTGGAAGTTTTAATGAGCCAAACAAAACCCCTTGCATATGGAAGTTTAATTTAATCTTCTTTATAGTTAAACAAGAGTATGGGCCATAATATGAAATATCTATGTATTTAGTTTGTTGGATAATTTGCACAATGTCGTTGAGAAAACAGACACTTTTCCCCACCTGTATTTACTTGTCATTTGCAAGGGAAGTATAATATACTTTGCTGTAGCAGATTTTATGTAACAAAGGATATATGTCACTGTAATAAATTAAATTCTTTGTATAAAAAATCTTCAATCTTTTGTTTTCAATTTGAAAATATGACTTCCACTTACTATTAGCAATAGTGCTGCAGCTTTCATTGACGTGTATAATAATAAATATTGGATCCCTTTGAATTTGAATTTGGCGTATGGCTTTACACAGAGAATATTGCACACAAGTTTTGCAAAGAAAATAAAAATGTAATTGTATATTGATATCCAATTCTCCTTGTTTTTGTAATGTATGTGAAGAAACAAGTGGAGAAAGCACCTCTTATTGTAGGCTTTGACAAAGTAAATATTTAAAAGGACAATGCGTTCATGGAAATCTTATATAATGCAGTTTTCACCATTTGAAGTAGTACCTTTTTGGATAAAAATGCTTGTATTTTTTTGTAAGCTAATTAACTATGTGTCTGTGAGAGGAATACGGGGCAACATACGTAAATACATAAAACATGTCGTGTTTTCCTATTACACATTCAAATTTTGAATAAGTAATGAATTGCTCACTAAGAACAGTAACTTGACCAAGATAAAACTTCACATCCCACAATGCAAATGGTCTACATGTGGGTTGAGGAAGCTTAACTGAACTGATGTTAGACCATTATCTAGCTAGCATTATTACGCGACAAAATGTTTACGTTTTCACTAATGGCATATATTTGAACATGACTTTTATTTTGAGTGGGGATTTTAAAATATTTGTTTGTAGAACTGACCTTATGACGCGCTGAAAAAAGGAAAAATAAGGTATGTATGTGATGTAGGCTAGAAAGCTCCATGGCTGGCTGGAGGAGGGGTGTGCGCGAGAAATGAAAAACGACTCAAACGTGTATTATTTAAGGATTTAATGCAGATCTAGGTGTTTCACTTGCATGCCCTGCTCATTGTTAAAGTCGTTACATCATTTGAAATGTTTTGCGCGTAATTGCATGTATTCCGAGTCAGAGATGGACAGTTTGCTATCAAGCTAGCTAGACTAGCTTGATATGTCAAATGGAGTTCTTTTCATTTTAGGCAGTGCGAGAGCTTCAAGCTACCTCGTAGATTAGCCTACAAATTTTGTCGGTTTGGCCATTGATTTTGAATCGATTATTATTAAAATGTACTTACAAATGCACTGTCTATGTTTTTTTCCTGACATTATCTTAGATGTAATAGATGGACTTTTGCTGTACATCTAGTGGATATTACGGAAAGGTATCATCAATGTTTTACACTACTTCCAAAAATATTGTACATTTTTCAGGTACAGTCCAGTAAGAGGAAGCAGAAAACCAATGTCTGAATCCATAGGAAAGCGGTGTTGTTGGTGGAAACGTCATCATAAATAAGTTTCGAGGCGAACATTTCATCTAATGAAAATATACTGCAAATTTACAGACCGTAAGACTGAATTTTCCTGCCTTACAATGATGCTGCATAAAATATACCAGCACTGGTCTTTCTTCAATGAATGCTTAAGGGCCTCGGAATATTAATATTCTCTGACGTTTATGGAGGTGTTAGAGCTGGAGCAGAGATTTAGATGCAATTTACTGTCAACACAGTACAAGTACATTTTCACTTGCAGCAAGTTAATTGGGAAGGCAATCTTCTGTTTGAAAATTACTTGACTTTTATTTAGAGGATATAAGTCTGAGGGCACCAGCTATACTTTGTATAGATAGTATAGATGTTTGATTGTAAGACAAACAGTTACTATTAAAGATTTTAAATTCCTGCTTGCTTGTTGTGTTGCAGACGGCATGGACAATAAGGCAAATGGTTCAGTTGAAACCAAAAGGTAATCATTGCATCTTGTCAGTTTAACCTTAAGGATAATACATGAATATTCTGTGTAGGAGCAGCATATTCGAATGGAATGTAATGCATTATGAACTTACAGTCCTGTGGAGAATGGACAGACCTTGCCGGACCCTGCCAACTGGGCTGTGGCAGACGTTGTAAATTATTTCAAAGCAACAGGATTCGAAGAGCAAGCAACAGCTTTCCAAGATCAGGTATACTTTAGTTGTTTAGTGTAGAACATATAATAAATCCACACACAATATTAGCTGTATTAGGTCAAATATACATAGGTAAACTATATATTAGAAAATGTCATTGTGAACACAAGAGAATTCAAACCAATTGTCCATGTCTTAACAGGAAATTGATGGAAAGTCCCTACTGTTGATGACGCGGAACGATGTCCTAACAGGACTGTCAATCAAGCTTGGTCCTGCACTAAAGATCTACGAGTACCACGTAAAGCCACTACAGACCCAGCACCTGAAAAGCAATGCGTCGTAGCGTTTTTAGGGACACCTGCCCCCAAGAAGGACAATCGAAACCAGCGAGACACAGGAGCAGTGTGAATACAGGGTAACTACAAAGTGACACAGTAAATCGACATCTGATACAACTTTATTGTCACAGTGACAGCATATGGAGAGACTGTATGAGAGGATGTTTTTATCAGTGCGGAAAATGAACTGGACAGAAAGTCCAGCCGGCTGTTTACCTTTTGGGCCACTGTTTTTCTCTGCTGCTTTAAATTTCTTTGTACCCCATTTTATTTAAAGTGCGGGAAAGAGTGAAGGGGGTTATGCAGGGTGTTTTGTATGTGTGAAATGTGGTGTTCAAAATGGGTGGAAAATACATGTAAATAAGATCTTGTTCAATAGTTCCAAATGTATTGTGTGTGTTCTCTTACGTGAAGCTTTTAATATTTAAAGAGAAACCCAGTTCAAAAACGTATGATCAGTTTTGTAAGTCCTATTGTACAGTGAGTATATAGCGTAATGCAATGATTTCCAATTAAGAAGTTTTCTTTACACAGAAAAAACAGTTTCCTTACTCACCAATTGTATAGTGAATAATCAGAAGTTATATATTATTTGTGTTAAGACGGATTACTTCATATATGTTCTTGCCTGTGGTGCTTTCACACATTGTCTGAAAGACAAGGATTAATAACACATGTTCGACATGACACTGGAATCGAAAAATCGAATCTTACAAAGAGTTGCAATAAATGGTGCTTTTCTCTCACCAAAGACCTATAGTATCATGGATTTAGGCCATATTGTTCCAGTCCCTTGATGGAACCATCTGAGATTTAGTAAATATGTATTATTATCACTTCTATATTAACCATACTCACCTACTTAAATGAATGCACTGACAATTTCTGTAAAATTCCCTGAAATAGGTTATCTGCCAAATGACTGAAATGTAAGGCATGATTGCTCTGATTTGACTTGGTGCTATTAAAGACAGTCCTATTATATCAGGTCTTTAGCAGTTTGTCTTTTTGACTTCATAAAACATTTTGTTACAAGGGAGTGTGCTGCTATATGTGTGCCTGTTGTATTGAGGATAACAGTATTGCAGAATAATCCTTTATTTTGCCGGCAGTACTTTAATTAATGGTCATTAAAACAGTCATGTGTTCAGTGAATTTACGAGGAAATTAAAGAACGGGGGTCAAAGGTTGGTATTGCGCCATTGGTTCGTTTTTTACAGCTTGGCCAGGAGCTTCCTGCATACAGTTCCAGTGATGTTCCCTGATGGATTGTCTAATGCAAGAAGGACCTTCAAAGAGTACAGGACAAAGGACAAAAAGCACAAATGATACAAGGTACTTGCTATAGTGTGTTGACTACGCTTTTAACTAAAATTGAATTCCATGACTTTAAGACATGTTCTATTTAACAAAAAAAAAAATTGTTAAACAGAATGAGTCCACTCACCTCATCCTTGTTGGTAAGTCCCATTTTGGTCATGTCCACGGTGAAATAGTGTTGGTTAGGCATGACCATCTCTATTTCCTCCACCTGGATTATAGATTCAGAATTCAACTCACTGTTGATGTACCTTGAATGCTTTCGCTGGAGTTGGATAAAAATTAAGATGATTAAAATGTACAAAATGTTATTTGTCTTGTTTACCTCTGGTAGTCTATCCAGAACCATGAGCTGCGTATCATATAGTGTCTTCTGCACAGAGGGAGAGAACTCGCCCCGGTCATATGGGCCAGCAAACTTCTCTATTATGGTATTCTTCACACATCTCCTGCAACCCGTGAACAAACACATTTGTTACCATACAATTATTTGCTACATTACTATTATTAAAATCTGTTTTAAAAGAATGTTTTCCTTTCCTTAAATATTCTATGGATGTTTCACAAGCAGTAATATGCATAAACAAAGTATTTTCAGAATCACAGTTAGGGTTAAAGTCATCTCTGCAATTACCATGCTGCATCAAAGTCAACATCTTGGAACCGATTGTAGCGCCACCTGGCATAGACCGAAGTGCAGAAGCACCTATCCTTAGTCTCCTGCAAGGTGGTGAAACGGTCTCGGAAGAATCCCTCGAAGCCTGACTGGGTGGTTTTCAGAACTTTCATATTCTTCACTCCGCTATGAATCACAGGTTTCTCTGTTGGGGACAACCACACAGCTTGAAATCAACTTGTGCACCTCTTACTCAGTGCACTGTGTGTTGCGAGCCTCTTTTTCCAAACTATTAGCAATAACACATGCAATTCTGTTTGGAGTTATTTGTACCTATGTTCTTTCACTCACTCACCGTTAAGGTTCTGTTCAACGCTGCAGAAACGCCAGGATTCCGGGTTAAGGATAAATGCATGGGCATGTTCCACACCATTCTGTGTCAGAGAGAAACTTAATAATCGGATAATCCATATAGGAAAATTATTTGTTACATTTGAACATTTTATTTATCTAACTGACAGGTTCACTTAAAGCAACATACAAACAGTGCACATAGAATAATAAAGACTAAACTTACTATGAATATAAACATGAAGTATATTTGTTGCATATGTCTAGATGCATAATCTATGTATGGTGTATACACCTATGTCTGTTAGTTAGAAATATACAGATAGTCCTGAACTGCTATGTATTTCCTCCACATTTCCTCTAAAGTTCTCGCAATGGCTTTCTTGATATGCAGTGTAGGTTAAGAAGACAGAACCCGTGTTTGTTTGTTTTGGCATTTAGGGTCCTTGCACTCTACCTTTTCCAGTCTCTTCCAAGGGGCCTCCTCCATGTCCACCTTAGCCCTGGTTACATGTTTGAAAGCTGTTAGGAAATGTTCGCTGATGTCCATTGAAAACTGCTCTATGCTCCGAACCTGATCAAACAAAAACGCAAATTGTTGTTTTGTATCCTGCAAGTAGAAGCATAGGTTTGTCTTGAAGGATGGGATTGAAAGCATAGAAACTTACTCCCTTTATTTTAGCCAAGGCATGAACGGTGTTTTTGACCGTGTCAGTAGGGATAATGTCAGAGTTGTCCCCAGTCAAGTAATCTTTGTGGTTATTGAGGGTGATCTCAACGTCAGCCTTCAGCTCAATGATGTAGTGATGCGTTCCTTCTCTTCTGATGTACAGAACCTTGACAGAGTTCTTCCCATAGCCTGTCCGCACAAACTGTACATTCTGCAAAATAGACAGATGCTGCATTGGGTGTGATAACTCCTGATGTAGATGTGATGGTTATATGTTTAACATTCTGAAATGATATTGAATATATTTGTCCAGTAATTACCTACACATAATATTTTTAAGATGAAGAGCATGCTAAGCATGAATGCTCTCTTTCACCCTAAGCACAAAAAGGGAAAGTAGTTTGACACAATGGTCATTGACCCCCAAGATCCCTTCAGAATCTCCAATCAGTCCATTTTTAGAACTAATATCCTTCTGAACTCAAGACATTGAATCTAATTTCAAACATTTTTGACAAAAAGCACCCAAAAAATGTTCATACCTGAGTCGAGGTTGTCATGGTGTCTGTTCCACTCCGTTTCTGTAAAACGCCTGATCTCTGTGAAGGATTTTTGGAAGGGGTGGCCCTACCTGTTCTGTCAGTCTTATACAAGGTGCCAATTTCTTTGAAATTATACATGCTGAACAAGCCATAGGATATTAACCTGATAGTCAGGTTTGTGTAGATACACAATAGATAGCTCTTACTAGATCACAGAACATGATCTGATGATTTCCACTAACCATCAGGGTTGGTGGAAATCACGTATGGTATTTTTTTGGGTCATTCTTACTATTTCTTTTTGTTGTGTCAGTAACATTGTTTTATTAATATACATGTTATCATAGTATTGATCGTCAGCCTTAATCAAGCTACTTTTAACTTATAGTTTTAAACAACTTTTAGTGTCTTCATATTCAAGATAAGGATTGATAAGATCTTCGACTGAATCTAATTGATATTCACAATTTAACGTGCATTCTCCCTTTTACTTCCAAACCACAAGAACTAGTCAAACATTATATCACATCGATTGACGTTTTAATGCTGTTTATCGCAGAACAAAGATGCATCTTGCTAGTGATATTACACCTTTCTAGGGTAGATTCAAATGGCAATTAGTTTAAGTCACTGCTCCAAAACATCGGTACTAACAAAACCAGATTTGGTTCGCTCAATCATGTTTCATGAGACTAATCTTAAACTTCCTCTTTTTCATTTTCACCTGCTGTGGTATTTTCGCTTTAAAAATCGCTCAATCACATACCAAAAGCCGAACATAAGCCTACGTTAGATATTCCTTTCTGGGGTTTTTTCTATATACTGATACAAGACGATGTTTACATTTAGTTTCCTTCTGCCGGTTTTAGTGTGCAAATCAGATTGTCTTGTTTTGTCATTTCATTCACACAAATACCTGTATGAAACAAAACTAACTTATATATCTGATGTAAAACCATTGATCGCTCGAGACTAGGAAACGTGTTTAAATTCAGTGGTGTTCTGACAATTGTGTTTTGATCAATATTGTGCGGTGATTAAAAACAGGAAAAGTAGGATTCCAAAGAATATATAAATTCCTTTTTCATCTTAATGGATATGCACACTGTCCCTGTTTAATGTGGGTTAAGCACTGTAGATTTGTTTGATCTTATCACTCCACGTTCATCATATACAAAATGCTCAGGTATAAAATTGGAGATGTGGGGTGCGGGGTTGACTGCATATACTGGACTCATCAGTGGGGAGCTGGCAGCTGTGTGCATTCATGGTCAACGTGAGCCGAGGGGCCTTAGGGAACATGCTAAACCAGATTTACCTGGGTTGATGATACAAGGTAGGACTGTTTTATAACATTTGGCTGCTGCATTGTATGACGTGAGACCATTTCCGTGTAAAGTGTTGGGTTGTTGTGCCATTATGTGTACATGCATGTGTGTTTTCTTCAGTACAATAGTTCTGTCTATGCATTTTAGAATGATGCTCCTCTAATCCTGAAATAGGTCAAGGGCTATGGCCACACTAAAGGTAGCAACCAACATAAATGATACTGTCCATGTGGATGACTTCCTAAACCACTGAGCATCGGTATTGCAAAATGACAGTTTACCTTCATTCAGCTGTGTCCTCGGTGTGTAGGGTATTTGACCTTCCTCAGTTATATACAGGGTTTTTTATGCCATGATATTGCAGAAATGAGCAGACCAATATGGTTCTGGCATCAGGGGGAGGTTACGGGGCAAAGAACATCTTTTGATAAGTGACTGGTCATTGACACTGGGTCATTGACAGAGCACTTGTGTAAGTGAGTGCATGTCAGCATATGTGTACAGTATGTACTGGTAATAATTCAGTGCTTTCACAAAAAATATGAACATTCACAAATGTAATGTTAATTTCACATTTTCAAGGGTGCTGCTCGTCGACCATTCTCAGGGGTTTTGGCTCAGTCATAGTATTCCCCATTTTCCTTTCTTCACTGATAGGGGCTACCTCTACCCTTCGTCTGGCAAAGTCAATGGCTAGCCTCTGTGTGACTTACAAATATGAAGAGTTCCTCCAAATAGGGGAGCAAACATATACACATTAATAAACTTAACTTTCGTGAAGTTTCATTCAAATAAAATTCTCTCAGGATTTTGTTTTAGTACCACAGAGTTGCGTGCGTTAACTGCGGTGTATAGTTACACACTATTAATGAGTGAATAAGTGAAGTGATGTATTGTAAAGTATGGTGACCCATACTCGAAATTAACCCTCTGCATTTAACCCATCCAAGTGCACACACAGCAGTGAATAGTGGGAAACCGCATGCACACACAGTGAACATACACCCGGAGCAGTGGGCAGCTATTGCTCGAGCACCCGGGAAGCAATTGGGGGTTTGGTGCCTTGCTCAAGGGCACCTCAGTCATGGTATCGAAGGCAGAGAGAGTGCTGGTTGTTCACCATCCCCACCTTCAATTCCTGCCGGTGCGAGAACTGAACCAGCAACTTGCAAGCCCGACTCCCTAACCATTAGGCCATGACTGGCTATGTAGGTTTGGAAAACTTGCCACAAAATAAGGTCACAAAATGATATGTAAATCTCCAGTTTCCACTTTTGTTTTCCAAACATTTCCTCAGACAGTCCAGCAGCTTGTTTACATGAACCCACGTGTATACAACTGCTCTATATCGGAGACCTTCACAAAAGAGATGCCACCATTGGGATAGTTTGTAATGGTTCGGAGCCACCATTGTTCTCAGAAAGGAGAATGGTAGCTGTCCCGTCAGCCAAGGGGGAAAGATTCATCATCAGTTGTTAGATTGCCAGATCGTTCACCTGCCCAACAACCCATTTTTATTGGATCATTCCAGGTATTGTGCAAATTGTGGACCTGTATTACCAACATACATAGAGGAGACAGCCACATGTACAGACAACCAAGATGTATGTGGATGGTGTTCCACGCAGCTGTTGTTCCATATTTCTGTTGCCATACATAATCATGTACAAGCCCTATAAACAGTACACAGTAGGCCAACATGCAAGTTTGCTTTCATTTGTAAATCTTTCTTTCTTTATCACACTACTTCCACAGTCTCCGCTAGCTTTGGCTAGGTTTATATGGTTTCTTCTTTAATGCAATGCTGGTTGATTTATGTGAAACCTAATTTCATGAAATATAGTTTAATACGTGATAATATTTGATCTACAAAAATATGTCAGCACAATATTTAATCAAAATGTGGAATAATGCCACCATAACCACTAAGGCAGTCTGCGTTACTAACTAGACTACTACTACAAACATTTCCACAAGCTAGTATATTATGTTGATGTGTTTTTCCTAATGAGTGATAATCGTAGAATGTATCATGATTCAACACAACAGCGTCAAAACATTCTAAGAACATATCAATTCGTTTTTACATTTACCGTTTTATTCCTCGCCACTAGGTGACGAAAGAGGGGAAAACGTTTCGTTTTCAGAAACAACATCCTGTGACACAGGAAGTAATGAAGCAATAGTCGATACACGTGAGTTACGGCACAGTTGACGGGATGGACGTTGTAGAAGATTCTAAAAAGCAGGAGAAAACGAAGAAAAAACAGTTAAAGAAGCAAAATAAAATGATCTCGATTCCGCAGGAGAACGATGACGATACCGGTGTTGAGAAAACCGACGCAGAAAATGGCAATAATCCTCAAGAAGCATATTTTCCACCCACCTTCAGTGTGTCTGAAATAAAAAATAAACAAAGAAGACACCTTATGTTTATGAAACTCAAACAAGAGAAACGCAAGGTAATGTAAACGAAAAACGTTTATGACTCTAATGTGCCGACCTAAAATGACTTCCACGGGCTTATTACTGTAGCTATAATGTCATAATTAATGTACTGTACAACAATTTAATTGGTAAGTGCATTGTCTTTGCAGCAAAAGATGGTATTAAAGAAAAAGAAGAAAAAAGAAAGGGATGCACTCGGAGATAAGGTAAAGTTATATGTTTGATTGTCTTTGATTGTCATGTTCGATGATAATGAATGATCGTAGCTGGGCTAATCCAAGAAAAGAGGATATTTCAGATTTTGAGAACTTGATTCCCCATCAAATCAGGATATGTTAGTTATACTATCAAAGAGTTCTAGACTTTCCTGACTTCATTATAGAGGTGATAATAGAAGAATTTGAATATTCTTGAATGCTGAAGTTTTCCCTCAAAAAATGCCTGGATTGCTGCCATTGTGTTATATACTATAAATAGACCCAATACAATTATTTACCAACACCGATTGAGTTTAGTTTAATGGTATTTGAAAACTTTTCGAAAGTCTGTCAGAAGTATATTAAAGGACCACTTTACTTTGAATGGCCAAACTCGCCCCAAAGCTGTTGAGATTTAACCATAGGTTTAATACTCTCAGAAAGCTGAATATCAATGCTAGTTTAGATTCCTACAATTATTTTCAAAGGTATTCGTCTTAATTAGGTTTGTATATCCATAAATCTCTGCTCCTAGTGGTAAAAAAACATTTAAAGGAATTCCCGATGTTCAGATGACTTTTCAGGGTGGTGTTTCATCTTCCCAGGAAGAGATTGTATGTGATAACTACCCATGTTCAATTAACATTTTGAGAGTTTCAGGAAGTTCCCAAATGTATGTTAATTAACTATTCTCGAGGTTGACAAAGTCAGAAATGTGAGCGTTCACTCAGACCTCTTCAATGTACTCCTTAATTGCATTTCTCGCCATGTACCTATCGATTTATCCAATAGTATCTAATACTGGTTGGACAACTGTTCAATACATATGCTGTGGAATCCATAGAGTTGTAAAATATCTGAGTTAATAATATAACTGGGAAACATGTCTGTCTCACATTGTAGGCGCCGCCAAAAGAAGTCCCCAAGACAATAGAAAACCAGAGAGTATACGACGAAACAACAGTTGACCCAGAAGATGACGAGGTAACAAGTGGAAAGTGTTAAGTTTCCATATCACCTTAAAGTTTCATAGATGTTGCTGCATTTTCCTTACAATTTCCATTTTGTAGGTGGCCTTTGACGAAGGAACGGATGAATTCTCTGCCTACTTTAACCGTCTGACAAACCCAAAAGTCCTGATCACCACTTCGGACAGACCTAGAGGGGTGAGTGGACAAATGTACCAAAGTTAGTTTTTACTTTCGTGTTGGAACAAACAGGAAAAATATTTGTTAAAATGGGACAAATGGTGTACAGTGTCTGTTACCTGTGCGGTTGGTACACTCAGAATAGATAGTGTTCCTGATGGATTAGGTTTGTTTATGTCATCTTATAATGTTTGATCAACAAATTGACTGGTGTTGTGCGTTATTTCAACTCAAGAAGATGTAGATTTTTTTTTGCGTTAATAACATTATAGTTATTACTGGTGCACTGTGACTGTTTTGTCTTGTTTTGTCATGCAGAGAACAGTGAGGTTCTGTGGGCAGCTGGCCACAGTTATCCCAGATGCACACGTGTACTACCGAAGAGGTCTGGCTCTAAAGAAAGTAATTCCCCAGTGCATAGCCAGGGGCTTCACATACCTCATGGTTATCAACGAAGACCGTAAAGTGCCCAGTATCTTTTTGTAGAAATTATTATTTAATGATTTAAGTTTGTTTTCTATTGAGAACGTTTAGCTAGTGCAATTTGCAACAAGAATTCAGCAGCGTCTAAGAAATATTCCATTTGACATTTGATCACGTGTACAGTGGTTTACGTCCTCGTTCAGACACTTCACATATACGCTTTTGCTCAGTCATGCTAAAATGTTTGACCACCGAATAGTGTCCTTGACCAAAACCTTTAAGATGGCATGGTGCTCTGTCACCTTCCTGATGGACCAACAGCACACTTCAAGGTCAGCAGTGTCCGACTGCGGAAGGAGATGAAGGTAAGTCATTTCAGACGAAAACCATTTCTCATGTCCTTCGTCTACGTGAATGAGTATAGGCTGTTGTGTGTGTGTGTGTGTCTAGATTCCCAAATTCTTGCACCAATCAGTTTCCTCTAGTACACAATGCCCTCATGTTCTAGAGACGGGGGAAGGACCCGACAGAGCACACCCCAGAAGTGATCCTGAACAACTTCACCACTCGGCTGGGCCACAGCATCGGACGCTTGTTCGCTGCCCTTTTCCCTCATGACCCCCAGTTTGTTGGACGGCAAGTGGCCACCTTTCACAACCAGAGAGATTTCATCTTTTTCCGATTTCACAGGTGAATATTCAGTTTAACGTAAAACTACAGATTGGGGAAATGCTAAACCTGTAATAGAATTCAAAATTCCTGCCCAACTGTCATGGAATCATCCATCCATTTTCTTCCGCTTATCCTGGGCAGCTGTCTGAGCAGGGGGGCCCAGACATCCTTCTCCACACACACCTCCTCCAGCTTCTCCGGGGGGATCCTGAGGCATTCCCAGGCTAGCCAAGAGGCATACCGTAAAACTTCAAATAATAGCCGAGTCTCAAATAGACGCCTGTCTCTTTTAAACGCCTGGTGGGACGATAAAGGCCGGTCTCAAATAGAGGCCTGGTCTGGTTTTTTGTATGGAGTTGTATTTGATCTTCTCAAACCCGTCGGATCGTCTGTTCTACGTTTTGATTCGATTTCAACAACAACGACAAATTTAAAGGCCTGTGTCTTATAGACGCCTGTCTCATATACAAGCCGGTGCAGTTCGGCAATTTGGGTAAATAGAAGCCCGGGCTATTATTTGAAGTTTTACGGTAGTCCCTCCAGCGTGTCCTGGGTCTTCCCCGGGTTAGGGTTATGCCCGGAACACCTCCCGAGAGAGGCGTCCAGGAGGCATCCGAAACAGATACCTAAGCCACCTCAGCTGGCTCCTCTCGACGTGGAGGAGCAGCGGCTCTACTCTGAGCTCCTCACGTGTGACCGAGCTCCTCACCCTATCTCTAAGGGAGCGCTCAACCACCCTGCGGAGGAAACTCATTTTGACCACTTGTATCTGCGATCTTGTCCTTTCGGTCATTACCCAAAGCTCATGACCATAGATGAGTGTAGGAACGTTGATTGACTGGTAAATTGAGAGCTTTGCCTTTCGGCTCAGCTCCTTTTTCACCCCAACGGTCCAGTACAGAGACTGCATCACTGCAGCCGCTGCACTGATCCGCCTGTCAATCTATCGTTCCCGTCCTGAAGGGAGCAAGCCACCTTTTTCCCGTCGAGAACCATGGCCTCGGATTTGGAGGTGCTGATTCTCATCCCAGCCGTTTCACACTCGGCAGCAAACTGCTCCAGTGCACGCTGCAGGTCCTGGTCCGATGAAGCCGTCAGGACAACATAATCTGTGAATAGCAGAGATGAGATCCTATGCTCCCCAAACCAGACACCCTCCGGCCCCTGGCTGTGCCTAGAAATACTGTCCATAAAATCAATGAACAGAACCGGTGACAAACGGAATGCCTTCTCTAGGTCAACAAAGCACATGTGAACTCGTTGGGCAAACTCCCATAAACCCACAAACACCCGATGAAGAGTATAGAGCTGGTCAAGTGTTCCGCAACCAGGAGTAAAACCACACTGCTCCTCCTGAATTCGAGGTTCGACTATCGGTCGGATTCTCCTCTCTAGTACCCTGGCACACCTTACCGGGGAGGCTTAGGGGTGTGATTCCCCTGTAGTTGGAACACACCCTCCGGTCCCCGTTCTTATAAATGGGTACCACCACCCCGGTCTGCTAGTCCAGAGGTGCCATCCCAAGCCACCACGCAATGTTGCAGAGACGTGTCCGCCACAACAGCCCAACAACATCCAGAGACTTAAGATACTCAGTACGGATCTCATCTACCCCTGGGGCTTTGCCATCGAATAGCCCACCGACCACTTCGGTGACTTCGACTGGGTGATCGATGAGTCCGCCTCTGGGTCCCCAGCCTCTGCTTCCTCCTTGGAAGACATGACGGCAGGATTGAGGAGATCCTCAAAGTATTCCTTCCACTGTGCAACAACGTCCCCAGTTGAGGTCAGCAGCTCTCTGCCCGCACTGTAAACGGTGCTTCTCCCCCGAGTCGGTGAACGGTTTGGTATTCGGCACAGAGGCCGATATAACAGTGAGACACCTGTCCCCAGCTTGACAGCACTGGGAAGCAACCCTCTCGTTTACTGGGGTAAACACCAACACGTGGCTGCTGAGCTGCATGGCTATAACCAAGCCCACGCCAGCTCGCCGCCTCTCCCCACGGGCAACGCCAGAAAATGTCCAGCCTCTCTCAAGGATTATGGATCCAGAACCCAAGCTGTGCGTGGAGGCGAGACCGACTATATCTAGCCGGTAACACTCGACCTCCCGCATAAGCTCGAGCTCCTTCCCCGCCAGCGAGAAGACATTCCATGTCCCCAGCGCTAGAGACTGTGTGCATGGCCTCGGTTGTTCTGGCACCTGCCCCTGACCGCCACCCAAAACACACTGCACCGGCCCCCTACAGTCCTGCCTGTGGGTGGTGGGCCTGCAGGAAGGTGGTCCCACGTTGCCTTTTCGGGCTATACCCGGCCGGGTCCCATGGGCAAAGACCCTGCCACCAGGCGCTCGCCTGCGCCACTCTGGGCGACATGGAATCATAATGTTGCAATTATCGTAAAAATATTGTCCCTTTTTTTCTGTTTTCGAGGCATTGCAACATGTCAACAGTCCAATTCTCTCACAGGTACATCTTTAAGAATGATAAAAGGGTTGGCATTCAAGAACTGGGACCCCGCTTCACTTTGAAACTCCGGTCTTTGCAAAAAGGCACGTTTGACTCCAAGTTTGGGGAGTACGAATGGGTTCTCAAAGTGAGTATCAGTTTTGGTCGTCACTAACAGCAAAGCAGTGGTAACAATACAGTGACACTGGTTATTTAAAATGGTTGATTGTATTTGGTCATTATTTGTTGTAAGGAGCGATTAGTTTTATTGACTACTGTCCAGTGATTTAGTTGGCCCTCTCAACTTTATACATTCCTACTTGTTTTTCAGCGACATGAAATGGATGCCTGCAGGAGGAGATTCAACCTCTGAGTTTCTTGATATTTCAACATCTGAACATTGTGTGTCTATAAACAGTTACAAACCGGTATGTGAATCCATACTGGTTTAAACTGGACTTAACATTTGACCACGTAATGCCCGGTTGTACCTAACAGGTGTTTGTTATTTCGTAGACCCAAATTAAATGTAAAAAAATATTGATTGAACAATTTTCTAAATCTATGCTTGTCTCTTCTACTTGGATAATGTCAATTAACTTTACATGTAACAGTTATATGGATGGTAGTTTGATAATAAATGTGTACACAGGATTCAGAAATGTTAGGAATTTATTGTTAAAAAACAAAACCAAAATGACAAAGGCACATATTCAGCTATAGATTACTTTACAGAATGTTTTTAACATTAATAAGCACCTTTTAAATCATTGATGGTTAAAAACTACTGTTAGCTGGCAGATTCCATTTTACATCCATAGATGCTTGCTTTGCAGTGTATTGATCTGTTGCGGAAACCTCAATTTAAACCTAAAACAGAAGAAAAATGGTTATTTACCTGACGAAATAATTTGATGAGCTTTATACTAAAAGAAACGTGACTTACTCGAAATCCTACCAAGCAGCTACAAGAATGAGCATACTTTCTGTGTCCTGAAAGGGTTTGTGCTTGACGACACACCGGTTAGTAGTGGGTCATTGTTGGCATTCTGAAGGCAAAACTGTTGCAAGTCAGCGGCTGCTTGGGACACCTATGGGAAAAGTAATGTGTACAATAGTACGAGTAATTGTATTTTTCTTTGATGCTAGCTGTATTGACTCTTTTATTACAATAGAGAGGTTGCATTTGAACTTGAACAGTCTACATGATAGTTGAAGTAAGCTGTTATATCTAAAGGTTACATTTGCATTCGAGGTGGGTTATATTAAGGACATCTGTTACAATGTTTTTAGACTTTGCGCTATGTGGGCATCGTTCTTGAATCGCCAAGTGATCCCGAATATTATCTTCCCACGCCCTTGATGTGAACGTACCTTAACTCTGTTAATACTGGCTTCCAAACGCAACTGTTGAACCACTTTTTTCATGGCCATAGTGTTGGATGAACCCGACATGCTGTACTAATATGATCAACACAAATGCTTGCAATGATAAAGACTTCGGTGAAGAACTTCAAGAGCGAGCCACTGTTTCCAACATCCGGTTAGTTTTATCCACACCTAGCAAGAACTATTGCGCCATCTGGTGGATATTTGGAGACCATGCGACAAATTAACATCACTGCCTAGGTTTTAGTTGGTAAAAGAATACATACCGCTACAAAGTTGGGTCGGTCAATACTAGTAACGCAAAAAAATAAAATAAAATCCATGAAGATTTTTGTAAGAAAATTGTTACAAATATTTTGTAACTGTAAGTGTCCCGCATCAGCACCAGAGCAACCATAGTTTGTTTTCACGTAAAAACGATTCTGGTTGACTTCGTTTGATAACACAAGATTGTTACTTAGCAGTCGAGCCCACGCCCCACCCCATTACGAAGACAAGCACAGAGTCCTCACCAATCTTCGCAGAGGAGCAACATTTCCTCTGTCCACATCTGTGATATTTTACGGGTAATATGGTCTGGAAGGGATTACACCATTCTTGTGATAAAATTGAACAAATATGGAATACTCATCCGAATCTGTCAGTTATTCTGAGAAGAGACGACCAACAAGTGGCAAGGTAAAACTAATGCATGTGTTCATGCTACACTACACTGTTAACGTTATAAATTATATTATATCAAGTATCTGAATAATACATTAACGAAATGAGATGCCTAGTAACGGTCAGTAAAATGTCATAAACTGCTTACAGATCTGTACGTGTTTTGTCAGAAGATCATATTGCTCATCAATTTTAGTTTACTGCAGTGTCATGGCATCTTTGGGTGGTTTTAACATGTTTAGGTGACACATTTTTGGTATGTTAGTTCGTAGAACTCCATGTGCTGTATGTACCTGATGATCAATGGAATTCCAAACTCAATACAGTGCCCGTTGAGGCCATAGAAAACTTTATATCTGCTGGATTTATCAGGTAAAATATGGTTCTTTGTTAAAGGCATGGTTGTAGAGGGATGGGAGCCTTATGTAGTAAACATTAATGCTTTGACTCAATGGCTGCTTGGGAACTTTTAACACAATATAGTGCATATATTGATCTTTGAATGAAATGCATTGTTAAGAGTTTCCAAAATCATGATGTCTGGTAATTTACTATATCCATAGGTTGTATCCTGATATAACTCTCACAACTCTCAGAGAAGATCTTGTTCATCTCTTGGGCCCAGAGAAGAGTATTGACAAGTTCTCTTTCCTGAAGTGTGTGGGTCGGAGTTTGGCATTGGTGCGTATTCAAGCATTGCTGAGGCAATGTTTGCTTATTGGCTGTAATTCATTTGACAATCCTAAAGCAGCAACAAAAGCCTACATGAAGAGATTTGGATCTGTAAAAAGATCTGTAAAAAAGACAAAAAATAGACATGTGTATTCTTTGTTGGTCTTCTTTCTCATTTACAGGTCAAAGCCAAACAAGAGAAATATCTAAAAGTTAAATCATTTGCTCCCCCTTATGTATGTATTTATAGTCACTATATTTCAAGTATTTGTGTAATTATTGGGTATTCCGTGATGTTTTATAACACATTGTAGTGTTACATTATTTAATGTTAATGAATGCATTGTAATTTCTCTCACCTACTAGGCTCCTCAGCCAGAGCTATTTCTGTTGCCCATGGAAAATGACGACAGTGTTTGCTCGCAGTCCCTCACCGCAGATACCCACAGCTATTCCACAGCTCCCCAGACTCCTTCCACAGATGCTCCCCAAAAGCACAGCATGTCAACTAGGGCAACAAAAGAGCCTGTTAAATTCCCCCAGATACCCCAGAGTTCCCGACAGCAGCCCCCTCCTCCCCCCTGCCCATATGAAGAGGAAGATGAGGAAGAGGAGGATGACAGTTACAGTTTCACAGACTCAAATGAGGAGGAGCCCCACTCTTCCAAGAAGTCTGGTTGGCCTGAGAATGAGTCCTCCTTAAAGAAGACTCAGAAACCAGGGGCATTTGTAAAGCCTAAAACAGAGGCTGAAGGTGAAGATTGAGGCCACCCAAAACTCAAAGTTGGTTTAATGAATGCTATGTTATAAAAGCACCCGTTTTAAAAATGACATTACAATTCACAGAACCTGCCCCGGTCCAGGTAACTGACGCTGACACTAAAGTTGAAATCACCAGTAAGAGGAGGCAGAGAAGTCAGAGAAACCAAGCAAGAGATTCAGGTGTCCCTGAGTCTTTGGAAGGTCGGGATTCTGACTTGTTTTTCACCCAAGACAGGTAATGCAACATAATACGGGAGGAAACTTGACTGAAGCTTTAAAGAAACATCTCCTGAATTGGATTATTTGCAATGGGTCGATGTATTTGCTATTCACTTGTAGGTTTAGAAAATCTCAAAATATCCAGACACTGAAGTCCGTGAGAAATCAACCGAACAGCGCGGTAGGAAATGTGTGCTTGACAAAATCCAGGAAACCGATCCGTTGATTTAGACATTCCATGTTGGGTTGTTCAGACAACTTGTCATTTTATTAGAGGTCCCTTTGAAAGGAAGTCCAGTGTAACTACTAGTTACAGCTTTCTTATAAATACCTTTGCTAGCATTGTTACTACCCCAAATGGCACAGTAAGTGGGTAGGTGTAATGAAAGGAGAAGGGTGTTTTATACCACAAGTCTAAAAGGTTTGAAAAGGGTGTAATGTCAAAAAAAAACTGCTGTGGTGCAATTATAAGGGTTCTCTTTGAATCGAGTCAATGTTTTCGCCAGCTCCTTGAACATCCAGCCCTGTTGTCTGCACCAACTCACTACACCTCTCCGCCCTTGCCGCACAGCTTGGCTGTGGGCACTCAGAAAACGTCTTCGCCTCTTTTTGCAACAAGTAGTAAGCTGGTCTTTCTGATGTATCTGAAACATTCAGTAACGACTGTTATCCATATTCCTTTTATTTATCAGTGTGTGTGTTTCAAATATTTATATGTAAGAGTAGCATGACATGTTTTGCTTTTCAGTGGATGAGCTGATTGAGGAAATCAGGTTGGTGAAAGATGAAAGAAAGCAGCTTGAATGGACCAGACAAGAGTTGCTGAGAAAAGGAAAAGATTTATTGGGACAGAACAGGCACCGAAGAACTCAAGGTGATGCTGCTTTGAAAACATATTTTTTTGTGTAACGTCTGATACATCATGTATTCATACAACATAAACATAGGTGTTTATAGATTATTATTTTTTTGCAACCTTTTCCTGGAGTAAATTATTTTCCCATCATTTGTATTTTAACCTTTTCCAAAAAGTCATAAACTTGGTACTAGCATGACAACTATAGTAGTCAAGCAGTATCTAATAATAAAACAATAATAATTCATTTGATTTAATGTCAAATCATCATTATTTTATTATATGTATTTTGTCTGTTTGCCTTTAATTTCTGTCTCTCCAGCTCGTGACAGTTTGAAGAAGAGGTATTTTGAAACCAAAAAAGCCACAGCACCTTTGGAGGAAACTCTGAGAAATATTCGTCAGGAACTGGAGACATTCTACAACAAGCTGCTCCAACAGCTACAGGCCAGAGACGGTAGAGGCAAAGCCAGGCGCCAGGGACAATCGTCAACCAAAGTTAGTTTGGCTGACACCGCTCTCCTAACATGTTGGTGTGTGATTATACACTTGTCTACTTGAGAGGATAAGTGTGTCCAATGAAATACAGCAAATATCAAATATGACATAATGAGCCATTAACTTAGAGAAGTGGGTGCTCTTGTAAATTGAAAATGTATGTTAGTTTGAAGGTATCAGCGATTTACACACAGAGATAATATCTTATTATCTTTTTGCAGAATGAGCTCATCATACAGATCATGACAGAGAGCCATGAGATTGATAACCTGAAAAGGAAAGTGGATGATGCCAAGATGAAGCTTGTCACAGAGATAAAGGTATAGAAACAATAATATACAGGTATATGAATAATACATTTAATAACACAGTCAGTTTATACTCAGCAGTCTAGAAGTGAATTAACTATGTAACACAAAATTCTTCTTCATAAACGCACAAAACAAAAGAAAATATCTTATTACTGTTTCTCTTTATTGGTTTGGCTAATTTCTTGAAACAAATTACATTCTGAAAACAACATGTACAAACCTTCAAGCCACTTGGCATTTTGGGGGCACTGACTTTAAATGAGAAGGGAATTTAGTTTTGACACTGTGAACTGTTTTTGGAGAGGTATGAGCTTTTGCAGGTAAACCATGGTGTTGTGCCGAACCGTCCCCGTAATTTTGGCAAAAGCACCAAGAGTGTTGAGAATGTCCGGTCAAGAAATGAGCCGAAGCAATTGAGAAGGATCTTTGCCATTTCCGTGTAACCGGCTCTTTACATGGGAAAGGAATTTAGTTTTGAAGCATGAGTGAACAGTTTTGGGACTGATATTAGCTTTTGCAAGATAGCTATTGTGTTGTGCTGGACTGTAAGAATGTTTTGCCAAATGGTCTTAGAGTTTGAGAATGTAGTTTCTGTTTCAAGAAATGAGCCAAACCAATGGAGAAAAACTGTAAAGTAAACTATAGTCTTCGCAAGGGCCATACATTTAGACAGCCATGCATTCTAAAGTTCAGTGTAATTTATCGATGCTGTTCCCTGTTTGTGTCATCCTCAGTTGAGGAAGCAGGCTGCTACGGAGCTACGGGCCCTGAGAGCTGAGCTGGCTCAGAAGAAGACCCAGACATCTCTCTCTGGACCCAGATAAGACCAAGTAAAACCCCTGTCTGACCCCTTTCTTGCACCCCTTAAGGCTTCAAGCAGGTGGATAGCAGCGAAGCAGGCTCGATAAAAACTAACAGTGTACCTAAATCAAAGTTGATACACCAGCAGTAGGCTACCACTTCTTGTTTATAGTCTTCCATCTCAAATTTTAAAAAGGTGTGTGGTGGTGGTTGCCAGGTTTTGTACGCATTTATTCTTCAACTTTGTGAGCATTTTATATGTCCTTGCATTGATTCCTGGAGAATTGTCAAAACATCATTTTGTATACTGTATTTATATAATTTATTGATAATACAATAGTTGTATGTCAATGTTCTCAGTAATTATCACATTAAACATTTTTGTTAAAAGTTATTATCAGATTGAAAACCTTTGTTGAAACTGAATTATCATATAAAGAAATTTGTGCAGCCTACTATCCTGGTTCAGTCAATTCTTTGCTCTTCTTGAGAATGTTTTACAATTGCAATAAAAAACGCAATAATGCAACTTGAGTGTTAGTGTGGCTCCAACTTCCGAAAGACACATGACCCTTTCTTCTTTTGTCTGCCTTGCAAAGGAATGTACAGACAACGGCAATAAATCATGGTGGGATATAGAGGGATATGAATCTCAGAGTCTCTTCTTTGCATGCCACTATGGCATACCACATGTAGTCTGTCTGTAACTCGGCTGCAAGTTCCAGACTCGTGGAAGAGGACGCCATTCTATATGCCGACACCTCTCAGCCCTATGGATCTGACATTCACTATATGCAAGGCTGTCAGAGTCATCATACCATACCTGATGAATATATCCCTTTTCATCCTGTTGATGACTTTGAGTTACCAAACAATGTGGTCAGCAAGGTAGATAACCGTTCATCACTGGAAAACTACAATTCTGCCATCCTGTGGTGTAAGGAGGATAATGCAGAATTAAGAGTCAAATTTGAAGTGCTTGAATTTATACGGAGGTTAACGCAGTTTACAGCAGTGTTAGATGTAAACTTTTCTGGAAGCATCCTTGTATTGATGTTATCTATTGATGTTATCTAGACGATAGGTTCCTTCCCTCTCCAACCAGAACACCTGTCTGTCAACCTACCGTCACCACTTGTTTTGGTTTACTTCACCCTTTCAGCCAGTTTTGACCTATGCTGTGTTGTGCACTCGGGCCCAATTGTCTCGCCCTGATAATATTTGTTGCAATCAAACACCACCTTAAAACAGTAAATGCCTGTAAATGTAAAGTTTATATGTGAAAATGACGTTAAACATGCACATTTTTGGGAGGGAGGGCAACTGCTACTTATTTCTCAATGTCTACCCCCCCCCAATAGACGTGGCATCTCGTTTCCATGGTTGAGGAATAGTGCCACAATCCCATCTTGAAATGTGATACCGCTTCTGTCTCAGAAATGCTCTGAGCATTGTTAATTACAGTAGAGCCTTTTGAAATACTCGGTCTATTACAATATGATGAATAATAACAGTATAGAATTATGTAGTATGTATATTGATTAGTTAATTGATTGATGGATTGATTGATTGATTGACTGATAGCACTGTCAAAGCCGTTCCTACTGTCACACCTTGATATCTGACTTTTTTTTCTGACACTCCCCCCCAAAGTGAACACAGACATTTTCAGGGGTGGCATCATAACCTTTGAAAAAGACCCTTGAATTGTATGCATGTACATATACACATATGGCACAGATATACCTAACTTTAGATACTGCACGTTGTCTACTATGTATGTTTTCATTTCTTGGTGGTTGATCATGATGCAAAGTTAAACTGCTTGTGGTTTATACTGTCACAGTTCATTCAATGTGTTCCTTAATGATGTCAGTAATGTATTTGTATGTCATTGGGTCAATCTTAAGATTTCAAGACCAATGTTATAAATGCTTGAGTTAATAGTAAGTATGACATACGTCATATCGTATTGTTATGATAATAAGTAAACCAGTATAGATTTCCTTATAAAATCATTTCAAAAGTGTCAATGTAAAAGGTATGTTCATTTGTTCACCTGTAAACATTACGCACCAAATCATAAATGTAAGTGTTTATGGTCTTGATTGAAAACAATGTTTAATGTTTCCAATGTAATCAACATATAATTCCAGAATTCCATGTTGTGAAAATTTTATACTTGAACAATCGTCTGATTGTTGTCAGTGTACATCATTAAAATCAACGTTATTGAGCGTGAATCTATATTTATGCCTCCCTTGTCAATCAAAGTAACGTCTTATCTCTCTGTACATACTCTGTGATCCTGAGCACTGTTGATGTTGTGCAGCTTAACTGCGCTCACACCTTAACTGACCACAGAACAATGCCCCAAGCCACTACTACAAAATCACCACTAAGAGCAGCGCTAATGTTGTATTTTTGAATTATGGCACAACAAATACTGAAAGTTTGCATTATAAGCATTTGATTATTGCACAGTGAGATATGCAGAGAAATAAATGCAAAGACCTTCTCGACTTAATATCTTGTCCTTTGAACTAAAGTTGATCAAGTTCTATTGCATGTCGTGACATTGTCCGTTTATCAATTGTTGAACTATTTTGTTTCTAATCGGGAGTCCTATATGGGCAGACATGAAAGAGGTAAAGATTTCATCAGATAAAATACCCAGTTCTCAATCTCACAATCTAAAATGAAACTAACCAGTAGGGGGAACACTTAAGAGGATTAACATTGTCTTGACAATCCACACAGTACATCCGTGTATTACTGCTCATTTATATTTGTAGCAGTCCACTTTGAGTACTATTTTATTTGCATGAAAATGCAAACACATGAATCAGTTATTTCCATAAAGGACTCTGATGAAAGCTACAGTGCTTCCAGCCATATCTACGACAAGAGATATCTTGCCTCCTTAAACATTAAATACTCTGTGAAGTACATTGATTGACCGCTTAATGTCTTATCTAATCAATACTTAATTATGTTATTTCAGGTTTTGTTATAATCTTTAAATATTAGGAGTGTGTCTCAGTTAAGTGACACTGTTGCCCTGATAGGCCTAGAAGTGATGAGTTTGACTGCAGTTCATGAAGTCATTTCCTCTTTTCCACCCTCTGTTCCTTTTAGAGTGATTGTACTTTGTTGTCTCCTATCCAGTTGTCAACATGATCTTCACTCTCATCACCTTCACTGTCTCCATGCTCTGGCACACAGGTAACAAAAATCAATCAATTCTCTTAATAATGGCAAACCAAGTGATTCATATTTTTAAATCAAACTGAAGAAAATGGTATTTCAATGTTGTCGAAGCTCTATTTCCATTTATGCTTCCTTCTCTGCTGTTGTAGTGAGAATGTGCAAAATGACTCAATGGCTCAGGCACATTTCCGTTCAGTGTAAGACTTAATTGGACATGCGCTGTTACCAAAACAACACTGATTATGAATACGTGTACTTCTACAGACACAGAAAGGGAGAGGGCCCTGAGCTAATCATTACCTTCAAGGCTTTTTCTGTAAGCTAGGAGCCTAGATTTAAGTCTGGCTTTAGGGCCTGTAGCGCCAAGAAGAGAGAATGGTCTCTCACCATGGAGATGGCGCTGGGCAGTGACACATATGTAGTCTACACAGTGATGTAGAGTTGGGTCACTCTGCAGCAAAATCAAACTTAGGAGGTTGCCAATACTCTTTTGCACTCGACATTCACAGCCTTCATGGGCGTGTTCTTGAAAATGGGAAAACAAAAAGACCAGTATGAACATAGCGGAGCTATAGGGTACAGCAGGTGGACCTACAGTAGGTTACTCCAGAAAGAGAGGTACAGCCGATATCTTGTAATCTGAAAAAATTGAAATGAATTAAAGTATCTCCTTACCCAAGGCCGCTGTCTGAGTAAGATATCAATTTCACAACATATGAGCTAATAGAGTTTTTCAGCAATGTACACTCTCAGAATGCTCCAGTTCTTAATGATATTGATATTGCAACTTATGCAGTCCTTACTACTCACTTGTTCATTGTTTTTTCCACAAGTTCTGTAGGGCGTGTTAGAGGAGTCTGGAACTCGGTGGAGATTCAATGCAGTCATAATGACAGCAGCTAACAGGTTCTGCTCTGATACCAACAGAGTCCAGACATTCAGGCTATGTTCTTTATTGGATATAGCTATGCCACTGGGGAGCCAAACTACAGGGTCAGTCCCAGGAGAGATTTGACTCTCAAAAGAAACCCCACCCTTGAAAGGGGAGGTCTTTTTCTCCATAACACTGCTCCATCAGACTCAGCTGTGTATCTCTGCACCACAAGTGCACAGTGATGTGGCTTCATAACACTCTCTAACCAAAACTCTGATATGCTGAAGCACTAAGAAAAAATACCTTCAACTCGGTCCTTTGGTTATTCTCGTAGTTATTACAGCTGAGGAATTGGCCGAGTTCTCAATTCTTTGCCAGCTGCATTTGTCAAAATACTATCTATTTAATCTGTATACTTTATGTCACCACATTGCCTAGGAATGACCAGAAGGTTTGTTTCATTCCTGAGAACATGTATTCATGATGTGTGCATTTACCTCAGACAGGGCTGGTTAGATTAGCTGTACCAGCCAAACAACCAGACCACAGAGGATTGATGTTTTTTGGTTTTTGAATGCGTTTTTACAAATGATCACAGTTACATGTTACAGTTATATGCTCACCTGTTTCATATTTTTGTGACCTGAGAAAAATATCTGTGACTCTTTTTCAACCGAGTCATTCACTGCCCATTTTGTCTTTTTAACTCCTGCACCTTCTCACTCATCCTCAATCTCTTGTTCTCTCTTATTCAGCCACGTGTCAGGTGGCAAAAATCTCCCAGACACCCCAGCATGCTGTTCTTTCTCGTGGGTCTGCTTTCAACCTGATGTGTGAGCAGCATGGTACCATCCGCAACAACATGTATCTGTACAAGCAGGAAGAACCACAGGGTCTCAAGCTCATGGCATACTCATACCATTCACACTACGAAGAACAGGAGAAAGGTTTTGAGATGGGTTACAAAGTAAAGCGGCCCTCTCTTGCTGTGCTCACGCTGCTCATCCAAAACCTCTCAGCCCGAGACACGGCTGTGTACATCTGTGCTACTAGGGTTGCACTATGGATCTGAAGATGGCACACCAGCTGCAACAAGTATCACTGAAAGACAAATTACATACTCGTTTCTTTCCTTTGAGATCAAAGTCAACTGGGAAAGGGGTTACCAGTAACATGCTGGTCAAATCCTGGTTAATTTGAATCTTCTATTTTCTCTAGGTGAGTGTGTAAAATAAGGAGACAACTTGCACTGCTATTACACTGCTGTGTGCGGCTAACAGTGTTGGCTCCACAGTACTCCAGAAGCAGGAATAACTTTACTGTCTACTGACGCAGTGCAATATGGCCTCTGGCTTCAGGGTGTCCGGTTTCCCCACATCATGGTACAGGCACTTTACTACGTAAAGTGCACCTAAACAGCACCTAGCAAAGTATTTCTGAGGAAATAGTGTCCTTGCAGATGTCTGAGAACAACTTAGTTCAATAGATTTATGAGCTGGCCCACGGGCGTAGTATCAACTACATCTGTTGCCAGTTATAGTGTGTGTGTGTGTGTGTGTGTGTTGTGTGTGTGTGTGTGTGTGTTGTGTGTGTGTTGTGAGAGATGAGAGAGGAGAGAGAAGAGAGAGAGAGAGAGAGAGAGAGAGAGAGCACGGGTATGCAGGTAGAAGAAGCGTTACAGATAGCAACAAATTCCATAAAACAAACTGGCAAAGAGTGCAAGGCAAGTAATATGCAAAAGCACAACACTAATAAGCAGTGCAGTGAAGATGTAAAGCTGGTTAGAGGGTGTAACCAGCACAGTTTTTTATGCGAAGCATAGAACAACATTGAAACACTCACTGTCTGTATGGCCAAAATGACTTTTTTCTCTCCCATCATATAACTGAAAGCAACAAAGACATCAGTCAGCCTTAGCACAAGTGTAAACATTTTAAACTTACTGTCAGAATAGCTCAACAAGAAGTCAGGTTATGTTAACTATCTATCCTTCTATGGTGACATTATTACAAAAAGGTTCTGTCTCCAAGATAATCTTACACTCCGCTCTATTGGGTAAATATGCAATCACATTTTCTATATCCATTTTCTATACCAGGTCAGAGTTTCTTTGAACCATGGAGGTTTAGTTTTTGTTAAAGTTCATGTTGGGTCATTTTCTTTCCACATCTACAGAACACCTTGTGCCATATTTTTTATGGAATGTGATTTTACAACTTGAGACAAATATCATGGTGACAACCACAGTGACACAATTAATCGATGCAGGATGCATATAAAACAAATGCTATTTATTAGAATTATTATACGTGAAACATAAAAAAAACATGTGAACATGAAATGCTGTATGCTTAGTTTCTTGATGTATGATTTAATGTAAAAGGGTGGGCAAGGCAAAAGTGACCTGAGTGATTTAATCTCCATTGTTACAGGAACTGGATGGAAAAGGAGGGCTGTATCTGTCCTACTTAGTCCTTGTTAAGTTCCCTAGAGCACACTGAAATATATGCTAATATAACCATCAGCCCACCTGCTGTCGAAACCAGACAGATACTGAGGGTTAGATATGAAGGAGTGTGGGGGGCTTGAGTTTAAGTGCTGGCAAAGAGAAATTGTGCTTTTTGTGTGACAGTTTAACACTGTGGGGACAGGGGACCACAGTGATACAACTGTACTGAGCAGCTGTACAAAAACGTCAGCTCATTATATTGTGAAGAGTACTGCAGTGCACGAGAGGGGTGTGTGACACAAAGATATACTAACTCCCATCTGTTTAATAGGACTAATGGTTTTCACTCTGCTTACTAACATTACTGTTGATGTAAAACTAGACTAAACTATGAGGTTTCTGAGAATCCTTTTTGATAATGGTGTGGGTTGCGCTCTGAAGCCTTGATTCTTGAAAAAAAAAAAAGGGGGGCGACAATTCGACTGTCAATGTTATGCTGGACATTAAGCTTTATGGTTAATGGAACCAAACTCATTCTTTTGGGTAAGTTTATCTCTCTATGTCCAATGTTTTTCTCCAAAGTTCTCAAAAGTAGGACTAGTTTATGTTTAAATGAGAGAACATGTTGTGACAAAAACTAAAATGTGTAAAGTGAGAACACTGTGCCCAACAATCAACCAGCACATTTTGGCAATGGAACCAAACTCACCGTTTTAGGTAAATATGTTGATGCAATTTGTTGCTGTTTGATGTCACATTCCAATCTCTACTAATACATGTCAGCTAAGAAGAAGCATGGTCTGAAACAACACAAAGCTAAGATTTTAGAATCAAAGCAGGTCATTTAAAATATCTGTAGCTTCAGTGGTAGCCAAGGTCAAGGCCAACTTAAAACTTTGCAGCTGGATTGTTATAAAGCATTTTTATGTAGGAAGTTTGCAAATCACATCACCGTATTTTAGATTTTGATGTAATTGTGAATATTTGTTGCATACCTCTTTATTTGGATGGCTCTGTACTGAGCTAATTATCAAGCTTACATTGGCTCAAGCACAAAGTTAACTGTGGTTGGTAAGTAATTCACATGAAAAATCCAACTTATCAACTGTATACAAGTGTTCTGCAACCCATTCATATGACTGGACATGTTGTGGACTTGTGCAATAGTATTATTTAATAGGCATGTGTTTGATGAAGTTGTTGGCTCACTCGACTGGGATTGGTGCAAGACAAGTGTACCTTTGTGTAATGATCAGATAGATGAGAAATATCCCTTGAATTCACTCTCAATATTTTACAAATACATGAAAAAATTCTGCATTGGCATAAAATGTGTCTGAATTCTTTTTGGCAGCAATATGTAGTTGTTCATAGAACTAGAAAAACTAAAGTTATGGTATTATATTTTAGGATTATTCTGGGCTTGCAATGGTCTGCTTTGTTTTTTTTTCACATTCCATGTGCTTATTAGAGAAAGTTTGAGCTAGATTTGGAGAACCTGTCAATTGAGTTTCTATTGACTGCACAAACACAAGTAGAGATTGGACTTGGCACCACACTCAAAGTTTTAGTTAAGAAAACCTATAAACTGATGACCTATGTTAGAGTACAAAGGAAACCTAGTCAGTATTATTATATTAATGCAATCAATAATGTAAGCACCAGGAATATGCACTTAGATTTTTTAATTTTGAGAATAAAATGGATGTCTGTAGGGTCTGTATGAGGCATTGGGGAAGTTGTGGCCTAATGGTTAGGGAGTCGGGCTTGTAACCTTCAAGTTGCTGGTTCAATTCTCGCACCGGCAGGAATTGAAGGTGGGGATTGTGAATAAACAATAACTGAGCAATAGCTGCCCACTGCTGTGTGTGTGTGTGTGTGTGTGTGTGTGGCCCACTACTCACTAAATGAGTAGTGGGCGTTAAATGCAGAGGTAAATTTCAAGTGTGGGTAACCATACTTGACAATATGTCACTTCACTTCATTGTGCATGCTCTAATATCATAGCATGTTGCTGGTTAGATAATTGGCAGTCTGCTCTGATGGACCTTGTACTGACCAGATGTAGCATGTAACTGTTGATTTCAGTCAGTTTTTTGGGGGTAATGCCTCCATCTTAGGTATGGCAAAACACTACTTTATCGTGTACATACAGGTACTTTTACACGTACTTATCATGTACTTACTTATGTATACATATACCACACTTACCAAATATACCGAAACATCAGTGACACCTTTGTTTGCATGACTTAAAAGGACAGAATAGCATTGTCGTTTTTAATTGTTATAAAAAGTGCTTGTCTGTCACTCAGTATATATGATTAGATAGCTAACTGAGTATGAATACATATTAGGATTACAAATGACATGACGGGTGTATTTAATGTGCTTAGGATGCAATTTTTTGTTGTAATTGTGACTGGCGTGTATGAAGATTAGGATATTCTATGCAGCTGTATATCAGTGTAAACTAATTGCCTTGCTTTATTTGGGAGTGGCAGCAAGATCACTGTCTTAGGTGAGAAACATGATTCCATTTTGGAAACCTGGTCATAACTGTAATATTATGAGTTCCTCTGTTGGCATGAGACACAGGTCATTTTAATCTCAAGGCTGACATCTCTGCAACAAATCTTTAATGCTATCATAAAATTGTTGAGCACTCGTTTGTTCACCCAGAACATACTGTTCTCTTAAAAAGTGATTCATCAGTGGTAATATTTATCATTTCTCTTTGTAGATCGTAAAATGATGCCCCCTAAAGTCACAGTTTTGCCGCCCTCTGATACTGAGTGTAAAGACAAGAAGAAGACCCTAGTGTGTGTGGCCAGTGGCTTCTACCCCGACCATGTCAGTGTGCTATGGAAGATTGATGGTGTGGACAGAATTGATGGAGTGGGGACTGACAACTCAGCTGTGCAGGAAGCCAACACAAACACATACAGCATCACCAGCAGGCTGAGAGTGTCTGCCAAGAAATGGTACACACCTTCCTTGAGACTTACCTGCATTGTCCATTTCTACAATGGGACCACGGATCTTGAATTCACAGCAGACATAAACGGAACTGATAGAATCAAAGGTATGCCATATGTTAAGTGAATTTGTACAATTATCACAGCAATTAAAAGGATGACATAAAGATGAGCAGTACTTATCCAGTATTTTGTTTCTCTCAGGTCCAAGTCCAGTCACAAGTATAGGTATGTACAGTAAGCCCATTCTGAAAGACAGTAGCGTTTAAGTTATGGTCAGTCTTATTGTGATTGCCTTGTGCGTTTCTTTTATTTTGTAGAGCACTATGCGGCGAGCATCCAGACTGCTATATTTGCATATGCTTTTTTTATTGTGAAGAGTGCCTTCTATGGGCTCGTTATCATGGTCTTTGTGTGGAAACTTCAGGTAAGAAGGTCCTACTGCAACAATTACATATTACTATTGACTCCACTTCTGGGAAGAAATAAAGGTAAAAATGGGTTTGATTATGAAACAAACTAACTATGTTCTAACAATCTTTGTCTTAACCACAGAGTTCAGTTGGAAAGCAATACAGCTGATGCCCAGATAACCTTTCTGACTTGTAACATGGGATCATATTGCAAATGCCTGAATCTACTTTTTATTTCTTCCTTTTTGCGAGGGAAATATCCATCCATTCCAATTTCTTCTTCAAATTACATTGTAAATTACCTTCTAATTAATGTAAATACAGATCAGACTAAAAGCTATATATATACAACATAGAATGCTGGAGAAATGGTAAAAGACTATTCTACAAATGTGTATTTTTGATTAGTCACATTTGCTGCACTCACAAACCATATGATACATTTTGTAATTCAGTTCTGAATAAAAATGTTGAAAATGTCACTTAGTTTGGTGATGTTATTTCAAACAATGAAAGGGAAAAGTTATTTTGCTTGTGTTTTGTAGTTTTATCTCTTCCAGAGGAAGAGTAGAAAAAAAATATTTGTAGCAGATGGTACTGTATATTGCAAGAGAAGCAAGTAACAAGATTTCTGTGTTGCCTCGATGTAAAGATTTTAAATACATTCCTCAATTTTTGCATGGAGAAATGTCCATGAACCCTCATGACATTAGAGACAGAGGATTAATTGGAATCCAGCATAGCTTAAACCTGATAACAAAACATGGATAATTACTTTTTGTTACACATGAAGGGGTAAAAGTAAACTGTGGGGTAGTGCAGGGGGAGGGGGAGCAGCAGAGAGCATCAGCAGAGGGGAGGATGTGGTTGATGAACATGCTGCAGCTCCAGAACAGTGTGTTAAATCTTTGAGTGCAAAACACCTCCACTACACCGCAACCCATTTCTTGTCAATACACCTGCAACTCTACGAGCGCCCTTTCTTGAATCTCTGAAACATGAAACATAAATGTCAGTGACTTTGTGACAAGAGAAGATATTCATTTCGATGCCAACTTCATTTATCTCTATGCATACAGTACTCATTTCTATGCCAACTGCACTAATTTCCATGTCAACATGTTCAAGTCAGCACACAGATGCCTCCTTTGATTTTGTGCAGGTCATGTTCTGCTCTACAGTACTGCATCAGATGTTTGTGCATGCATTTGTTGTCCAATTAAGAATGTGTTCAGTGACATATACTGTAAGAATGACCATTTACTGTTAATATTATTTTGCACTCGTGCATTGGAAAGTTAATAATAGTTAGATAATATCAACTCATAGCTAAATGACCGAACACAGCATATTTAAGTTTTTTTTTAAACGTGCAGAGAATTTCACTCAATTCTTGCAACAGAAAACCAAGTAAATATTTTATATTGGTTCCTATAATAACTATATAACTAATAACTATTTTCTGAGTGACTCATTGAAACACTTGATTTGGAACTTTTAGTAAAGAAACTCATTCAGGATCTTGCCTGACCCCTACTGGTAGTTTAGCGTACCTCCTCTTGAGCCACTGAACAAATGAATATGAAATATTATTAACATTTATATAATTGAAAGATGCAGTGCAAAATATTAATTTGATCCTACACTTATACCAACCACATCAGTGCATGTATTGTGTAATGATTGTCATAGAGAAGACTGCTGGTAACCAGGCTTACAAAGAATAACATTCACAGATAAACTGAACAGGCAAATAAATTATACTGATATAAAGATCACTGTAGGGGTGACAGGCCTACACGTTTATCTCTTCTGCAGTCCTGTTCAAATCATGGATTTGCTATTGGACTCATAAGGGGGTAGCATATGTACACAACATACTCAATCATAGTGCTAATGCTCCTCTCCTTTTGTCTGTAAGATAATCAATTTGTCACAGACAGTTAAAACACACTAATTAAAGCAAATAGTCTTGTTTAACAACTAATAATGCACCAGAGGTTTTCATCGAACCATTTTTCATTTTTTGTAACTGATGTCTCATTCAGAACAGGTTTTGGCCCACACCATATTCTACATGTTATATTTTATACTAATTGTGTTGTTGGCAAAATCAACCTTTGTGATGTTATATTTGAGATGTAATACTGTTGAATTGTGTAGCACAAAGAGAACACTATGAATTAGACTCTAAACACTTTATAACTGCACATAGATTTCTTAATTTAACAAATCTAGTAAGTGCACTTTCCACTAAATCACTTTGGGCCACTTTTTTGTGTCAGCTAAATTAATACATATAAAAGTGAATGTTCCCAGACAACACACACTTGAATTATTTGTGGGGTCACTGTGAACAAGTATAGTTGGGGTGAGAGCAGTAATTATTGTGACATTCTGATAAGAAGGACAGAGATTCCTCAGTGTTTAAATTTTCAAATCAAAATGTCATTCAAAGTGTGACACAGCCCATGGCATTTTCATCTCAAAATGTAACCAAATACAAGTTCAAGGTCATCAAGTCAGAGCAAAGTGACATTTAGTGACAGACTGAAACGTGACAAAAGTGTCTGTATGGAACTACGCTTCTCTGTGAACAAACAACTTATATTGTTAAAAACAATAATGTTAACGTGTGCAACAGACACATTATTAAGAATCATTTTATACACTTGTTTGTAGAACACATAATGGCTTGAAGAATAAAACGAACTACCCAACATAAACAACACGACATAGGGAAAAGCTTATTGGAAAAGTCTTCCAGTGTTGATGATGAGACTGAAGACAATAGGTTCAGATGAGATAATATCGTGAACCAATCGTGGTCTGAAATACATGATGATTTTTAAAAAGCCACTCTGATATGGAAAAACATGAACAAGAATGAAATTGAAGAGAGGACAAACAGAAAAAGCACTTGCACATTGAACTGTTCTTGAAAAAGATAACCTGAGAAAGGCCAGGGTAACCTAACCTGGTGTATACAATTTGCAATCCCATTGATCTGTTAGTATGAAAGTGTGTTTTAATGGTCTGATAAGAGGTCAGCATGGTGACCAAGTGCATTTGGTTAATGATATATTTTGTACAGTCAGCAGAAATTTGCTTTAAAAGGATGTCTGAGAATATTTTTGGTTACATTCTGCCAAATATGAGAACTGTAGTGCTTGCCCTGACCCTAGCCCTTGTGGGTAAGTCTAAATTGATATTATTAGTCGATCATTTTGATGCAAAAAAAATATTGCACAAAAAGTAATGTGTTTGCTTAAACATTTCAGCAAGTCAACAGACCAATTACAGTAAGCTTTTTAAATATATTATGTATTATTGTGTATTATTTAATTTCAATCAAAGATTGATATATAGATCACTTACTTATTTACAATATTCTACATAATTGTTCAACCCAGATCCAGAGTTTGCTTCCAGCAATACTTATGTGTACAAGTATGAGGCAGTGCTCTTGGGTGGTCTTCCTGAAGAAGGTCTGGCTAGAGCAGGAATCAAAATCATCAGCAAAGTCCTCATCAGTGCAGTTTCCCAGAATACATACCTGCTGAAGGTACAGGATGCAAATTAAGAGTCAGTACTAGAGAGTCAGGTGTTCATCTTCTTGTCGTTAAATGTACCTTTTGAATGTTTTCTTGCAGCTTGCAGATGCAGAGCTCTTTGAGTACAGTGGTGTCTGGCCCAAAGATTCTTATGATCCAGCTGCAAAGCTCACTTCAGCTCTGGCTGCTCAGCTTGAGACTCCGATCAAGTTTGAGTATACCAATGGAGTTGTGGGTAAGATACACACCCCTGCTGGTGTCTCTGCTACAGCGTTGAATGTCCACAGAGGTGTCTTGAACATCCTTCAGATGAACGTCAAGAAGACACAGAACATCTATGAGTTGCAGGAGGTCAGGCTTCTATCTCAAAGCTCAAATGAAAGCATTAGCCTTACCCTAGTGCTTCTCTAACTCTTACCCAAACTATGCTGTCTTTTATGTTCACCAGGCTGGAGCTCAGGGAGTCTGCAAGACCAGCTATGTCATCAGCGAGGACACCAAGGCTGAGCGCATTCATCTGACCAAGACCAAGGATCTGAATCACTGCCAGGACAGACTCGAAAAGGAGTTTGGTTTGGCTTACACTGAGAAATGGGCAGATTCTCATGATGTAAGTAATTGTTTTTTCCCCTACTTTTTATTCTGATGGGTCTGATATTTTGTGCTTCATTACATTTGATCTTTATAGTCTAGAAAGAACTTGAGGGGAGCTGCAGCCTACAACTACATCATGAAGCCAACTGCCAATGGTGCTCTGATCATGGAAGCCACTGTCACTGAGGTCCATCAATTCTCTCCATTCAACGAGATGACCGGAGCTGCCCATATGGAGGCAAAGTAGGTTGTCCAATAACTTATATCTGAGAAACATCTGGAGATTTATTGAATTCATACCATGACAATGTATATTAACATCTAGAACAATCCATAATAAATGTAAATCCTTTTTATAGACAAAGGTTGACATTCCAAGAGATTCAGAAGGCTGCAGTGCAACCCATTGGAGCCGAATACATTTCCCGTGGATCTCTGCAATATGAGTTTGCCACTGAGCTTCACCAGATACCCATTCAGCTACTCAGGATCAGCAATGCACAAGCTCAGGTGTTGTGGGTTTATATCCCAATCCAACAGTTAGAAAATACTACAAATGGTTCTCAAATGGTTCCTCAAATCCTCAATACTTTCTGTCTTTTTCTTTATAGATTGTTGAGGTTCTGAACCATTTGGTAACTCACAATGAGGCAAAGGTTCATGACGATGCCCCTTTGAAGTTTGTGGAGCTCATCCAGCTCCTGCGTGCAGCCAGAATGGAGAATATTGAGGCCATCTGGACTCAGTACAAAGCTAATCCAGCTTTCAGGTGTTTAATTAAATAATACGAACACATTTAATTTGAATAGGAAAATAAGTTGTGTCGCTAAAGTCCACGTTTAACATTTTTAGACACTGGATCCTGAGTGCCATCCCAGCAATTGGAAGTCCAGTCACTGTTAGGTTCATCAAGGAGAAGTTTATTGCTGGTGACCTCACTATTGCCGAGGCAGCTCAGGCTCTGATGGCTGCTGTCCATATGGTGACAGCTGATCTGGATAGTATCAAGCTTGTAGAGGTAGGTAAACCTTCAAGTCAACATTAAGTCCTCTCATGAGTATTAGAATACTGGACCAAAATATTACTTCTTTCTTCTAGGAGCTAGCTTTCCACCGTATGATTCAGGAAAACCCAGTTCTTCGTGAAATCGCCATGCTTGGTTATGGTACCATGGTTTTCAAGTACTGTGCTGTACACACCAACTGCCCTTCAGAGCTTGTGAAGGTAACATAAACATTAATTTGTTAGACAGTGTTTCCGATCTTTAACCTGGAGAGTGAACCACCTCATGTTTTTTTTCAATAGCCCATCCATGACCAAGCTATTGAGGCGCTTGCAAAGGGGGAAATCAAAGAACTTGTTGTTGCCCTCAAAGTTCTGGGTAATGCTGCCCACCCTTCGAGTATTAAACCGATAACAAAGCTCTTGCCTGGATTTGGAACTGCTGCTACTTCTCTGCCTATAAGAGTTCAGGTTGATGCCATCCTAGCCCTGAGGAACATTGCCAAGAAGGAGCCTAGAATGGTAAGGACATTTTTCCTAGCAGGTTGTTCATGACTATGGATGACACTGTAAACATATAATTTGTTAACTTATAATTTATATCTGTCAATGTCATTTCTGTGAATTAGATTCAGGAAGTGGCTGTGCAGCTGTTCACAGACAAGGATCTCCACCCTGAGCTCCGCACTGTTGCTGCTGTTGTGCTGTTTGAGACTAGACCTCCGATGGGTCTCATGATTACTCTTGCCGATGCAGTGCAGAAAGAGACAAATCTGCAAGTGGCCAGCTTTGTGTACTCTTACATGAAATCCCTAACCAGGAGTACTGCCCCTGACTTTGCTCCAGTGTAAGGATAAGTTGCTTCTTGGATGTTTTTGGACTACATGGCACAGTTTGCTCCCATCTGTCTTATATCTGACTTTATTGCACTCTTCCATTTCAGTGCTGCAGCAGCCAATGTCGCTGTCAAGATCCTCAGTCCCAAATTCGATAGACTGAGCTATGCCTTCAGCAAGGCCTTACACCTGGACACCTATTACTGTGAGGGTCTTTTGTGAAAACTTGTTATTGGTTTATCGTTAATGTACAGCATTCATTATTGTCTGTAATATCTTATAAAATAAATATTTGTATCTCCTTTATAAGCTTCTCTGATGATGGGCGCTGCTGCCAGTGCTTTCTACATCAACGATGCAGCCACTTTATTGCCAAGAGCTGTGGTAGCCAAGGCAAGAACATACATTGCTGGAGCAGCTGCTGATGTTCTGGAGGTACAAGCTCTTCTTTAAGCATTAATAGATAGAAATGATCACATTTTCTATGTTATACTGAGTCAGCATCTTCTCTTTCAGGTTGGAGTAAGAACAGAGGGAATCCAGGAGGCTCTAATGAAGATGCCCAATATAGCTGATAATGCTGACAGGATCACCAAGATGAAGCGTGTCATTAAGGCGGTGAGTGAATGGGATTGGTTGGAACTACCTTAAAGAGTTGTTGAAAAAACAAATGAGTTCAGATAAAGTGTTAAAGGTTATCAAAGTTTACTCTGCTCTTCCATCCGCAGCTGACTGACTTGAAGTCTCTGCCCACAAACAAGCCCCTTGCATCCATGTATGTGAAATTCTTTGGGCAGGAAATTGCTTTTGCTCACATTGACAAGGACATTATTGAACAGGCCATACAGGTATGACAGAACAACGTTTAAAAACAACTTACAACATAGAGCTCATTTTTTTAAATAGAATGTTCCATTATATGTATAATTTCTTTTTAAAATGAAGTTACATTATATCTATTATTTTCTGTAGCTGTCAACTGGACCTTCTGCACATGCAATTGGAAGAAAGGCTCTGAAGGAACTGTTGTCTGGAGCCTCCTTCCAGTACGCAAAGCCTCTGCTAGCTGCAGAGGTACGTCGCATCTTCCCTACAGCTGTTGGTGTTCCCATGGAACTCAGTTTCTACACTGCTGCCGTAGCTGCTGCAAATGTACAAGGTAAGTTATATCCGCCAACAGAGTAATTTGAACGCCTGTTGTTACAATTTTGATCAAATCAAGATGTTATACTTGTGTTCTTTCCAATCCCACAGTCAAAGTGGCCATGACTCCTCCACTTCCTGAGGAGTTCCATCCTGCCCAGCTCTTGAACACAGACATTCAGCTGCATTTAGAGATGACACCAAGGTAGTATTTGTTCATTTTGCCAAAGTGATACTAATGCACTTTGACACTAATCATTTTTTATGAAAAGGTTACCTCTTGGGATACAATTATTGTTGCAATTATTTATTTTTCATGTTTCAGTGTTGCCATGCACACATTTGCTGTGATGGGAGTGAACACTGCCTGGATCCAAGCTACCCTTATGGCAAGGGCAAAAGTACACACAATTGTCCCAGCAAAAATGGCCGCTAAAGTTGACATTGCCAAGGGCAATTTCAAGTTTGAGATTTTGCCTGTTCAGTCTGAAGATCACCTGGCAACTGTGCGGTATGAAACTACTTTTTTAAGCCTTGCATTCGAAAAAACGATTGCATTTTGTCCTGTGATATTTGAATGAAGTTCGTAAATCATTGTTACAGTGTTGAGAGTCTTGCTGTGGCAAGAAATGTTGAAGACCTTGAAGCTACTAAGATGATACCAATAATTCCTGCCAAAGAAGCACAACTGTCTGGAGATGCATTGAGATCAAAGATCTCATCTTCACAGGAAAGTGATTGGGTAAGAGGGGGAACATATTTTAACCATACCATTTGACCATTTACAGCATTAACTTCTTCATACACCCTGGAGATGTAATTTATTGTATATGTTTCAGTCCAGATCATCTGAACGGATTCACTCTGATTTGCCTTCCAATATCATTCCCAAAATGAGAAGGCTGTCTACACAACTGAAGAAGAAATTCTGTACTGCATTCAAAACCTTTGGTATCAAAGCATGCGCTAACATCGAATCCCAGAATGCTGCCCTCCTCAGAAACTCACCACTCTATACCCTTATCGGGAAACACTCGGTCACTGTTGATTTGTCACAAGGCAAGTGAAGTTACACATTACATATTTCATGGAAGTACAATTACAAACCAGTTGCAAAGTCAAATGTTTAATAATATTGTATTTATTTTTGGGGATAGCCTCAGGCACAGTCATTGAAAGAATGGAGATTGAGGTCCAGGTTGGAGCAGAGGCAGCTAAAAAGATTGTCAAAGTGATCACTGTGAATGAAGATGAAGAATCTCCAGAGGCAACGAATGTCCTTTTGAAGCTCAAGAAAGTCTTGGATTCTGGTCACAGGAATGGTACCAGATCTTCCTCCAGCTCCAGCAGTTCTAGTTCCAGCAGCTCTCGGTCTTCCTCTTCTTCTTCCTCATCTAGCTCGTCCAGCTCATCTAGCTCATCATCCCGTAACAAGAAAAGTCCGAATGTTGCTGCTGCTCCAGGTAACAAGCAGTCTAAGAGAGTACGTAGCAGCAGCAGCAGCAGCAGCAGCAGCAGCAGCAGCAGCAGCAGCAGCAGCAGTAATAGCAGCAGCAGTAGCAGCAGCAGCAGTAGCAGACGCAACAGCCAAAGGAACACCAGAAGATCACCAAACAACCGTTCTTCCAGCTCCAGCTCTTCCAGCTCTTCCAGCTCCAGCTCTCACATGTCAAAGGTAAGATAGAATCAAAAAGTACTCCTCTTCCCAAAAGAGAAATCCTATTACTGAAAGATAACTTATCTAATACAACAGGAACTCTACGACATGAAGTTCACCAAGGACCACGTCAACAAGGTAATTATTTAATATAAATGTAATGCAGGAAAAGAAATACCTACTTTGATTTGACTTGCCTCGTTACTCTTGCAGCACACAATCTCAAAGGAAGGAATGTCCCGCAGAAGCAGTGCAGCCAGCTTTGAGGCCATCTACAAACAGGTGAAACAATTGCCCTAACATAAAATGTCAACAATATTTTATTCTCGCAAAGCCTAAACTGACCCTGGACACAAGTATGAGAATAATTTCACTTTACATTTGGTCAGAACAAATTCCTTGGCAATGCTGTTGCTCCTTCCGTGACAATACTCATCCGTGCTGTGAGAGCTGACCATGCGGTGCAGGGATACCAGATTACTGCCTATGAGCAGCAGCAGCAGCAGCAGCAGCAGCAGCAGCAGCAGCAGCAGCAGTAATAGCAGCAGCAGTAGCAGCAGCAGCAGTAGCAGACGCAACAGCCAAAGGAACACCAGAAGATCACCAAACAACCGTTCTTCCAGCTCCAGCTCTTCCAGCTCTTCCAGCTCCAGCTCTCACATGTCAAAGGTAAGATAGAATCAAAAAGTACTCCTCTTCCCAAAAGAGAAATCCTATTACTGAAAGATAACTTATCTAATACAACAGGAACTCTACGACATGAAGTTCACCAAGGACCACGTCAACAAGGTAATTATTTAATATAAATGTAATGCAGGAAAAGAAATACCTACTTTGATTTGACTTGCCTCGTTACTCTTGCAGCACACAATCTCAAAGGAAGGAATGTCCCGCAGAAGCAGTGCAGCCAGCTTTGAGGCCATCTACAAACAGGTGAAACAATTGCCCTAACATAAAATGTCAACAATATTTTATTCTCGCAAAGCCTAAACTGACCCTGGACACAAGTATGAGAATAATTTCACTTTACATTTGGTCAGAACAAATTCCTTGGCAATGCTGTTGCTCCTTCCGTGACAATACTCATCCGTGCTGTGAGAGCTGACCATGCGGTGCAGGGATACCAGATTACTGCCTATGTGGACAAAGCTACTTCCAGGGTGCAGATCATCGTGGCTAACCTAGAAAAGGATAACCATTACAGAATATGTGCCGATGGAGTGTTGCTGAGCAACCACAAAGTTATGGTAAGCTTGAGGACCTCTGATGCCGTCTAAACTGACAAAAACAATGATTTAATAACAAAAGTAGTTTCATGGGCAATGAAGTAATCTACAAAAATGTCCCATTAAACAACACTCTACCTAACATTCTGTGATGTTGGTGCACAATATATTTAGTTTGTTCTTATGAACTTCTATCATTGTTCGTTTTGCAAGCTGTCTGAGGTCCAGCACAATATATATAATATATATATATAATATAAAATATGCACAATAAATCACCACACATTTTCCACTCTTAGGCTAAGATTGCATGGGGCGTTGAATGCAAGGAATATGATACGGAGATCACAGCAGAAACTGGTCTTGTCAATGAAAATCCTGCTCTCCGTCTGAAGCTGTCATGGGACAAGCTCCCAAGTGCCCTGAGGCGAACTGCAAAGAGGTACAATCTCTCATTTCACTGATAGTCATTCAATGCTATGACTTTGTGGTCTGTATCATGTGCAAAATTGCTTTATAAATGAGGATGTATGTTTAAAATGTGTATTACTGTCTTGATCCAGGGTCAGTGAGTCCCTTTACAGTGCTGCTATCCTGGCTGGGGTTAGTCAAGGAAAAGCCAAAAACATCAAGAAAGAGATCCAACTCACACTGGCTCTTATCTCTGCAAGACGGTTGAATATTGTGCTGAAGACTCCAAAGGTGAGGTAGTCATCTGTTTTAACTGATGTAACTATTACAGAAGCTAGTTTTCCATTACTGTACATTTACTTCATTGTCGTTCCTTACAGCTGACCATGTCCAAACTGGCATTGAGTCTCCCTATTGCTTTGCCTGTCGGAGACACCGCTAGTGAGCTTTCTGTGCTCCCAGACAACTTTGTCGACCAAGTGTACTACCTGTTTTCCAAAGCCAATGCAGGTGAGAAGAGTCTCATCAGAATCTGTTTTTATTCGCTATGCAAGATATACAAACGACGAATCTAACATATGGCAGGAAGAGCAAAACATGCACTATATACTATTATATATATATATATATTATATATATATTATACTGTATATAATATATATATATATATATGGAACATCCTCATCTTCAAAATAATGTTTTAAGTGTGAATGGTTTAGTAAATGGTGTAATGATTAAACTTTTTTTTCACTCTAGCTGAATGTAGCATGGATGGAAACACACTGACCACATTCAACAACAGGAGGTTCCAGAGTGACATGCCACTCTCCTGCTATCAAGTTGTGGCTCAGGATTGTACACAAGAGCTCAAGTTTATGGTTCTGTTGAAGAAGGACAATGATCAGAACCACATCAATGTGAAGATATCTAACATGTGTGTACTCAATAACAAACACAACTAAATTGGTAGCTAAAATGACAAAAACAAAATACGATTGATGCTCATTTGGGAAGTATTTTTACAATATAACCAAATTAACTCATTTTCCCCAGCGATATTGACCTGTACCCCAAGGACAACAATGTACTGGTGAAGGTCAATGGACGGGAAATTCCTATAAGCAGCCTCCCATACCAACATCCTACAGGTTATTTTCAATGACTGTAAACTATTAACATCCTTTAACAGTGAATCAAGTTGCATGTTTAGCAATGTCAAAACAATCATGATTATTATCTTCCTGAATATAGGCTCCATCCAGATCAGACAAAGCGGTGAAGGGATCTCTCTCAATGCTCCAAGCCATGGTCTCCAGGAGGTCTACTTGGATGAAAATTCATGGAAGGTGATAGAAACCTTTCAATAAGATGTTTTAATTTCACCGGATAGGTAAACGACTTGGTAAAGATTATGGAAGTAAGATAAAAGAAATTGAGCTCTTTTCCTTTTGAAATTCAAGGTCCAAGTTGTGGACTGGATGAAGGGTCAGACCTGTGGTATTTGTGGTAAAGCTGATGGAGAAGTCAGACAGGAGTTGCGCATGCCCAATGGACGCCTGAGCAAGAGCCCAGTTAGCTTTGCCCATTCCTGGGTGCTTCCAGCTGAAAGCTGCCAGGACGCCACCGGTAAAACAGTTTTTACAAAGAAATTTGAAACTGTATGGGTTTAAATGTTGTCTCTGAAATCCATCTTTCTATTTGAGCAAAGGACATTTGCATTATTACAAACCTATCAGAGTGTATGTTGTTTATTTAGAACTAAAGAATACTTTCAAATTCTAGAATGTCGCTTGAAGCTTGAATCTGTGAAGCTGGAAAAACAGATGGTTATCAAAGACCAGCAGACTACGTGCCTCTCAGTTGAGCCTGTTCTGCGTTGTCTGAACGGTTGCTACCCAGTGAAGACCACCCCTGTCACTATTGGCTTCCACTGCCAGCCAACTGGTGAGTGCATGATTGACTACGTATGTTTGGCTGAATTAATATGCACCAAAATGTACCAACAGCTTTTAACAAAAAACATTTGTTACCCATATTTACTTAGATTCCAACCTGAACCGTTCAGAGGGTAGCAGCATCTTTGAGAAGAGTGTGGACCTAAGGGAGACAGTGGACGCCCATGTGGCCTGCCGTTGCACCGCTCACTGTGCTTAGTCTCATTGTGGTTTCTACCACAATTTCCTTGCTTGGAATATTTTGGCGAATGGCTTTGTGTTTGATGTAATTACGAATAAATGCCAAACTGCATTGAAAAGACAAGTAGGTTTCTTGAACATTATTTGAAACATTTTGTGACAACGTGTCATGACACTCTCCTCTCTTGTACTTTGACAAATCTAGAAGAGAATTGTTTCTTTAGTTTGTTTTTAAATTCTATTCTACACGCCAATCCATTTTTGGAAAAAATACATTATTAGGTTTTATAACGTTAGTTTTTATAATGTTGAGTTAAACTACATGCTACACCACTTCTGGCAGCATAGGCAACAACACGGGTCAACAAGGCCAATCTTAATAAACACCCATCTGATCTAGTGTTAGGAATTATTAAATGGCACAGGTGCATCAGTGCTTGTGTTGCAAATGTACTGCAACGCATTGTCTGCTTGGATGATATGGGACTCTCCTTTACCATAAGATAGTGCCACTTCTCTAATTTCAGAGTAAATCACATTTTGGCTGCAGGGCAGAGAGATATTGGAAGAAGAGCAGACAGATATTAGTAGATAATTTGACACATACAAGAAGAAGAGTGAAGAACTAGAGAGGTGAAGACATATTTGATAATACCCAATTTCTCTGAAAATACCATGTCAATAAAGGTAATCGACGAGAACAAGTTCAAGGTAATATCAACATAATTATTACATATGTATGGTGCAGGTGTATGATACTCTCAAGTTGAGGATCACAGAAGACTGGACAAGGAATACAGGAAATCAGGGAGTTGAATAGTATCACAGTATGGGAAAATATTATACAATTAACATAGCCTTCAACAAGCACTGAAATAAGACACTGCTGGATAGCTTATGTTTACGTCTTTAGATAGGAATCCTAGAAATGGCCTTGACGTTTCTTCTGGAGGAAGGTATGCCCTAACTCCTACTCTGACTTATGTTGTTTTGAGGAGGGGCCCATGTTTAGGAAGTCAGCTGATGACAACCTATATTCATGTGTGAGTGTGACAATGAGGACTTCTGGCAATTAAGAACCAGTTAACAGAGGAATACCTGGAATAGAATGATTAAATAAATGTATAGCTAAGATATAGAAGAAGAAAAAACGGTGTGGATCATAAGGGTTAAAACAAAAACAAATTATTTGAAAAAGCAGGAAAATAACTGAAGGTAAAACTAATTTTTAAATTAATGTGCTACCCCTTTATCTTATTTTATTAATGAACTTGTGTATTTAATACACCTTGAAGGATGGCATCCAGTTTTGCTGTACAATGATGACAATAAAGATATTTTGAAAATGTGTTTACTTGAACCCCTTCTTGAACTGCCACCTTAACGTGGTGGAGGGGTTTGAGTGCTTGGATGATCCTAGGAACTATGCTGTCGGGGGTAATAAGCCCCTGGTAGGGTCTCCAAAGGCAAACTGGTCCTAGGTGACTAGCCATACTTAGCGCTGTTCACCCACCCCCTATGATGACAAGACCAATGGCCTTGGTGGCTGGGTCTTTGCCCATGGGACCCGGCCAGGTTTAGCCTGAAAAGGCAACAAGGGACCGCCTTCCTGTAGGCCCACCACCCACAGCAAGGACCGTAGGGGGCCTGGTGCAGTGTGCATTGGGAAGTGGTCAGGGGCAGGTGCCTGGACGAATGAGGCCATGTACACAGTCTCTAATGTTGGTGGCATGGAATGTCACTTTACTGGCGGGGAAGGAGCCGAGCTTGTGCGGGAGGTTGAGTGTTACCGGTTAGATATAGTCGGTCTCACCTCCACGCACAGCTTGGGTTCTGGGTCCATCATCCTTGAGAGAGGCTGGACTCAACATTTCTTTGGCGTTGCCCGTGGGGAAAGGCGACAAGCTGGTGTGGACTTGCTTATAGCCCTGCGGCTCAGCCGCCACGTGTTGGCATTTACTCCAGTGAACGAAAGGATCGTGTCCTTGCGTCTTCAAGCCGGTGACAAGTCTCTCACTGTTGTGTCGGCCTATGGGCCGAATAACACTGCAGAGTACCTGGCCTTATTGGAGTCCCTGGGCGGGGTACTGGACAGTGCACCGACAGGGGACCCCATTGTTCTGCTGTGGGACTTCAACGCCCACGTGGGCAATGACAGTGACACCTGGAGAGGAGTGATTGAGTGAGGGAAGGACGGAACGTGAGATTGACAGGCGGATCGGTGCAGCGGCTGTAGTGATGCAGTCTCTGTATTGGACGGTTGTGGTGAAGAAGGAGCTGAGCTGAAAGGCAAAACTCTTGATTTACCGGTTAATTTACATTCCTACTCTCACCTATGGTTATGAGCTTTGGGTAATGACTGAAAGAACATGATAGCGGATGCAAGCGGTCGAAATGAGTTTCCTCCACAGGGTGGCTGGAGGGTGGCCTTAGAGATAGGTTGAGGAGCTTGGTCACACTGGAGGAGCTCAGAGCAGAGACGCTGTTCCTCCAAGTCGAGAGGAGCCAGCTGAGGTGGCTCGGGCATCTGTTTTGGATGCCTCCTGGATGCCTCCCTTGGGAGGTGTTCCGGGCATGTCCTACCGGGAGGCGGCCCAGACCCAGGACACGCTGGAGGGACTATGTCTCTCGGCTGGTCTGGGAACGCCTCGGGATCCCCCGGAGGAGATGGAGGAGGTGTGTGTGGAGATGGAAGTCTGTGCCTCCCTGCCCGGATGAGCGGAAGAAAATGGATGGATAGATGGATGGGTGTTACTTGAATATAGTGTACAGCTCAGTGTACTTTTATATTGTAGAGATTCATGTTAATATGCATTCATAAAAGTCGAGATCCCTGTGTGGACCACTGCTAACTGTTCATCGCAAGTGATAGACAACTGGGACCAATTCTGTATTCTAAACAGGAGGTAGATAACTGGGATTAGAGCTGGATCCTGAGTAGGTGAAAGAACAAGAAAATAAATGGCAGGAAGGAGCAGGCACCAAGGTCTGATTCTCAAGCCTGGTAACAGCAGAAAGTATAATCTATAAAGTATAAAAGGAGAGTATTCTCTCCTATAGTACTCTCAGCCAACTCCAACACTCCTCTGATTGCAAGCTCTTTTTATTGAGCACATAGTAAAAACTGTGCGAATGTGACAAGTGAGAGTGTGACCTTCTAATCTACTAAAATGGGCTGCTTATACAGTGTGAAGAAGAGAAACTTTCAGATGTTAGTTGCACAGTCGGTTTGGTTATATGATAAGCTTATCTTTTACAGATGTGTCTGAGAACAACATGTACAAGACTCTCAGTATGATTATTTTTTACTCACAGGGGTTGTGGACCTGAAAGGTAGGCTGAGAAGTAACTGTTCTGCTTTAATATGACAATACATACAAGATTACAATACAAGATGCAATACATTTATGACGGGGGAAACGAAGCTTTCTGAAGCAACTAGGTATTTCACAACAATTTTGTACAAAAAGTCTCGCTTTTTCGAAGTGTTCTAAAAATCCTCGCCATAGGGACATCTGCTGGTCAATTCCTGCAATCCGTGGCAACTGTATCGAAAAATAGAACGAATAAGAGTGACGTCAAGTCCTCGAGACGTCAGTCTTATAAAAAATATTGGTTACGTGACAAATGTTTAATTTAGTTTTGATATATGTTATCATATATCTTGCTGTATTACACAATAAACAACGTATCGTCTTTACTATTTTGCAGACATGACGTCTACTTTGAGCTACAAATGATCGGACTTTGATTAACGATTAGAACTACATTTCCCAACAATGTGTTCTAACCCGCGAACCGGGCTCTCATGACAATTTCTGAACGCAACAAAGTCACCCGGAAGCCAAAAACAAAACAAATGTCCTATTATGGGCCGTTGTAACAGCTTTCTAAAGATGCGCTTTCAATATTGATTTTCATGCTTTATGGCTAACTTATCAAATATTTTTATATATCATTTTTGTGAACATGTATATAAGCAATCGACGAAAGTGTTGTAGAACTGTACCAGTAACCTACTTGACATAATCAGCTAGCTTTCTATCGTGGAGTGTGTTTTTGTCAGCCAGTGAAGAGGTCCTCAAAGCATTAGGCAATGCTTATGGTTACTATTTTAGTGTGTAGCCTGTTGTTGGTTGCAAAGGGGGAAGATGAGGAATGGATCGATCCGCACGATATGTTGAATTACGATGCAAGCACCAAGACAATGAAAAAAACAGCGGAGGTAAACTATCAGAGCTAGTTAACTTATTGGCTACATTGTACAGTATGTGTCCCGCTCCGATTGTTGGCTACTAGTTAGCGGCTGTACACTACATAATAGATAAGGCTTTACACCGTTTTATAAACACGTCATTAATGTGTTCTTGATTATTGACAGCCAAGAAATTACGAATATGTGCCGACTAAAAGAAGAGAACACATCCAAGATTCGAATCAAATTGACATTACAGAGTGCAACGTCAAAGTCCAGGGCCTACAACGAGAGGTAAGTGAAGCTCCCTTTTAGAACTCGTTAGTCTACTATCCGTCTTGGATAAGTTATCTATTGCCACTTTTAATAGCTTGGTTGGGTTGCAAATGGCAATACAAAGTGTCATGAACACGTTATGTTTTGTGATCCCCCTATGTCCGGGATCCTGACAGATTGCAGCGCTCGCCCAGCAGCCCTCATGTCACCCTGCATTCAAGCGGTTCATCACCAAGCTCCTGAAGGAAATTCATAGAGTAGGCCATGTAAGTACTGTAAAGTTCTACTGATCCTGAAATACAATCCAAACATTTTGCCTATGTCAAAACTCCCCTTCCCCTTTATGTGTTTACTTCATTAGCCCAGTCACTCCAGTGAAGTCTACTATGACGCTAAGGTGAAACTGTCTCATCAAGCCATGTCAGAGATCAAGAAGCTTCTAGATGGCATTGAAAGCTGGAGAACGGGCGCATTGGATGACGCCCTTAGTCAGATCCTAGTGGATCTCAAACCTCATGACTATGAGGCCTGGAGGTGGCACTTTGAAGACACATTTGGCGTGGAGGTGTTCACGGTCATACAGGTGAAGTGCTTTATCTGTCTGCGTGCAACAGTGTTGTCTAAACTGGATTGGGATTTACCAATCAATGTTTAGCTATTGACAGTATCGATGTCTTTTTTTCTATTTCAGATGCTCGTCTGTGTGATGATTATAGTGGCCATTATCTGTACTGAGATATTGTCTGTCGTCTCTTGGTTTGTCCAGTTTAAGAGGCTATTTGCTATATGCTTCTTCATCAGTATTGGCTGGAATTGGTTGTATCTGTACAAGGTGAGACACGTTCCTCGGTTGCTAGGCCATTGTATACAGCAGGGGTGCACAAATAGTGTGTGTGTGTGGGGCTGGGGGGAGGGTATATACTTGGTGTGGCGTGTGAGATCTGAATCGACTTTCCAGACTTTTGAGCACGCCATTCTACATTGTCTCTCTCTTTAGCTTCTCTCACTGTCTCTCTCCTAACATACATTGTAAACTTCCACTTTGATTGAGTTTCGTGAAATATTTAAATAACGCACGATTTGGCAAATACATTGTAGTGTGGAGCACTATCTGGGACTTTTGCAGTTGCGCTGAGCCCATGTTTGTTGAAAATAACAGTGGCTTCATCAGTATTAAAGTTATTTAAGGGAAACGTTTCTAGGTCCAGATAAATGTTTCACCACTTCTGCCAGCTGTGCACTGCCGATATACAGTGTTTAATACTATGTATAATATATGAGGTGTCAGCAAGAATTGGAGTAATTGAAATCATGTATTATTGTTTCTCTCCATACCTATCAGATTGCTTTTGCAGAGCACCAAAACAACTTTGTGAAGATGGAGAGCTTCAATGAAAAGTGCTCTGGATTGACAAAAATTGACTGGAGCGATAACTTAAAAGGTGAGACTAATGGGACTGGATACTGTTTTGGGACACAAAAATATTTTAGATACCCCTAACTAGTTTAGTTTTTCTATGCTAATACAATCGTAATGCTATATACCACATAAATGAATAGTGATGCATATCAGTATATGAAAAGATATCAATGTATTTTCTCTCTTTTCTGCAGAGTGGTACAGAAGCACTTGGACACTTCAGGATGATCCCTGTAAGAAGTACTACGAAGTCGTCTATGTCAATCCAATACTTATTGTACCTCCAACCAAGGTAATTTCTCCATAAAATTTGTCTTAACCAGAGTATTTCATTATTATAATGACAGTAAGTAGTAAATGAGTAGACATTTGTGACTACCCATAAGATACAGTATCCACCTCTACGGTCCATCGTCTCTCAGATTTTTTTTCTATGCAGGCCATCTCTGTCACCATCACCACATTCATCACAGAGCCATTGAAGCACATTGGCCAGGGTATTAGTGACTTTCTCAGAGCTCTCCTCAAGGACCTGCCAGTTACCCTGCAGATTCCAGTTCTTCTCACCATTGTGTTGTCCATCTTGGTATGGAACTTCCAAAACTGACTTCAAACATAAATGGCTGTAGAATACAATGCACCCTCCAGCATAAGTCACTTGTTTGATATTTCTGCATTGAAATTCCATCTATGAGTGATATGCTATTTCCATTTTCTTAAGGTCTTCCTATATGGCAGTGTCCAAGCAGCTTTCCAGCATGGCATCTTAAGGCCACTGACAGGCCACCGCAGGGACCCACCGCCTCCAGTATTGGGCCAGCAACAACCCCAGCCCCAACTCCAGCCCCACCTTCAACCTGCTCAAGTGAGGGATCGGCTAGCTGAGGGGGATGCTCCTCAACCTGCTCATCACCAAGCCCCTTTACAGAGAAACAACCTTCGGGAAAGAAGGCCAAATAGGGTCCGAGTTGAACCAGAGACCGTCTACGCAGAAAACCTCGGGCGGAGTGCTGACCGGTCATTCAGCGATGATGACGTTGACTTGCAAAGATTGGAGGGTGTTAGTGAGGCGGAACTTATCGCGGGGTTCTCCAACTTAGTGGAGAGTGATCCCACAACTGGGCAGGAAGTCCAGAAAGAGACAAGAGGAGCTACAGCGAGCAGCGTAGCAAGGGATGTTCAGGTCAAAACCTCTCAAGCTAGAGTGAATAACTCTCAAACCAAAGTAAAAGCCAAGAAGGACGATGCTGTAGCTGATTCTCATCTCTCAGACAACCCAGCTATTCCGGCGAACAAAGGACAACCCATACTAACAGCACAAGGGAATGATGCACAGGTAAACATTAATTGATGTTATTTTTTGCCTAAACTGAAATAAATAGGCTATTATGTTTAATGTTGTAGTCTTAGTAATGCACATATGTGGTCCCTCCTTTGCTTGTTTAAATGCTACAGCATTGTACATGCATAAATGGAATGGTTATTCAGATGCTTCAGAAATTGGTAAATAAGAACTTGTTTGCTTCTTTGTAATGTCTCTCCATATACATCATTTATTTTAAATCCCATTGCGTTTGTTTTCCTGGTCAATGTGCATGTTTCCTTTATATTTTATTGTCAAACTAGCTTTCCTGAAAACCTTTTATGTTCCATCGTTACATTTTGTAATGTTATTATTATTGTATTGACCTTGTAACAAACCTTGACATTTGTTGGGGTCGCTAGATAATTCTCACTAATATCCCTCTCTTCTAAATGTTCTCAATAGGTGAATGAGGCCTTACATATATCTTCAATCGTCACTGGACAGCATATCGAGACTATCGGATTGCCTGTACAAGAAACTGCCCCAACATCACAAGACTGAACTTTGTTGCTCCTGCTAAAAGCAATATGGATTTTTAAAATCAATGTTTGAGTTTATGGGCTTTTATGTCAGACTGATCCTTTTCTTTTTTATGTGAAACATCTTATGGATTTATCTGAAAAGTATTTGCAAGTATTTAGAATTGCATATCATGGAACGCTACAATCTGTGAAATATATAATTGATTGTATTCAATTGGTTGTTTTTCTAAATAAATCTGCTTTGTTAATTATTCAGGTATTTATTAAATAAGTGGGGAAATAAAAAAAAAAGGTTGGATTTAATCAAAATCCATATTCATTTGTCTTGGTATTATAAATTGTTCAGTATGTTGGTTTATAGACAGTACCAGAACCACGACTAGTGGCTTGTTCACATTTGTTTGCTCAAATTATTTAAGAATTCAGTTACAGACCACATACAGTAGGGCAAAAAAAGTTTTTAGTCAGCCACAAATTGTGCAAGTTCTCCCAATTAAAATATAAGCCCTGTAATTTTCATCATTGGTACACTTCAACTTAGAGACAAAATGAGAAAATATCCTGAAAATCACACATTTGTAAATAATTTATTTGCAAATGATGGTGGAAAATAAATATCCGGTCAATACCAAAAGTTAATCTCAATACTTTGTTATACCCTTTGTTGGCAATGACAGATGTCAAACGTTGTCTTTAAGTCTCCATAAGGATTTTACACAATGTTGCTGGTAGTTTGGCCCATTCCTCCATGCGGACCTCCTCTAGAGCAATGTTATTTTGTGGCTGTCGCTGAGCAACATGGCTTTTCAACTCCCTCCAAAGATTTTCTAAGTAGTTGAGATCTGAAGACTGGCTAGGCCACTAAAGGACCTTGACATGCTTACGTAGCCACTCCTTCATTGCCCGGGTGGTGTATTTGGGATCATGGTCATGCTGAAAGACCCAACCACATATAATCTTCAATGCCTTTTCAGATGGAAGGGTTTCACTCAAAATCTCATGGTACATAGCCCTATTCATTCTTTTCTTTACAAGGATCAGTCATCCTGGTCTTTTTGCAGAAAAACAGCCCCAAACCATAATGATTCCACCCCATGCTTCACAGTAGGTATGGTGTTCTTTGGATGCAACTCAACATCCTTTCTCTGCCAAACATGACATGTTGAGTTTTTACCAAAAAGTTATATTTTGGTTTCAACTGACCACATGACATTCTCTCAATTCTCCTCTGGATCATCCAAATGCTCTCTAGCAAACATCAGATGGGCCCGGACATGTACTGGCTTAAGCAAGGGGACACGTCTGGCACTGCAGTCTGAGGCACTGGTGGCATACTATGTTACTGATGGTAGCCTTTGTTTCTTTGGTCCCAGCTCTCTGCAGGTCATTCACTAAATCCCCAGGTCGAGGGAGATCATCAGTGGTCTTGTACGTCTTCCATTTTCTAATAATTGCTGCCACAGTTGATTTATTCACTCTAAGCTGCTTATCTATTGCAGATTGACTCTTCCCAGCCAAGTGCAGGTCTACAATTTTGTTTCTGGTGTCCTTTGACAGCTCTTTGGTTTTGGCCATAGTGGAGTTTTGAGTCTGACTGTTTGAGGTTATGGACAGGTGTCTTGCATACTGATAACGAGTTCAAACATTTGCCATGATACAGGTAAGGAGTGGAGGACAGAGAAGCCTCTTAAAGAAGTTACAGGTCTGTGAGAGCCAGAAATCTTGCTTTTTTGAAGGTGACCAATTATTAAATTTTCCACCACAATTTGTAAATAAATTCATAAAAAATCAAACAATATGATTTTCAGGATAAAAAAAAAATCATTTTGTCTCATAGTTGAATTGTACATGTGATGAAAATTACAGGCCTCTTATTGCACAATTGGTGGCTGACTTAATAGTTTTTTTGTCCCCCTGTAAACATGGTATATTTTAGACGTTCTTTCCCCTTGTATAAAAAATCTAACTAGACTTGTTATTTCCACGATGCAGCCATAAAACTGCCGCTTTGTGTGTCTTCATCCCTGTGGTGGTTTGGTATACAAATATGGCCATGCTATTTGTTTGTTAATAAATAAACCTCAGAACCATTGTGTAAAAGCATTGTGACACAAGGGTCATATCTTTTGTCACTTCCTGTGGCCTCCAAATGACATGGAACATAGAAACAAGACAGATGTCTGGAAGACTTGCATACTGTTGTTTGGTTCGTACGTCAAACCATACATTCGTTTTTTTCAAATGCTAAAACACATTTCACAAACGTTTCCTCAATGTTCCCCAATGTCTAAACACCCTTTTCTAAAGCTACATAAACACAACCACACCTTCTCACTTCAAAATTCAAACTTTCACACCAAAAGAGCAGCTCAAAGCTTTCAAAAATGTAAACACTACACACATCATTACACACTACAGCAAAACAATTGAAAACACAATGCTGAATTTGTGAGAAGGTTCTTTGTTTCTCAACTGCCAATGCATATTTTTAGAAACTTTACAGGAATGGATGTTCTTAGATCTCTGCAGAGGATTGGGCATTTAGATTTGTGAGTTTCATATGAAGAGGATTCATCTATAGTAAATTCTGCATGTACACTACTGTAACACAACTTCTTGCAAGCAATAGAGTACAATACCTGCTGTGTTGTCTGAATGCCCTGATAATGGTGGCCACGGTGAACCTACTCAGGTTTGGACGGACTCGTAGTCCTGCTTCAGCCATTGTCATGCCATGGACAATGACATGGTCAATGACTGTTGCTCGCATCTTGTCCGTAATGATGGTGCGAGGTTGTCTTGCTCTCCCTCCTGGACCTTATCATCTCCCTTGTTGGCCTGCTCCTCTTCCTCCTCTGATTTGCACTCCTCTTCCTCGTTGGCCTGCTCCTCTTCTTCCATGGCCAGCTCTTCTCCCTCCTCTGACTCAAATTCCTCTTCCCCTGACTCTGCCTTCATCCATTGTTTGTTTGGAATCTTCAGCAAACTGTGCACCCTGAACTTTCTTTTATACATGTGGTCACAACATTAGCAACAAGTGTCTTCAATTTTGAGTCGTTGTGTGTAATGAATGACGCCTGGTGTGTTGATTGTGTTCAAATATTGCCGACTGTGGCAAGCATTTTGCAACACATGAGCTTTCATTTGAGAATATGAGCAGAGTTCTTTTGCAACTTGTGTTTTAGCAAAGAAAAATGTGTTAAGATTTATGAGAACCGAGGATTATGTTTTGTGAATTGTGTCTTCATGTGAAATGTGTTTATGATATTGGAAAATGATGGCTAGATTTAGTAAATGTATTTAGACAACTGGTCATTTGGTTTAGAGGATTGGCTTTTGTGTTTTAGCATTTGAGAAAAACTGTAACCTTAACCACAACGTGTCAATTCAAAAATCCAATGTATAATTTGTAGTGATCTTCAATGGAAAACCATTACATACAGAAAGAAATTGTATTTTTATGTAGAGCTTATTTAATTCACCTTATTGATTCTGAAGGAAATTCAAGATGTGACACTATGTAATATTCCATCAAAACGGTCACACTGCATGGTAACTGTGATGGAATTCACAATGATACATCTTTCAGGACATGCAGAAAAAAGAAGACTATTTAGTTAATGTATTGAACTATCCTGGACCCACATGTGATATGCTGTATTTGCCTTCGAACCTAAGACTAATTATACAAGCGTTCCAAGCAGGTTCTACTTTTAAGGGGTCTTAGTTGTGTCTCAGGGGAATGATTGGTCCAGAATGGGGAAGTACTAATGACATCACAGACCATTAAGTTAAAGGTTTGTGATGTCATCAGTACTTGCATGGCTTTTCACATTCTATCTGCCTAGTCATGTCTTTAACAGTCTCGACCCCATTGAAGAGTTGACCAAGACAGCATCACTAATCAATTAAACATTTTATGTGCATAAATTCACACATATGTAAATTGAGAATATCATTCAGACTATTTGAGAAAAGATTCCTCAATAACTATAACTACAGACTCTTTTAAAAATATACAAGTGCATAGAACTGGTCCACATCCATTATACTTGCTGTCCCAATTTATACTTTTGACAGCCGGAAAGCCATCTGTACTTCTCAAACATCATAAGCATGCCACCAAAAATGGATGTATACAACAGTATATCTATTGCGTCAAAACAAGGGCATATTTAAGTCTTTATGGTCTTAATTTTCTGCAGCTCAGAAACTTGGATCTCCAAAGCCGACACAAGTTTGTAGCTCCTTAATCTCTTGCAAAATTGACTCTTTCGGTAGTTTAAACTGTGAGGGAGGAGAAGGGAAATTGTTTGTGTTGACTTTTAGTACGCATGTACATATTAGGAAACAACTTCAAGAATATGAGGGCATTACTACTGGACATACCTTCATGGCATATTTATAGGATTGCTCAGCTTCAGGTTTCCTTCCAGTCTGGAATATAAAACCCAATTAAGAACATGGTGATATCAGGGGTGGGATCTTTTGATGTATATAGTGCATCAGAGAAATCTCAAAGATCGAGCAGACGGTGTTGACTCTCAAGCGTAGATGACAGGTGTTCACTCAGCACTCACCTGTAGACAGACAAGCGTCAGGAAACCCCACACCTCTGAATTCCCATTGTTTAGCATGTTCGCCTCAGTCAAGGCTTCCTCTGCTTCAGTGAGCTCCCCTAGCTATGAAGATTCATATTCCCATACAAATGCAGGCATACACATACACAACCAAATATATAAGGTTTATGCTTAATAAATTCTATGATTCACTAAAGTTAATACAACAAAGTGTGAATATATGCATAAGTATGTTTTTGTTACCCGGTAACAAGCGATGCCCAGTCCCAGCCAGGTAAGACATGACGGGGTGCTCATGCAGGCACGTAAATATGTCCTTTTTGCCATCTCGTACTACAAACAGATTTCAACACATGGGTTTTTCCTTACAATCGAAACCACAGATGAGGATGGAGAAAAACAATGATTATCCAAAACAACCTCATGGTAAAGTTACCTAACCCTCTCTAGTTGACGTGTGAGTGTGTGTGACCCTGCGCGTCTCACATTTGCCTCCTCCAGGTAGATTGAGCCCAGACGTAGATAGATGGGATGCGTGTCCGAAGCGTCCGCCACAAAGTCTAGAGTCCTCTCATAGCACTCCTGAGCCTTCTTGTGCTCCCCCATCTGGTAGTGCAAGTGACCGTACAGAGCCCACACGTCCGGGTCCTGCAAGAGGGGCTGTGTAAATATCTTGAAAAGACGCTGGCCTGGTCTAAGTTGTCTTCGATCTGCACCTGGAAGCTGACGTTGAGTGCCTCCTGCAGGCTGAGCTGGGCTCTGCCGTACTCCGCCCGCAGCAGATGCAGCTTGGCCATGGCCAGGTGATACGAGCTACACACGCCCCCCTCTGGACACAACAGTTCCTGTGCCAGAGCTCGCTGAGCCATCTGCTCACACAGTTTACGCAGACACACACACAATATACGCAGACACACATACACACAGAATACACATACATACACACAGTATATGCATACGAATACACACGAGAATTTATTTAAATTAATGGATCTCACGGTTATGTTGTATGTTCCAGCTGTGGTTATATTGTCTGCTGTGGTTATATTGTCACATCCACTATGTCACATTTGAAAGGGGCAAATTAGACCAGTGGCTAAGAATGCTGACCTGTAGAGCATTATTCTGCAACAGGAACTGCACTGTCTCCATGTAGATGGTGGAGTTGAGTCTGATGGGCGTGGCTACCAGTCTCGCTGTAGTCGGCTCAGGTTCCACCCCTCCGTTCAAGACCTCCCCAGATCTGTTTCCCTCGCTGCTCTGAGATCCAGGCGCCCCACTCTCACTGCCTCTCTCTCCATCTGCACTAGGGGAACAGCGCCAGTCACACACGGCACATGACATGTTTGACTTTTTTATCTACTCAGAACTTCTATCCAAAGTGACATCCAAATAACGCATATAAACCATACAGCAGATCAAGGTTAAGAAGTGAAAACTTTTACGGTTAATTTGACAGTGTGAAATGCTTGGTGCTGCCACTGTCTTTTTCTTTGGCTCACCTGTCCTATTGGTGCTGGGGGACTCTGGGACAGCCCGTTCTGGTTCCACCTCCCCGACAGCCCCTGCCTCTCCAGTGTCTGGTCTGCAAGCTGGAGTCACCGCCAAGCAGGTCTTCTGCTGCTTGCTGGCCTCCAGGAAGGCCATCTCTGCCTGGATGGGGTTGTCCTGGCTAAGGTAGAACAAGCCTGGACACACACAAACAAACCAGTCAAGCAAAGATTTTTTATAAATCTCTTAGAAAAGAACAAAAAGGTTCCAAATGGTGTCCCAGTAGGGTCTCAGGTAGAACAAAAATAGGTTATACCCATTGGCACTTGCTTTTCACAATATATGCTTCATGTTTTAGCTGCCTGCAATGTTTTTGGGGCTATCTCGTTGTTTATGATCATTGAGCTGCCCACTTTTTGTAAAGTTCTTTCCTGTCAGTCGCTTTGGATAAAAGTGTCTGCTAAATGACTCAATGTAAATTTAATGTAAATTGGTTCTAGCTAGTTCATGGAATAGTCAACAGCGTTTATGTACTTGGAACCGTAGGGTTCTCTGAACAATTGTCATGGTTTTCGGGTTTACGCAATAGTTTGCCTTCTTTTTAAGAGCGTACGCTCTTAGAGTTGTGTGTGTCCATCGTAGAGCACTTCTGCATGCATGCTCTCACCAAACAGCGTCCAGGCCGCCACGCTGGAGGGGTCAACACACGTGGCTCTCTCAAAGAAGGTCTCAGCCTCTTCGTGGCGCTCCCCCATCTCTGCCAGGACACCGCACATCATCAGGCTACAGGGTGGAAAACACTGTTAGCCAATCCCAGTCGGGTAAAACGTTCCCAGCTTGGTGCAGCGTCGTTAAAGCTGTAGGCTGACCTGCTCTGCTCACCTGGGTAGATGTGCCTGGTCGATGGACAGAGCGTAGTGGAAACACTCCTCAGCCTTCAGGTAGTCAGTACTCAGCATGTAAAACGCCCCGTAGTCAAACCAATGGGACGGCTTATCACGCTCTCGACTTAGCCGCTGTACAGTCAGCAAAAACCACCCAGAAGACAACATTGTTCCGGTGAGAAAAAATCCCAGAAAATGCCCAGTTCTACCAGTAAGAACGCTAAGGGACAGAATGGTGAATGAACCCATGTAGTGTTGTGATGAATAGGTTTATATGTTTATATATATGGATGTTGGCAGTCTTGTGCATGTCAGGGTCAGTGGCAGCACACCTCCTGGTAGTACTGAGAGGCGAGCTGATAGTCTCCGCTCAGCTGGGCCTCCCTGGCAAAGTGTCTGAGCTGGGCACAGTCTAGCAGCAGGAGAGGCCGGCTCTCCTGAGCGTCCACGGATAGGGTCTGGACAGAGGGGGGAAAGAGAGCAGGAAAAAAATAGGTTGATGGGTTGGTCAAATGGCTGGGTGATTAGGGAGTCAGGCTGTTGGGTTAGGGTTGAAAAAAGTTGTGTTTATGAAGTGATGTATTGTCAAGTATGGTGACCCATACTTGAAATTAACCCTCTGCATTTAACCCATCCAAGTGCACACACAGCAGTGAATTCCTGCTGGTGCGAGAATTGAGCCAGCAGCTTGTGGGTTACAGGCCTGATTCCCTAGCCATTAGGCCACGACTTCTCCCCTATGTTATGGGGAAGAGACTTCACCCTTGCCTCAGGGTGGACTATCCCTGTACCTACTGTAAGTTGCTCTGGATAAGAGTGTCTGCAAAATGACTAAGTGTAAAAGTACATTACAAAATGACGTGGCACAAGCCTCTGTGAACACATCTCAAGACACATAACAGTGTCATGTAGTGGTAGGTGTGTTTTGCCTTGTTGAGAGCCATGTGCATCTCATCCACCAAGAACATGTGGAGCTGGCTGAGGAACACTTGGAGCTGTTCAGGGTCAGCGAAGGCTTCGGTCCTCAGCATCTTCTCCCGTACGATCTTCACCACAGAGTACTGAGAGATACACACGGACAGGCAAAAGGAAGAAACGCTTCTGCTATGTTTCCTCATTTAATCAACATTTCACACTTTTTATAATTTTATTTGATTTTCATTTGTATTTTGACTTTATTTTTATAAAGCTATATCGCTTTTTAAAGGACCATAAGAGTGAAAAAACAACCAATAACATCCTCTTATCTCCTACCTTCATCTGCTCTTTGAAAGCAAAGAACTTCCCAGAGTAGTTGAGCTCTCCCAGGAGCTGAGTCTTGCGCTCTTCCTGTGTGTTTGGATCCAGCAGCTTGCATCCAGGCAGGAAGGCCGGTCCAAATAGCTGCTTGTACTGCTCCAGAACCTGGCCCGCTACACTGGCAATCTGGATGTGGTACCCCTGGACGACCTAAGACACAACAATGGCAGTCAGCGCTACTGCACACCAGCAGGAGGACGCAGGGAGACGTGGTGGATGGCAAAATGGCCACTTCACAGTTGTGAAGCGCGGTGTTGTAATTACTCGTTCTGCTCCAGCGGGTCTACGAGGCAGGTGGGGTCTGGGGGGAAGCAACTCCTTCACCCTGTACAACAGACGGACAAAAAATGTTTTGTCTCTCTTCCGATTATTACTCACTTCCCATCCATACTAGTTGGTGTTCTGAGTACAGTGACGAGGCAGTACCAATCTAATGATAAACATGTGTGACCTCTTTTATGCCCCTCGATCCTTTCAATCTCAGTTGGTGCTGTCGCTGTACCCTACCTTTTAGCCAGATCCTCAGGCGGTCTCTTTGGTACCAAGGGCTTCTCTAGAGCTATTTCAATGATGATGTAGGTTCTGGAGTCTGCGTACATCTGCGAACATAGACCCAGGGGTGTGGAGTGTTCTGAGAGACTGAAGCGTGACTCGTGGTTAGATCCTTCTCAGTGATGGTGCCACTCACCTGGCCTTCTGCGTTGACCTGCAGCTCCACCTCAGTCACGCTCTCTGCTGTAGTGGGCTTCACTGTGGCCCCTGGCTGATAATGCAGTGCAACAAAGTGTATCACTTCTAAGATCCCTACGACTTTGTTTGGGGTTGGACAAGGGTGCAGCGGGCTGATTTACACAGGCCGGAGTCTACTTAGATAAGTGCTGTGCTATGCTAAGTCACACTGTAACTGAGACCAAAGGTTGCTTTCTTGGCAGCCACTTACTTTTTTGGGCAATTCCTTGGCGTCCTTCACGACCCGTTGGCCATCGAAGGTCCTGCTGGGGGCGGCTTTGCAGGACCCCATAGACGAAGGAGGTCTGCCTCTTCCCTGCCCACCCCTGGCACCATCCTTCAGAATGCTAACGTTGCGCTTTGCCTTTGAAACACACAAGGTTACCCAGGTGATAACTGGGAGACCGGAAAGGAGTTCCGCGAAGCTCAGAGGCATTCTGCAGAGATCGTCAGGGAACTTATGATGGAGTTCAGAAAGGTGGAAATCAGGCGACTACAAAAAACTGATTACTATCAAAGTCCTTGAATGACACAGGGAGCAAGATACATTCAAGAGTCCACAATACGGTGGTAACAACAGCATTGTACATTGCAGTTAATATCGTTATATGACTATATTTATGTGTAAGGTGTTTTATGAACAATGTCTTCATTGTTCCTTTTTAATTCAAAGTTGTAATGTCGCAATTCAAAAAAGAAAATTATTAATCAAATATCTTCAAAAACACCTTTGAACAGAATCTAACTGACATGCTCCTCTGACTCAGTCTTACCGCCCCTATTCCTCTCCTTACCTGCTGTACTGCCCTGTCACCGAAACAGGGCAATTTACAACCTTCCATCTTAAAGTGATTTTATACGTGCCATGCCTACAAGCTGCTTCCCCTTGTTGGTCTGCCCTCACCTTAGCGAGCAGCTCAGAGTCGTAGAAGGGGTAGACTCTGTAAGCTCCTCGGATACGTCTTGCCCCGGGATACAGTAGAGGGGCCATGTCGATGTAAGCCACGCCATGGAAGGAGATCTGGGACTCGTCCTCAGCTTGCTAGCACCCAAACAGAGACGACCATTTTCTTTCATACTTGTAAATACACAACAGAGGGAGTTGATTGTACTGCTATGGCTAGCACCACACTATCTGAGACACAGCTGGACTCATCTAACGTAAGCTGTCTCTGGTCACCAAATTTGACATTGTTGAGAAACAGTATAATCAGAGACATCTAATGTCTTGCGAGTCCTATACAGACCCATCACATTCAGTTAAGGTGAGATTCATTTAGATCTACTCTGATGCTCTGTGATGCTCTATGATACTCTGCAATGCCCTGTGATGCTCTACGATGATCTGTGAGGCTCTATGAAAAGCTGTGATGCTAAATAATGCTCTGAGAGGCTATACGACCCTCTGTGATGCTTTGTAATTTGCTTTGTGGCATTTTGCTCATGTAATCTCACCATTGCCGGTTTCCCAGGTTTTCCTCCCTTCAGGGCTCCAGCCTGCACAGACCTCATGACCTCGACCGGCCACAGTCGACTCCTCGCTATGCTATGGGTCAAGCTGTGCAAGGTAGAAAGGAGAAGGGTTTTGGTGAGATGAAGGATAGCCACACTAACCATTCTTATATATGTTGCATGTGTCAACAGCAGGGATCTCAGCTGAGTTCAGCTGATCTCAACAGGGTGCCGCCGCTGAGATCCGTCGTACCAGACAGCGCCACCTGCATCCAGGAAGCAGCGTCGCTCCACGTCCCAGCTCACTCTCTTTTTGTTAGTCTCCGCGTCAACGCGGAAATCTCGATCCTAGGAAACACAAGGACAGATTAAGAAAAGGAATTCGTTGGCTTGCGCAAACCTATACATGCTGGTAATACACATTATTTATTTGAAGGGTCTCAGAATTTTTTGTATGAGATGTTTCATATATTTAGGTAGAATGCTACTGTGGATCAGATCTGTTTCTTTTATATGATTCAAGGTAGTACTTGAGTGCGTGAAGGTTAGAGTACCCCAATGCTGGTCAGGTCTCCATCCTCCAGCTCGATTGAGTCTCCCTCAATGGACGCCCCTGGGATGAACTGAGCTCCAGGGGCCAACAAGGGCCCCAGGGGCCACTTCCTGGGCCTGCCAACAGGTTCTCTGTCTCCACCTGCTTTCAATAATCCGTTGGAAAACCACAATATTTCCTCTCTCTGTGAAGAAACAAAACATATATGCACACACATAGTATTTCAATGATGCTTCAAGTTCAAAAGCACCAGTGTGGTCTGAACAGTTGTTTACTATGTTGATAGAAGCTTTATCATTGGATAAAGATGACGGAATGTCTCTTGCACCTCGGCTGTGAGGGGTATCTGCAGTGCAGCCACATAGTCAGACCCTGATGCAGGGTTCCATACATCTGGGACGGAATAGGCTGTCTCCACCGTCATTTTCAACAGGTTGGATTCTGACAGTTGGACAACAGAGAGCAGAGGCTCCGGCACACAGACGATCACATCTAAAGATGGCTGGGTACCAAGCAGAATGGGGCGGAGCAAATTACAGACAAGCTCTTGTATTGCAAAAGATATGTTAGTGAGAATCGTTCATTGTGTCCCTGCTGGGTTTGACGTTGAAAAACTTGATGTTAATGTTTCAGAATTAGACAACTTCATGGATCCTGGCAATATTACAGGCATGTAGTTAAATGTCAAAAGCACAGGTTAACATATAAAGGCAAATACATAATACCTAAAAACCAGAGCGTCAGCGTTTGGAGCCTGAAAGTGGAAGGAATTAAAGAGGTTTGTTTTCCTAAGGGCGCCAGCCAGAAATTGAATTCACTGTACCGAACATGGTCATGTGGCTGATTTTTCCACCTGCTTCTTCCAGAGGAAACCATGTCTCTTTGCTGGGTTCCAGCTATCTTGTAGCAAGCTTTCACGATAGCATTGTCGCTGCTTGTCCTTCACAGACAACACATTTAATCTACAAAATACATGAGAATGCCTATATACCTTACTGTAGCCCTCTTGGTAAGCAGTCTCAGCAGATGAACCAGGGGTGGGATGGAGTAGCACAGTGGATGAGATGCTGGACTGACCTTATGACGGGGAGAGGACAGCATGTCAGAATAAAGGTGCAGTCAAGTCTTCCTGGTAAGATGTGCTCAGAATAGAGACAACGCTATTCTCCTCTCACCTTGCAAAAGAGGCAGCAGATCGACCACAGCCTGGCCTACGATTGCGGTCTTCTCCTTTTTTTCCTTGGGAAGGATCTCAATCACTGTCACTATAGCACCAGTGAGGGAGAAAGGTGTGTGTGTGTGTGTTTTGGGGGGTGGGGTGGGGTGGGATGGAGGGGGAATAGGTGTCAGTGAATGGTGAAATGATGACGCGTATTTATAATCGAAAGTCATACTACCATCTGACACTCATATCCCTGTTTTAAATAACATGCTTGTTTTTCCACGTTGTTTTGTTTTTCACAGCTAATCCTAAGCCTAACTGCTAGTGTATATGACTAGTGTATATACAGTCAATAACCAAGACAACAACCGTTAGCTCACGTATGACTGGTTTATGCGCCACATCATCCAATGTGTCGGCAGCCTCTGAACACTCAAAGCTGCAGGTAAAGTTGTACTTTACTCCCAAGTCGACGGACTCGTCAAGCTTCTGGGAATCCCCCAGGACTTTGTCATTGAATTCAGCCCGGACAAAGCTGATGAAGGACTCGTTAGACTTGTTGCCCCTCTGCAAAAGAAAACTGCTATCAGTTTACTCTAAGAAACAGTCATTTACAGATCTTTTGGCAAAACTAGCTAACAGTGTGTAGAGCTAGCGTACGGGTGCAGTTTCAACTAGCAGACCAAGGTCACATTGATAGAAACGTTCAAGAAAATACATATTGACAATGATTTACTTTCATTTATTTAACCATAATTTAAGCATTTCATCATATAATTGTATATATATATATATATATATATATATATTACATTACATTGTATAATTATTCATATATTAATACAATTAGTTTTGGCCTCTAAAAAACTCAAATCTAAAGGTTTACCCTAAAATTCTATTAATCCGACATGGGCGTCGGAAATCTGTAATAACATTTGCAATATTTTTACAATATTTTTAGTTATTTTAGTCATTGGTTCGGACTTGGACAAAAGTTGAGTATAGTAACGTTAGTTCCTTTTTCAACGGTTAGCTAGCCTAAACGAAACAAAGACAGCTGGCAAATGTATTATTCAAGTTTATTAACGCACATAAACACATATATAAATTATTGTATAAATTAATCGTTTTTGTTGTTTTTCATTATTGCGTTTTTATTAGTAGTTCCTTGCTAGGCTACTCTAGTGCGGTAACAGCTATGGATCACTAATACATGAGCTAATCAGGCACTCAAAAGTACAAAAAGAAGTACTGTAACGTTAGTTACTTAGTAGCAGCCCTTATGCGCTGGTCATGCCATGGATGCCTTACCAGATTATTCCCACGCGAAACAGTAATCTGTACAGATATTGATCTGTCTACAAATGGCTCCATGTTGGCTTTATGAACTCAGTATATATCAATTGTAAAGAAAATGTTTGAATGGCAAGTCATTTACGCAGCCAGGTAGAAACATCAGTGTATCGTTTCCATAGCAACGAAACTGAATCTCGCGATAGCGAGACATAGAGATTCAATCTAAAAAAATTCTTTTTTTATGACTATGCGTCTACCGAGCTCTGACTATTAAGCCTTTTTATTGGCGGCGTGCTTTAATAAACATAGTCATATCCCACGATAATAACAACATATAATAAACGATATCCATGCATCCTAATATATATATTAAACTTGGGTTATTCAAAGATTCTTCAAATCATTGTTCAATAACTAAGTAAGAACTAGCAAACTCGGCCAATGTGCCTCCAATTTGCTGTGTCTTCTAGTTAAGAACCTGCTATTGTGTCGTCAAAATAGTAGGCCTACAGATCATACCTTAAAGGTCGTTGCTTCTCTCTGGTGTTCGGAAATATTCAGACCTCCGATCATTGAACATCTGTCCCACGCTCCTGCTCTCTTCAGAGGAAGGAAGATGTTGAGAATGAGGCATTCCTCAATGACTGGTGAAGGCTCTGGTCAAATATGTAATGGCACAACATGCTCCTTGACGGTGGTGTGGTATCCACCACACACCCCTTCCAACCAAGAACGTTTTTATGATGTTTAGATGTGGATGTCTGGTCTTTATGTTTTGGATGACAGTGTGTGCTAAATGAATAAATGTAAATGATGTCCTCAAAATCTTCAAACGTGTCACGCATCATCCACCTGGTACATTGAAATTGGAGAGAAACAGGTTTTTATAACACCACCACCAAATACATGTACATATCACCTAGTATGGGTATTTTTACTACATTGCAAACAAAAAAAACATATTCATATAGATATATATAACAACAAAGGGAATAGTTTGTAAATGGAAACAAATTAATAGTAATTATGCCATATGTTAGCAATTTTATTTGCCGTCTATACACACATAAAAACACACACCATGGATACCTGATAGGAGGAAGGTCAGAGGCACACCATGTCAGTCAGTTATTTATTTGACACATTTCATAACGGCCAATGGTAAGCAATAAGCTGGAAAAAAACTACAAGCATTAAAAGAGAGATCTAGTGTTTCATTTTAAATCAATACGTCGCTCCATACATTAATTTATACATGAATGTTTGATGTATACATAAATCTCCCACTGTATTCCTGCTAGAATCAGCCACAATTTCCCCAAAACCATCTATACTATGATATCATAAAGGTGTTTAGCAACAAGGCCTGTTCTCAGTCACCAATCTAAAAGCACGTGTTCTATGACATCATATGATGGTCTTGCTCTACAAATAGGAATCACCTATGGTTCAGAACTCAGTATTGTTTTGGATTCACCGATGGAACATGTGACAGGAGACATTGTTAACCAGGCAGGATTGACCCAGACATCACTGATAGTTGCAGTCACTGATAGAGCAAGACTGTGCTCTACTACTAACTCATCCTCCCGAGCGACTGGATCTACAGTGTAGCAGAATGGGCTCCTTCCGCAGGGTTTTGTTTCACAGGTGAGTGTGTCTGCCATGTTTGTAAAGTGTCCACACTTTCATTTGTCTACTACAGTCAAGTTGAAATACAATAGTTTCCATTTCATTGAGTGTTACTGTACCTGCCTTTGGTGAGGCACAATTGATATTGTCTCTCATATATTTGGGTGTGAATGTGACTGACAGTGTCCCACTACTGACACATAATGATTGTTTGTGGTGAACTAGTTGTATTAACACATTTTCCAAAACTACATGATGTTTATTGTAATTGAATATTTGTATATGAAAAGTTGTTTGTTGTTGTTTTTTGCTTGCAAAAAGGGAAGCGACTTTGCTAATGATTGGAGAAGAAGGTGCAGGAAAGACATCTCTATTCCAAGTTATAACAGAAGGGAAAATGATTGATTGTGTGTGACAGTCCCATTAAACATGTACAATAGCCAGGCTTAACTTCCTCATTGGTCTCTCTCACAGGTGATGCAGCACCAAAGCTAGACCTTTCTGCTATCTCTGAGGCAGATCTGCATCTGATTGGCTGGTAGGTGACCCCACTAGACATGCCTGAAGGTCCTCATCCCTGAGGCCCTCTGGTTGGAGAACTACCACTGGTGCCACGGTCTAGTGTTTGTAGTGGACTAGTCAATCGCAGTCACTTTCGCACTACAGTAAGGAAGTGGCACAGCTGGCTGAATGGTGTGGTGCAAACAACCTGTCCCACAATGTGAGAAAGACAAAAGAGGTTGTGATGGACATCAGGAGAAACTCCACTGATCACCCCCCACTGACCATCGACAGCTCGCCTGTGGAGAGAGTCAACAGCACCAAATTCCTGGGGGTGCACATCACAGAGGACCTCACCTGGACCACCAACACCATGTCACTCTCCAAGAAGATAGGGCCGGATGTAGCCCGAAAAGGCGACATGGGATCACCTTCCTGCAGGCCCACCACCCACAGGAAGGACCGTAGGGGGCCGGTGCAGTGCGTTTTGGGCGGCGGTCAGGGGCAGGTGCCTGGACGACCGAGGCCATGCGTACGGTCTCTAGCGCTGGGGACATGGAATGTCACCTTGCTGGCAGGAAAGGAGCCCGAGCTTGTGTGGGAGGTAGAGCTTTACCGGCTAGATATAGTCGGCCTCACCTGCACGCACAACCTGGGTTCTGGATCCATTATCCTCGAGAGAGGCTGGACTCTACATTTCTCTGGCGTTGCTCGCGGGGAGAGGCGGTGGGCTGGCGTGGGCTTGCTCATAGCTCCGTGGCTCAGCCGCCACGTGTTGGGGTTTACCCCGGTAGACGAGATGGTCGTGTCCCTACGCCTTCAAGCCGGGGACAGGTCTCTGGGGACTGGGGATCGGGGGACTGGGGACATTGAGTCTGAGTGGACTATGTTGTCGGCCTCCGTTGTCGATGCGGCGGCCCGGAGCTGCGGTCGTAAGGTCTCTGGTGCCAGTCGCGGCGGCAATCCCCGAACCGGATTCGGGGAGGCCATGGAGAAGGACTACCGGACGGCCGCAAGGAAATTCTGGCAAACCGTTCGCCGACTTAGGGGGGAGAAGCGGTTCTTCACCAACACCGTGTACGGTGCGGGCGGGGAGCTGCTGACCTCAACTGGGGACGTTGTTGGACGGTGGAAGGAACACTTTGAGGATCACCTCAATCCTGCCGTCACGTCTTCCGAGGAGGAAGCAGAGGCTGAGGACCCGGAGGTGTCTCGTCAATCACCCAGGCGGAAGTCACCGAGGTGGTCGGTGGGCTACTCGGTGGCAAAGCCCCGGGGGTAGACGAGATCCGCGCTGAGTATCTTAAGTCTCTGGATGTTGTGGGTCTGACGTGGCTGACACGTCTCTTCAACATTGCGTGGCGCCTTGGGACGGTGCTGCTGGATTGGCAGACCGGGGTGGTGGTACCCCTTTATAAGAAGGGGGACCGGAGGGTATGTTCCAACTACAGGGGGATCATACTCCTCAGCCTCCCTGGTAAGGTCTATGCCAGGGTACTGGAGAGGAGAATCCGTCCGATGGTCGAACCTCGGATTCAGGAAGGAATGTCCTTTATCGTGGACTTCAGGAAAGTCTCAGCCCCCCTGCCCCCCCTTGCCCTGACGAACTCTCCCATCACCACCGTGGACTCTTTCCGCTTCCTTGGCACCACCATCACTCAGGACCTCAAGTGGGAGCCGACCATCAGCTCCATCATCAAGAAGGCCCAGCAGAGGATGTACTTCCTGCGGCAGCTGAGGAAAGCCAAGCTGCCGGCGCAGATGATGGTGCAGTTCTACACGACCATCATCGAGTCCATCCTCACCTCCTCCATCACCGTGTGGTACGCTGGAGCCACAGCCAGGGACAAACAGAGACTACAGCGCATTGTGCGCTCTGCTGAGAAGGTGATCGGCTGCAGCCTTCCATCCGTCCAGGACCTGTACGTCTCCAGGACTCGGGGACGAGCAGGTCGGATCACAGCTGACCCTTCTCACCCTGGACATGGACTATTTGAGCCCCTCCCCTCGGGCAGGAGGCTACGGTCCATCCGGACCAGAACCTCCCGCCACAAGAACAGTTTCTTTCCCTCTGCCGTTGGTCTCATGAACACTCTGTAACACCTGCCACTTTAACAATAATATTATTTAAGAACAATCTATTTGCACTACTCATTTGCACATCTGCCAACTGTACATTCTGTATATAGTGTTAGTCTATCTTAGTCTATTTTATTCTTAATTTTATGCATGCCTTTTATATATTTTTTTATATATTTTTAATATTTTATCCATTGCTTTATGTTGCACCTACGCCGAATCATGTTCCTACGTTTGTGAACTTCACTGACAATGGCAAAAAACGGTTTCTGACTCTGACTCTGACTCTATACGGTGTCCAACCAGCATTCTTTATTTAGTACATGCAAAGGCAGACTGCTCAGGCAGATTGTTGTTAAGTGTTACTCTGGTCAACGCCCAATGAGAGCCATTTACCATACTCAGACTACATTGTGTTGAGAAAGGCTTGATGACTTGTGCGGAAAAATGTGCGTCTGGTGGGAACTACCCTGGCTTCACTTTGCAGGTAATGTGTCCAAGGTGCAAAAGAGGGAGGAGAGATGTGCCATGTTATTAGACTTCAGAACACCAGATAGCAGCAACGACTAGCTTTTTATACCTGTGATCTGCAGGTCTACTATCTTGACGTTACAGCAGCAGGTTCTTAAGTAAAATACACAAACCAAGCTGATCATACATGTTTACCAAGTTTGCTAGTTTCTACTTAGTTAATAAACAATAATAAAGGAAAGGAAGTGCATTGACGCAACTATGAACAAGAGGAATTATTCCTTTTTATTTATTTTTTAAAATCCTTTTATTTGCTCATAAAATTTATATTCAGTTTGGATTAAATGTAGAGTGAACTTGACACAAAAACATGAAACTGAAATATATTTAATTTAGCTAAAGGCCATTGTGGTGGCAGTACAATGGTTGTTTCTAAATCCATCAATGTACAAAGATATATGAGTTCTTCAATATTATTATTATTTTGATTGGCTTCTTATGGATCACATTGCCGCCAAATGACATGATGGCCATTTGTTCCCTGCGATTGCATGTGCATGTACTTTAGAAACATTGGGCCAGCCTGTACAACTCTGTGATTGGCTATTGCAACTGAGTTGACTGGCCGCGAAAACAAGGTATTCTACCATAATATGATTCCTCACCTTCTTAAGAGGAATCCGATAGCCACTCGTATTAATTATCTCACTAAATTAATCACAATTGAAAGATTAAAATGGAAATGTTAGATCGATATCTCGGCAGAAGCGAGTGTAATAGGTAAGTTTTTCAACTGAACCAATAGTGTACGTTTTTCAACGGTACCATTATTGACAATGTCAATATATACCGTCAAACTAAATAACTTTTGTAAATACTTGGGATACGAGAAAAGTATCATATGTAGTCTACAAGTTTCATGTGACTAGCCAGTTAGTAAAATCAGAAGTCTGTTTAAATTGTTGAATTTGAATGACTGTCATGCCACCATAAGTAAACCTTTAAACAATCTATAAACTAAAGAGTTAGAAATCAAATAAAAACCTTTGTCCGTCAAAACACACTGAATGTATATCCTGTCCAAAGTAACACCAGTGCAAAGTTTTGGTTGCCTCCTCAGTGCATTAATCCCGTCAGTGTGTTTACTAACGAGAGCACTCCTTATTTAACACCTAGTTTATGAATTATAGAAACCAATCTAATAATGAAAAACCATTTATTTTTCTGTCAATGTTCAGTTCAGATCTAAATACGTGTCAGTAAACAGTTTTTATGTCCCGTATTGATTAATTCTTTAGACTAACTCCATGCAATCTCCGCTTATTTAAGAGAGGAAGTTGAACTTTCAACGATATTAAAGTTCACTAGTTTCCGTTGCTTTGTGCCTTGTTTGCTGTTTCAGTTCCATAACCCAAAGTGCCATTAAAGAGGAGGTGCTGAGGGATGACCTGAAATACTATTTTATGAGCCCCTGTGAAAAGTACCGGGCCAGAGGACAGGTTCCATGGAAATTGGGGGTGCAGTTACTCAAAATTGTCATGATCACCGCACAGGTAGTGAACATAAATGACAATAAAATGTTACACCTTGTTTATCGTCAAGACAAATAATAAACTGGCGTAGTGTAACTTGTGTTCTATTGACGATATCAACCCCAATTAGTTGACAAATAATGTTTTATTTTTTGACCATTAGCTGATTCTGTTTGGCCTCAACAACCAACTGGTGGTTTCCTATAAGGAGGAGAACCTAATGGCATTTAAGAACCTGTTTCTAAAAGGCTACAGTGGCGTAGATGAGGACGACTATAGTGTGGCTGCTTACACTCAACAAGAAGTCTACGACAGGCTCTTTTATGTACTGGATCAGGCAAGTCTCCTTTCCTCTTTATATCTCATCTTCCTTTTCATAATTAGTCAAAGGCACTCTAGAGCAATGACTACGTCACGGTGGTACTATTTCATTTTTCTATTGTTGACTGGATTGCACTGAGTGATCTTGAACTAGCTGCACTGCAGTTGAAAAGCAAAATAAAGCGTTTAAATCTATCTGTATTTTGCCCGCAACAATATACAACAAAACATACATAGCTTAATTGCAGCAGTTCCTTTTGCACAAGACAGCCTGTCAACAAAATCTAACAAAATAGGCTGAAAGTGTCCTCTAGAAAGTGGGTTTTCATGGAGTCTGCATCCATCCAGTACGACCGCCTGGCTACCCTCTCTGTGGGGCCTATCAGCTATGCTGAGGAGAATGGGAAGCAGGTGCCACTGATTATGTGTAAGGAGTACTACAAGACCGTGAAGCCTTCTGATGAGACCTACGATATAGAAGCCCAGTTGGAAACAGGTTTTGTCATGCTCACTTTTGTGGTCGTCATGGTCAATTCTGAGCTATTGCTTGGCACTGTCCTTTATTACAAATTGTAGTAATTTAAAAAGTAGTAAACAAGTGAATTGGTAAATAAAGAATAGAATGGAGGAAAAAACGTGCTTACATTACACAAAGTAAAAGGGACTGGATTAAAGGATATAGTATATCAAGTGTTTTTTACATTTTAAATTTGTCTTTCCTAAAGTTTGATTTAAAAAAAGAAATTTTTTAGTTTGTATCTCAAAAGATCCAGCCTCAGTGCATGGATGGAGAACGGAAAATTCTTCATTTTTTGATCTGGAATTTTATAGGTTTGTAAACCCTTAAAAGTATTGACACAAACACATTTCTATGAAAAGTTTTGATCTTGCCTTGAAGTTGGTCATTTGATATTTCTTTCTTTTCAGGCTAGTTGACATCAAGATATCTTTCCAACTAAAAGGAATCAACCTCCAAACAGTGCGCTCGCATGAGTTACCTGACTGTTACTCATTTTTTGTAACTGTAAGGGTCCCTGTTCAGTTTAAACATCTTCCATGCCTCTTACATATAATTATTATAATGATTAATTATGTTTAAATAAAACTCACTTTCTAGATTACATTTGACAATCAGTGTCACAGTGGAAAGGTGAAAATCTTCCTGGAGATTGACGCACTGAGTAGCCCATGCAAAAATTGGAAGATATCTGGGACTGGTAAATCCGTATTTTTTCCATTGTAAACAAAGGACACTGCAGACACAGTAACTGTTACCATTATTGTGTCGCACATTGCATATCTTGGTTGTAGATTAGACTTCTGGTAGCTGGGTGGGTTTATCTGTTTCTCCCCAGAAGAGACTTCTGTAATTTGGATGAGTTTATCTGTTTCAGCCCAGAAGAACACACACTATCTACTATTTTTTGACGGTTTTGTCATCCTGGTGTGTTTGACCTCAGTAGTGCTGTGCACTCGCTCTATCGTTTTGGCTGTTCGGTTACTTCAGGTTGGTCTTTGCATCTTTGCATCTTTTTGTTTCAGTCTATGAGTGTTTGAATCACTACAAATGACACAAATATTGTCTGTTTTTCAACTGTGTTTCCTTGCATCTTTTGAATAATTATTTATGGCACTTATATTAATGCGTTATGCAATAACTTCTCAGTTTTATGCCAATTTAATATAACTTATAATGCATGCCGTGGTAGTTAAGACTTTGCTTGTTAATTCACTGCCCCTTTGCTGTTTTGCACCTCCTTTATAGCGATTTTCAAGATTCTTCTATGACAATTATAAACGCAAAGTGTGCAAATCAGACAGCAAGGAGTTCTTAAATGGCTGGTATGTTTTAGTTATCGTCAGCGACACTCTGACCATAGTTGGATCCATATTGAAGATGGAAATACAAGCAAAGGTACATTCTCAGCCTGCATATTAATGTTTATTCATTTAAATAGCTATACACAACAATCGTTATTTATGACAAGCTTGAAAAGTGAATTGAAAAATGTTTCTCCCTATAGTGTTACCCAATAATGGTTTACAAATACAATTTTGGTTGAATAAGACAAGAAATCAATTTGACCGTTGCCTAGACACCTAGAGCCAAAGTCCATGGACTTTGGAGTAACATGGCTAGACATTGTAAAACCCAGAGCTATTTACTTTAACCCAAGTGTGACTTATGAGTCAAGCTTTTACAACCCCTGCACTAATCTTATACTGTAAGCTGTCATATGGACAATGAAAGTTCCTTCTTTGCACACAATATTGTTTGCAGGGCTGTGATCAGTTGCTGTATGTATAAATTTGGTTGTTAATGTGTCTTTTACTCTCACCTCTCTGTCTACCTTTTCATATACTTTTCATTTAGAGTCTGACCAGCTACGATGTGTGCAGTATCTTCTTGGGAACGTCTACATTATTGGTGTGGGTCGGGGCGATCAGATACCTTGGATATTTTCAGAAATACAATGTAAGTTTGTATAGAGACTGGGTAGTATCAATACTCCCCTATTTAATCAGCTGTCACTTCCCTGTGTCTCATACCATTCTACACACATAGACTTTGTCAGTCTCTAGTTCTCCTTGAACCGCCGCCCCTCCTCGAACCGCCACCTTAACGTGGTGGAGGGGTTTGAGTGCTTGAATGATCCCAGGAGCTATGTTGTCGGGGGCAATAAGCCCCTGGTAGGGTCTCCCATGGCAAACTGGTCCTAGGTGACTAGCCATACTAAGTGCGGTTCACCAAAACCCCTATGATGACAGAAAAAAGGAGAATCGCTACGTCGCCCGGAGTGGCGTTACCGGGACCCCACCCTGGATCCAGGCCTGGAGCGGGTGCTCGCAGGCGAGCACCTGGTGGCCGGGTCTTTGCCCATGGGACCCGGCCGGGTATAGCCCGAAAAGGCGACATGGGATCACCTTCCTGCAGGCCCACCACCCACAGGAAGGACCGTAGGGGGCCGGTGCAGTATGTTTTGGGGGGTGGTCAGGGGTAGGTGCCTGTTCGACCGAGGCCATGCACACGGTCTCTAGCGCTGGGGACATGGAATGTCACCTTGCTGCAGGAAAGGAGCCCAAGCTTGTGCGGGAGGTAGAGCGTTACCGGCTAGATATAGTCGGCCTTACCTCCACGCACAACCTGGGTTCTGGATCCGTTATCCTCGAGAGAGGCTGGACTCTACATTTCTCTGGCGTTGCTCGCGGGGAGAGGCGGCGGGCTGGCGTGGGCGTGCTCATAGCCTTGTGGTTCAGCCGCCACGTGTTGGGGTTTACCCCGGTAGACGAGAGGGTCATGTCCCTGCGCCTTCAAGCCGGGGACAGGTCTCTCACTGTTGTATCGGCCTATGGGCCGAACAGCAGTGCAGAGTACCCGGCCTTCTTGGGGTCCCTCCATTGTTCTGCTGGGGGACTTCAACGCCCACGTGGGCAACGACAGTGACACCTGAAGAGGGATGATTGGGAGGAACGGCCCCCCCGATCTGAACCCGCTCGTGTTTTGTTGTTGGACTTCTGTGCTAGTTACAGTTTGTCCATAACGAATACCATGTTCGAGCACAAGGGCATCCATCAGTGCACGTGGCACCAGGACGCCCTAGGCCGAAGGTCAATGATCGACTTTGTTGTCGTGTCCTCTGACCTCCGGCCACGTGTCTCGGACACTCGGGTAAAGAGAGGGGCGGAGTTGTCAACCGATCACCACCTGGTCGTGAGCTGGATCCGCTGGTGGAGGAGGAAGTCGGACAGACCTGGCAGGCCCAAGCGTATCGTGAGGGTCTGTTGGGAACGTCTGGCGGAGCCTTCTATCAGCGAGGTCTTCAACTTGCACCTCCGGGAGAGTTTCTCACAGATTCCGGGGGGGACTGGGGACATTGAGTCTGAGTGGACTATGTTCTCGGCCTCCGTTGTCGATGCGGCGGCCCGGAGCTGCGGTCGTAAGGTCTCTGGTGCCAGTCGCGGCGGCAATCCGCGAACCCGGTGGTGGACACTGGAAGTAAGGGATGCTGTCAATCTGAAGAAGGATTCCT